>CM049601.1:12558744-12853468 GCA_026979955.1 Megalurothrips usitatus
CCTTGACGTCTGCACGTCCGTGGTCTCAAAAAACGCAGACTACTGATCGACGCTGCCGAGGCCGCGGGGGAGTGAGGGGGGGGGGGGGGGCAGGGAGAGGCAGAGATTGAGGTCAAGTGTGATCGCGATACGCTGAACGCCCTTATAAAAGCGTTTGGCGGGGCTCGCGTGCCGTGCCGCGCCGAATTTGACATGTAAATTCGATAGGGGGGCTCCCCACCACCGCCACCACTTTTCCCTCGGCCCGGCCCGGCCCGGCCTGACGGCGTCTGGGTGGCCCCGCTTGGCTTGCATTCGGGCGCTATCGCTGCTGCTGCTGCTGCCGCCGCCGCGGCCGTGTGCGCCGCTGCTTCGCGGCTGTAAATGCAGGGCGTCCTCCTTTAGGTCGGGCCGGCCGCGCTCATCTGCCTGCCGAGCCGCGGGTCACGCCGTGCCGTGCCGCGCTACGCTCCCTCTTTACGCCTCCTGCGACGCGTATCCTCTCTCTCTTCTCTCTCTCTCTCTCTCTCTCTCTGTCTCTCTCTCTGTCTCTCTCTCTCTCTCTCTCTCTTTCTCTCTCTCTTTCTCTCTCTCTTTCTCTCTCTCTCTCTCTCTTCTCTCTCTCTCTCTCTCTCTCCTTCCCTCCCACTCCCCCCTGCGACGCTTTTGAAAGGCGTGCCGTGTCGTACGACGAGGCCCTGCTGCGCCGGCACGGCCCGGCACGGCCTTTATTGTATTGCATTTCTTTGCTAAGCCCGTGTCGTCCGCCACCTTCGTCCTCGCGCTGCTCCCCTCCCCTCCCCTCCCCTCCCCTCCCCTCCCCTCCCCTCCCGTGCGCGTCCAGCCCCGTGACGTGACTGTGACGGACCGTCACGGACCGTCCAGCCCGGCGTGACGACGAGGACGAGGGTGGCGGGGACGGCGGGGACGGCGTCTCCGTCTGCGCGGCCGTGACCAGTGACCGGCTGGCCGCCGCCGCCGCCGCCGCCGTCCTCGGCTTGCCTCCGCTAAACGGCGTGCAAGGCCTGCTGCCCTGCCCTGCTCCGCTCAGCTCAAAGCACTCGGCTGTCGACACCCCACTAGACTGCACTTGCACACTTCCACACGCGGACTGGATGTGTGCATTCTCTCGCGCACACGTGGTGGGGACGCTTGCCGGGCGCGTTCCGCCCCCGCCGCTGCAGCTGCGGTGGAGGGGGGGGGGGGGTGCGAGAGAGACGGTTGTCGCTTTTTGGGGTCGGCCGGGGGGGGGGGGGGGGAGAGGACAGAGTCGGGTCGGAACTTCGTCGAAATGGTAATGTCCGCGCCGGTCTCCGGGCTCGGTGCGCGAGCGGTGATCTGCGAGCGGCGTGATGGTTTGATTTATGGCCGCCTAGGCCGCGGGCGCGGCTCAGCTTCCTTTTCCGAACTGGTGTGTAGCTCTGTCTTCGTCGCGTTGGTGGGGTTGCCCCACCCGAGAGAGGGACGGAGAGAGGTCCGAGAAGACGATGTTGAGGATCGGTCTGGAGCCGCCGCCGCCGCCGCCGCCGCCGCCGCCGCCGCTGCGCCCCGCCTGTGTTGTCGCTGTGCACCGGTATTCCTCCGGGAGGGGGGGGGGGGGCGATAATGGACTGTTCCATCGGGCTTGCACGGACCTGCCTGCATCGCAGGCGGGGCGAGGGATTTGGGGGGGGGGGGGGGGGGGGGGGGGGGGAAGGAGGAAGAGGAAGAGGAGAGGGAATGGAGGGGAGGGAAGGAGGGAGATGGGTGCCGCGGTCACCATAGGAACCTGATGGAGGGAGGAGAGGAAATCGTGTCTGAACAGGACCTTCAACTCAACAAGTGTCTTGCGCCCCCTCCACCCTCTCTCCAGTGCTGTATTCCCCGTCGCTAGGGGTGCAGCGCACGTTCCAGCGGCGGGGCCATGCCGCTCAGCCCGGCGTGGCCACGCCGTCTCATTTGTTCTTGTAGTCGGGGAGGATCGCGTATACGCCCTCCCTGCTGCACCCCGCTCGCCCGCCCCGGTTATGGTCTGCGTCGACGTCCGTGTTGTGGGGTGGGGTTGTTGGTGCACAGGAATGTGCTGACGGACGAGAAAGCTCCCCCTCCTCTTCAAGGTCCTCACGGTTTTGTTGTGCGTGTTGCAGGTCTGATGGCGCGGAGTCGCCACTGGACGAGAAGGCAGACTTGGCGGACAAGGGGACCCGCGTCAAGTACGGGGAACTAGTTATTCTAGGGTGAGTGTGTGGCCGGGACGCGGGCCCTTCAGGCCCAGGCGAAACGTTTGTTTCTATCACATTTGCTCGTGTTTTTGTAAAAAATGAATGCCTATAATTTTTTTTGTTATGTTTTAGGTATAACGGTTTCCTGCCTCCGGGCGATAGGGGGCGTAAGAGGTCCAAGTACGTCCTCTACAAGCGACAGGAGCCCAACGGCGTCAAGAGGTCTAAGCACTATGTGGTCAAGACGCCTCACAACTCCCAGGTAACTGTTTTTGGAGTTTGCCAAGGGAGGAGGAAGTGGAATGGAAGGGACCTCACCCTCCAGAGTTCTTTATTGATTTTTATGTTCTTTTATCAGGCCATTCTCGACAGCCAGCAGCACAGTATTTCATATACACTGTCAAGAAATCAGGCAATTATTGTGGAGTACATGCCGGACGATGAAACTGACATGTTTCAGGTACAATCGAATTCCTGTTTGCGTTTATGATTTCTTGTGCCCCTTCTGTTCTTGTGCTACTTCATGTCGTGCTTTTCAGATTGGACGATCCTCGGAGAGCCCTATTGACTTCGTTGTAGTGGATACGGTGGCAGGAGAGAAGACGGGCGACAGTGGGGGGAAAGTCGTGCAAAGCACCATATCAAGGTTTGCATGCAGGATACTGGCCGACCGGGCGAATCCTGGCGTGGCACGGATATACGCTGCTGGATTTGACTCCAGCCGGAATATATTCTTAGGGGTAGGTTGAACTAACTTTTAAAATGACGTATTCCTTTTAAACCCTCTCTAAAACGTTTACATTTGATTGGTTCAATTTTGCAGGAAAAGGCGACCAAGTGGCAGGAGGGCCGTGACATCGATGGCCTGACGACGAACGGCATCCTGCTGATGCACCCCCAGGGCTCCTTCTGCGGGGGCGGCTCTGAGCCGGGTGTGTGGCGCGAGGTGTCCGTCTGCGGTGGGATCTACTCGCTGCGGGAGAGCCGGTCGGCGCAGAAGAAGGGGCGCGCAGTGAGTACCTCCCAGCATTCTTGTAGCGCCTCAGACCGTGCCCTGTGTAGCTTGAGGGAGATATACGAGGACACTGATTTGTAAGGATTGTGTTTCACAGGTGGAGGAGGTGACTAATGTTCTCCAGGACGGCACCCTCATTGACCTGTGTGGGGCCACGCTGCTGTGGAGATCTGCCGAAGGCTTGGAGAAGAGTCCTGTAAGTCTGCCGCCTGGTTGTCTTCTGGGGTTGTGCGGTGGTGCGTCGCAGACACTGATGCTTTCTATGTTTGATTGCAGACCAAAGATTATTTAGAAAATCTTGTGGATAAACTTAACGCGGGCAGGCCAGTCTGTCCCGTTGGGTTAAATACCTTAGTAATCCCTAGAAAAGCTTCCTACACTGGACCAGACGGTGGTGCAGATAAACAGCAACCTTATGTTTATCTCAATTGTGGACACGTCCAGGGAAGCCACGACTGGGGCCATGAGAAGAATTCTCATACCAGAACATGCCCACTTTGCACCAAGGTAAGATTTATTTTGTGTGAAGGTTCACCGTTGTATGATTTGTATTGTCATCTAATAACGTTTTCATCCCCAAACCCCTAGGTTGGACCTGTTCAAAAGCTGTGCATGGGCATTGAGCCAGCATTTTATGTAGATGCAGGACCCCCTGTTTTCTTTGCATTTAATCCATGTGGTCATATGGCGACTGAAAAGACAGTCAAGTGAGTATCTTAAACTTTGTTTTGAAGTTTTGGTGATTGCCGTGTTAGCGTTGGATACCAAGTTGTGCCTTCTCTTCTCAGGTACTGGGCAAGTGTTATGATCCCTCATGGAACAAATGCTTTCGAGTCTTTCTGCCCATTCTGCGCAACACCTTTGGAGGGATTTCCTGGATATGTCCGCCTGATTTTCCAAGATAATGTCGATTAATTAAGTTAATGTATTGTCTGTCCCGTCCGATAAATTTTAATCAATTCAGAGCCATGCAATCCTTAGAACAATCGTTTAAACCGCAAATTGTACATGTGTAATAAATTCTATTCGAAGTTTAAGCCCTAGTAAATTTTTGTAAATTGACCAAGTGGTCTGATAAGTTCAGCATGACCCTAGAGCATCCCTTGTAATAACATTTTAAGTACTGAAAAAGTGATAATAATTTTGATTTAATTGTTCGTGTGAGCTGTATGCTTTTAGGATTGTGTTTCAATGCCTCTTCCCTTTGTGTTCAATGTTTTCAACCTCGATGGCCTGTTCTTCCCATTCGGCAAGTTTCTTCTGCGACCAGATATGGAGGAATGCACAATTTCTTAACTTTCAAAACTCAAAGAAAAAGCAAATGTGATGTGCATATTGAGCCCTCTCATTGCTTGCCGTGTATCTCCTAGTTTAGCTGTACATATCATGTTCCCTCGCATATCGGTCCTGAATGAGTATTTCTGATGTTTTTTGAGTGATGGGGACAGTTCACATTATACTAATGAATTATGTTGAATGGAAATTGGGCATTACATTAACAGGACTCTGTTTTTTAAGGTAGTGGCCAGTTAAAATAAGTGAAATCATACCTTTTGTACAAGAATTTGTTGAAAATACTTGGTTTAAAACTATTGTAATCTAGATTCTTGTCAAAGGTTAGTGCTGTATTTTTGAGGTTGTAATGTGTAATATGAACTTCAGTTAGCTTGATAATTTACTGTGTATAGTTGTAAAATATTGTATGCCACAGAACGGTTGGTTGAGATTGACTTTATCTATTTGCAGTCTAGCTACTATCTGATTTGAATGATATTCCTGTTGTGTGAAGTACACCAATGAAATTTTTTTATTGTGATTTATATGTGACACTTCTAATATATTTTAAAGTAATGTTTGTGCAATGATTAATGACTTTGCCAGCTCAGTGAAGGTTAAAATGGAATCCCCGAGATTAATTTATTTTGTGGCACGGAGTGTAATTGTTCTCGTGTATTATGTGGATTGCAAGGATGCCATACCAATTGTGGAGTCGATCGGGATCAAAATGCAGCAGGCTTTGAATTGTTTCATAGGAGAGTGGGGTACCCTCCCATTAAATCTATGGGAGCCTCTGATACTAGCTCCCCCCAACTGTAAGGCTGATATTCACTGAAAATAAAGAATTGTTTGTGTTAATGATCAGGGAACCAACCAAAGTCAGGTAGGATGGGTTTAAGAAACCTTTAATGTAATTAAATTTGCTCATGTATCTATCCTGGGTTGCTAGGGAGTCAAACATTTTATTACTTGACTAATTAATCTGTGGTCAAGTGATAACTGCCACAATCTATGAAAAGTGTTATTTATTTGAGTTGTATATTAAGCTTGGATTGTACTTGTACATTGATAAAAAATTATTTGGTGTTTTTTTTTTTGGTACCCAGAGTTAAAATACCAAGTTGAACGTAGTCAAATAAATCTCTTAAAACGAAAATGCACAATTTTCCTTGTGTCACTATCCATTCTGTGGTTTCAGCGCCCTCACTGAAGGTGTGGAGTGCAGGGGTTGTCAGCTAGGACTCGATAGTTTGCAAGGAGGGAAAAATGCATGTCCCTGGATGAACTGAATAATTGTGTGCTTAAGTGTGCTAAGTCAAGCTGATATTTTGGATGAGCTTTGCTCAATGTCCACCAACTTAACCCTGTTTCTAACAAAACCTTGTAGTTCTGACACCTGTCATTGAAAAGCACTTTGCCTCAAGATCTTAATACTTGTGAGCTATGATTTGTAATTGTAAGTAGGGCCCATGTATAACTTCCCTTGTCATTTGTGTTGTCATTCATTCATACTATATAGCCTCATGATTTTCTCCCTTGTGATTTTTGTGTGCTTAAGTGGGTTTGTATTTCGTGTGTTGTATAATTTTAGAACCCTCGCTTCTATTCGAAGTACCGTAGCTTACAAATTTGTGTTCTATTCATTAATTTGGCTTACATATAGGACAAAGGGAACCATATGCATTTGTTATCGAGCCATTTACTCTCCATTCTTTTATTCTGTATCTTACACAGCCTAGCACTCTGTTGTTTGCTTTTCATTGATAACTAAATCTTCTTGATTTAAAAAATAAATGATCTAAAAATTGGCGTGTTAGAAGTATGTCAGGCAGGGCTGAGAACACTTGTGCATAGCCGTTTTGGCTTAAACTTCTATCCTAACAATGTTAAATTCTTTTTAATCCAAGTGTGCAACACTTGTATAATGACAAATTTTAAGCACCTGTGCTTTACTGCTGCTTGGTAAATAAACTTCAAAGTATACCTTTTTTACACCACGATCTAATCACATTCAAAAGTAGGTTCACCTGTGAGCTGAATTAAGTGCATGAACTAAACGCTTTTTCAAATGAAATGCCACTTCAAGTAGTAACAAACAAGCCAATTCTTAAATGGAAAATTAAATATTGGAAGAAGAGGGTTGATGAGTGTTAAAAATGATCTCTTTACTTTTGCATCTTGATTGTGATATGAATATCCTTACAAATGAAGGCAGCAGCATAAGGTCTTCCAACACGTTACATTTTAAGCATGGACAGTGTTTGCTGCAGTTGGTTTTAACTCATAGGATTGAACAGGTCATTATTTTTATACACTGGTATAGCATTGAAGGTGGGTTTTGTCACCCCAGGTGTAATAAAAATCCATTTGTATGGAGCAGACATGGTTTCCTGTAGGGGAAGGAAGCTGGCTCCTACATTGAGTGAAAAGTGGGCTTGCGTGTCATTTTGCAGCTCATTCTGTTCAGCCGCAATATAAATTTTGTAAAATGGTTATTGTGCAATCTCATTTGAGAACTGTTACAAATCTTCATGTGAGATGTTATCAATGCTTGAAAGGTGAAATCTCATGAGAAAGGGTTTGTGTGTACTGAGCATTCTTTCGTTTTTTCAAGGTTGTACAGTATTTATACTTTTAACATCGTATTGTAATGCGGTCTTTTGACGAATGTAAATAAAATATTGTATCTTGTAAAATATATTTGTATATTATTTAAATCCTTTAACACAACTTGCACACACACAGACTCTGCTGGCCTTGGATATCACAGTAAAAGAGGGGATTGCGCAAAATCATCAATCTTTTGCTTTGGAGCTTTCTTTCTCGCTTGGACTGCTTAGCATCATTTTCACAAACTTTTCGATCCTGTCCTCTACATGCTCCAAATGGTGCTGTTAAAAAGAATGCATTAGCTTAGAATTAGACTCAAAACCCGGCAGTATCTGGACGTTTGAGGAACTTACTTGGAAAACATGTAGGCCCTTTGGGGTGAGAATAAGTAACTCCCTTACCCCATCGCCAGTTACATCCAGATAATGCAAACTGTGAACAGGGTGAGGTAAGGTTCTTGTTGCTTGAAGGTCCCAGGCACTTGAGTCCCACTTATAAACAAGGAGTTGGCGTCCATACGTTCCTAGAAGAATTTCAACAGATCCATCCAGATCTGTATCTCCAGTAATACCACAGAGTACTGCATCCCCACCCGCACTTTCAGGAAGCTCCTTTCCATTTGCTAGGCCTTGAGAAATTATATTCCTGGAGAAAATTAATAAGCTTGTTGTACACAATATTTCCCTGAAGGCCATTTAACACACTTTGCTACTCACATAAAAACTTGTGATGGCTGTGTTGCACAAGCCACCAGAAGGTTCAAAAGTGAAAGATCTGAAAAAGACATCCAACAGTTCACCGTCACGGAACATGAATATGTCATTCTAAATCAAGAATGAGAAAGTACCTGTTTTCTCTGGTATATTTTGGCGATACATTTCAGTTCCCAAAGTGAAAAAGCGAACAGAACTAATTGGCCCTTGTAACTGCAGGTTCCATCTAGCTGTTATCTCAGATTCAGTTCCATTTACAGATGTTTTGGTCACTTGCAAAAAGCCACATTCACATCCTATGGCACAGAGTCGGCTAGAGATTAAAAAAAATAAAAATAAATATGATGTTGAGAAAATATTGGATTTGTTTCTTGCTAGAAATTAAAGTGATAAGATTATAAATTTTCTTACACTTTTTGGTCTTTGTAATGAAAGTCTGTCCAAAGTGGAGGACTTGGGAGGACCTCGGCAAATTCTGGAAATATTCCTTCCTCCTTCAACTCCACATAGGTATTTTGAGATGGGTCTTCTTGAAACACGTGGACTTGACAATCGCCACCTCCCAGAACCCACAAATTCTGTACCGTAGACAAACATGATAAGTAGCATTTAAAAACTGACATACTCCGTGCACTTCCAAATGAATTTCCAAACCTCATCTTTCAATGGAAGTTGAGTATGACTCAGTTGGTACGGGACAAATCCAAGCTCAATCATTCGACAATTCTGAGCGGCGTTGTCCAGGGATGGTGTACTGCCACCTGCTACATAAGGTGATCCACTGTCTGTTGAGGTTGCCCGGTCCAAGTGTGGAGCAGCATCACCTTCACTTTCCTGGTCACTATACACATTGAGGTATGCCTCGGGACGGTTGCTCTCTCCACTATACTAAAATGACAAAATTTAATGTAAATGTTAGAAAACGAAACATTAAAATAACAATGAAAACAAAACATTGAAATGAGAATACCTTAATTAAAGTTAGTCCAATAACATAATCCTGTCCAGATAGTCCCCGAGAAAAGGCATCAATGGAAACAATTTCAGCGTTATCTGTTAAGATACAGAGGAAGTTAGACTTCATCAGGAAACATTATTATTCCCCGAGACTTCTCACGAATACAGCGGCCTTACTCGGGATGCAGGTGAAGTGAACTTCCCTGACAAGTGGTTTTAAACGGGAAGAGTCATTGGTAAAGTGATAACGGAATGAGAGCACACGGCGTCTCAGTGTAGCCAGGATAATTTTATGAGCTCCAGTTGGAAGAAGGAGTGGCGTTAGAGAGTACACATTGCCTTGGGAAGGCAAAGCTACATAATGTGCATCCACAAGATGTTCCATTTCCTCTCTCGCGCAAAATGTGAAGCATTAGAGACGGGCAGAATTCAGCCCAAACACACAAAGTCTGTTATTGGACGTAATGATAATCTTTGGCTTAAATAGAATGACGACGAAGCACAGCAACACAGCAAGCAGGCGAACCTAAACGTAAACAACAAGAAACAAACATCAGTCCAAGTCCAGCTGGCTGAACAGCTGACTGCAGCCCAGACATCTTTTTCCTATCTTCTGGAAGGCGGTGACATTTCGTTAGTGTTGCCAGACCACGAACAAAGTCGTAATTCATTGTGCGATTCCTTTTTCTGTTTTGTAGCGACTACTCGCGTATTATTTACAAGCGCACATTTTGGAATTGTGACTGTGTGGAATGATAATAAGTAATTGGAAAAGAAATCAGTAAATTTTCATACTCGGTTCTCTGGCTACAGTTGGTGCAACTGCAAGTTTTTCGTCGCCGGTGAGCCTCGAACCCGTGCCCGGACCGGTAAAGACGGTATCCCGGCACGCCCGTCGTCAGTCGGCTGGGAGTCGCGGCGTACTCCTGTAATCCAGCTACTTGGAGGCCGGGAAATGGGGATGGTTTGAGGCTGGGAGTTCTGTGGCGCAGTGAGTCATGTTGACTGGGCGTCCGCACGAAGCTCGCCGTCGACATGGAAGCCCCGGAGGAGTCTGGGGCAGCCAGGTCGTCTAAGGAGGGGCGGACCGGGCCAGGGGGGTAACCCAGCAGCCAAAAGTCCCCGCGGTGAGCAGTCGTGGGATCGCGCCCGGGAGTGGGAGCTGCGTTGCAGCCCGGCCAATAAAGTCAGACCGTTTCCCTTTTTGGGCCAGTTTCGTAAAAAAAATTTGTTTGTTTTTAGATGTCATGTATCGCTTTGAAAATTTGTACTTGAAAATGCGCGGGCGATCGAGGGAAGTCCGTCACATGCTGATGGATTTTAATAAAGGTGATAGACACAATTTGTATTTTTAATATTCCACAACAATTTATTAAGTTATCACTCAGTCACATATCAACATCATACAATGGAGACAAATAAGAGATTATTAACACAAATGTACAATATCCCACAGGTCTTCCTGAGGACAGTGGGATCAAGGCTCTTCATTATTACTCTGCAGCCCATGGTGAATGGTCTGTCACTATTTTTGATATGTTTGTGGCAGAAATTGATTACATATGTACATGAACACACCTATCTCGCACAGCTTACACACTCTCATACAGTACACTAGCAAACCTCTCAAACATTCACACAAAATTTTTCTTATTTACACTTTAAAATTGTCTTACACCATACTTAGTCGCTCTAACTTTAGAAATACAACTGTATTTTTCATCATGGTTTTACTAAACTACAAGCAACAGTAGACCAGCTGGATTGAATTTCAAAGAACTAAAAATGCATAACAAATATTATCATCTTTCTTATTGTAACTTTTATTTACAGAACGTGTGACCAGATTCAAGGAAATTTGCTTTAAACCTGATTGGGTCATAAATGACCCAGCCGTTGCTAGGGGTACGGGATGGTCCCGTTGTTCTAGTGTGAAGCACATTTTTGTTATGCTTTTTTAAAAAGTCAGATCAACAGATGAAACATTGAATTGCTAGTATCTTGCTGGCCACCTGCAATGTCCTTATACTGAATTGGCATCACATCACAACTTTATCATCACATAAACACTTGTGTACCCTAATTCTACCACTTGTACATATAAATATAAATAATAAAATTTTATGAAATCTAAAATTTTACTAAAAAGTATTCTATACAACTCAAATGATACCACCAGGACTTGTACAGAATAATACCAATTTTCAAATAAAACACCGCGTTGAGCAATAACTACTAATATTTATATGTCTAAAAAAGTAAAAGAAAAATTCAGGAGATTGAAACTTGGACATCATGTAAACATGACGTTTTCCTATATAGATCCACATTAATGACCAGCGGTGTAGCCTAGCTTTAAATTTGACACAAGCCAGGAAACCATCTGAACACCTGCATGGAACTGCTGGGTTCAGGGAAATGTTCAAAGAATTCTTTTACGACAAATAATTTAGTTCATTCATAAAAACAATTAGACATTTAGAAAAGGAACATGGAAAAATCATTATCAGTCTGTCACCATATGTAGATCACATTTCATTTTCACCAGCTGCAACATTCTTATTTCACTGGGGTCTTGCAGCTGCAGCCTTTGCGTGTGGCACCCTGATGGTATTTCGTTTCTACCTTAGTGTGGTGCAGGCACCTTTTGGCACAAGGGGAAAAAAAAGCAACAACCGTGCCTGACAAGATTTTGCTTTGGAAAAATATGGAGAATTGAAAAACCGAACTAATTCCAAGGAAAACTTCAATGAAATTCCGTTCCCCCATATGGAAAGCAGTCAATGTCTTTAGAGGACACGCTTTGTCAAACTTCAACGCACAGCTACCCCATTGATGGTCACTGTGGCTCCATTGCCAGGTCTACTGACAGGGGAAGCTTCATAATGGTGGTTTCCATTTCTTCTCTCTGTTTCCTCATACGGTGCATCATACATGTTGTCAGTTTGATCATGTATGTTTTCATATATATTTGTGGAGAGGTGTGTGACACCACCATTGGTGCCATCATTTAGTGTTGAGAAGGACATCACTGCTGCATTTTGATCCTCTTTCCGCAGTGCAGCCTGCACATTTTCTGTGTTCTTAATAGGTCTCTCTTTTCGACTGAAAGGGGTAGACAAATATTATTTTAGCAGTGTTTTTACTTGATTGGAGATTTCACAGAAATCTAACAACACGGCAGTACTCACAGTCGAAGGTAGATGAGGCCCAGTACAAGAAGAAGGAAGAGGAGGACACCAGCTCCGATACCGATGGGCAAACCAAGATTCTGCGCTTCGCTTGCTTCTCCAGTGCTCACTGAAAACGGAATCAGAATCAGTGAATCAGTGAATACCTACACGCACTCGGGTGCCGCGACTGCTCGTCACAGTGTAGTCACAGTGTGTCT
This sequence comes from Megalurothrips usitatus, assembly GCA_026979955.1. NCBI lineage: Eukaryota > Metazoa > Arthropoda > Insecta > Thysanoptera > Thripidae > Megalurothrips > Megalurothrips usitatus. The sequence goes on from CM049601.1 coordinate 12,570,889, forward strand.
GCTCACGTTGGCACGTTGGCTCCTCCCCGGACCACTGGCCGTCCTCCATGCACTTCCGCAGGTAGGGGCCGACCCTCTCGAAGTGCGGTATGCAGTGGTACTCCACCGCGCTGTTGTAGGTCGTCGTCTCGTTCATCACGATAACCCGGCCGTTCTCGATGGGGCCCGGGTGCTTGCAGTCCACCCCTGGAAAGGGACACGGTCACAACTTCTAGCAGCGGCTCTTCAATTTAATTTCACATTTACAATCATTTCTTCAAAACGTCATGATTAATTTTCTTTTCAAAACGCATGAATTTTTTTCTCCAAAATTTCATGGATTTTTTTTTCCAAAAACTTCATGATTTTTGACCCAAAATTTCATGATAATTTTCCCAAAAATTTGATTTTTTTTCTTTGAATTAAAAACAAAAATTGGGGGAAAGCGAAACGTACACAAACACTTGGGGATCTTGCTGCTCCAGCGCCCCCGCTTCAGGCAGATCCGAGTCGAGTTGCCCTCCATGTACTGGCCGCGGGGGCAGTGGTAGTGGGCCACGCCGCCGATGCTGCGCGTCGACACCTGCACCGTCATGCCGTTCTCGCCCTCCAGCTCGGGGCACACGATCTCTGCGGGCGGAGACAGTGTGAGTACAGCGTGAGTACAGGGAGTACAGCGTGAGTGCAGGGAGTAGCAGGGCCGGCGGCGCTACCCACCCTTGCAGACGGGCGTGTCGGAGCTCCAGGTGCCGTTCTCCATGCACAGCCGGCGCGCGTGGCCGTCCAGCTCGAAGTTCTCGTCGCACTCGTAGATGACGGCGGCGCCGTAGTACGTCATGTTGGAGGAGAGCGCGAAGCGGCCGTGCGCCGTGGGCTGGGGGATGCCGCAGTCCACGACTGCGCGGGGACACGAGGAGGACGCCGTCAGTTTTACGGTTCCGTTCCGCCCCGCCGTTCCACACCCCCCTCCCCTCCCTGTTCCGCCCCTACTCACAGATGCACTGCGGGACCTCGCCGCTCCACTGGCCGTTCTCCTCGCAGGTGGACAGCGTCTCGCCGACCACCTTGTAGCCGCGCTCGCACTGGTACTTGGCCAGGGCGCCGATCTTGTAGGTGGTCGTCGACGAGGAGCCGGCGTTCTCCGCCGTCCGGATGAGCGTGCGCCCGTACTGTCGGTCGTTGTTGGTCACCGTCAGGATGCGGTGGTTGGCCAGCACCGGCTCGGGGCACCGGATTTCTGTAGAGGAAAAAAAAAACAGATTTAAAAAAACCACACGGATAATTTAAAAAGTTGGACAGAGTCGGTGGGCAGGGCACCCTTCATACCTTCGCACTTGGGCGAGGCGTCGCTCCACTGGCCGCTCTCCTGGCAGACGCGCGTCGGCGAGCCGATGAGGCGGTAGTTGCGGGCGCACGAGTAGGACAGCACGCTGCCCAGGTAGGTGGTGCCGTTCACGTAGTGCGAGGTGCCGTACAGTGTCGTCGGCACCTTGCCGCAGTCCACGTCTGCAACACGCGATTAAAGCAACATGAAGACGTCTCTCTCTCTCTCTCTCTCTCTCACCCCCTCTGCCCCTCTCACTCACACTCGCAGACGGGGGGCTCGCCGGACCAGTCGCCGCTTCTGAGGCACTCGTGGATGGGCTCGCCGCGCAGGATGTGGCCGGGGTCGCAGTGGTACTCGATGCTGGAGTGCACGTTGTAGTCGTAGCCCACCACGTAGCCGCCGCCGCGCACCTCGGGCTCGCCGCACGTGATCTCTAAAATATTTGGAAAAATAAAAATGAAAAATATTGAAAAACAAAATAAATGAATTTGCAGTTTGAAAAGCGCTGTCGCTGTCAGTACTCACTCTCGCAGGACGGGGTGACGCCAGACCACTTGCCCTCGCGGGTGCACACCTGGCGCGCCTGGTTGTCCGGCTCCAGCCAGTAGTCCGGGTCGCAGACGTACTCGACGCCGCTGGCGTACGTCGTCGTCCCGTTAGTGAGGCGGTAGTGGCCGTTGTCGATGTTGGCCGGCGCGCCGCAGTCCACGTACTTGCACTGCGGCGCCTTGCCGGACCACTCGCCGCCCAGGCCGCAGGACACCACCTGGGGAGCATGGCGGCGTCAGCGGCGCTGTAGCGCCCACCGGGTAGGCAGCCGCCGGCCGGGCCGCGCGCGCGTGTCGTGCGGGCCGGCCTACCCCGGCGCCGGCAGGCGCTGGCGGGCGCCGGGCCGGACTCCTCTCCTCCCCTCTCTATATGTACTCACCCCGGAGCCGAACAGGATGAAGCCCGGCTGGCACGTGTACGTCGCGATGGAGCCCGCGCGCCGGCCGCTCGTCTCTACGAAGCCGCCATGAACCGCGGGCGGCTCGCCGCACCAGTCGACTGCAACAGAATACAGGGCGCCGTGAGGACCCCCGCCGACGGCGACCCCGACTTCCTCGACGACTTCGACGACGAGGACACTCACACAGGCACTGCGGCTGCTCGCCCGTCCACTTGCCGCCGTCCCCGCAGGTGCGCCTGTCCTGGCCGATGAGGGTGTAGTTGAGGCTGCAGGAGTAGAGCGCGGCCGCGCCGTGCGTCGTGCGCCCGTCCACCAGCTTGACGGCGCCGTTCTCGGGGGCCGTCACGTCGCCGCAGTCCACGTCTGGAGACAAACGTCGACGAATACAATTTCTGCTGCGCGGGAGGAGTCTGCGGCCGATGGCGATACCCCGCGTTCGCAGGTGTGCGGGCACCGCGGGCCGCGGGGTACCGACGCGCACACTCACACATGCAGCTGGGCGCCTCGCCGGTCCAGAAACCGTCGCGGGCGCAGGTGCGGTTGGCCGCGCCCACCAGCATGTGGCCCTCGGGGCAGCGGTAGGCGATGGCCGCCCCCACCGAGTGGTTGCTGCCCACCACCGTCGTGTTGACGAGCTTGTCCGGGGAGCCGCAGGACGCCGGCACTGCAAAACAGGAGAGGAAGGACAGGGTTAAGGAGGGCGCCGGTAGGTGGCGCCCCGAGCGGCAGCCCGTCGCTGCCTCTCGCGGGGTGCTCCGTCTGACCGCAGAACGATACCCGTCTCCGATCGCCATCACCTTAAGACCGAGGAGGGGCGCGGCGGAGCGGAGCCACCCGGCAAGGCCGCCGGGCCGAGTTACTGAACCCGGCGCTAACCCGGATGGTGCGGCTGCGGCCACGCCCGCCGCCCGCCGGGCTCCGTGGCTCCGCGGCCCCGCGCTCCTCGCCTCGCCCACTCTGGGCGTCGCCGCCACGCCACGCCGAGCAAACCGGGCTAAGCTTACCGCCCCGGCCCGGCCCGGCCCGGCCCGGCCCGTCACCCACCCGCCACGGAGCGGCCCCCTCTCGCAGAGGCTGGAGAGCACCTCTATAAGCCTCTCTTGCTCTGGAATATCGCGCCGCTCCATCTGCGCCGCCGGTAGCGACGCCGCGTGCGAGCCTCCGAGCCTCCACCACGGCCGGGTGCTGCCGCCGAAGGGGCTTCTCATCGCTCCATCTCTGTCGCGCTCACGGGCCGACCCTGCGGGCTGCAAGAGAGACAGCACGACGGATCGCGAGCCTTCGCGGAGAGGAGGGGGGCACGACGACGACGACGGGGAGGTGCCCGGAGGCCGTGACGGCGTGGACGAGTCCGCCAAGACGGACCGGACGTCCGCCCGTCTTGACCAAAAGATCCCCTCCACGGGCGGCGACGGCGGGTTTGGTCATGGGTCCGGCTTTGCCAAAGGGTCCTTGGGGCCTATGGTACAACAAGGACAAGGAGGGAGAGTTGAATCCGCCGCCGTGCCGCCTCGCCGCGGGGTCCGAGTCCGCCCTGGCGTCGGCGGCGTGCTGCTCGGCGGCCCCCCGCCGCCACGACTCTCCACCCATGGCCGCCCAGGATGATGACGGTGACGACGTTGCAGGCGCACGTTATCGATTTCGCATAGGCGGGGCGCGGCGCGGCCGGAAGGATGCGCGGCGGTGATGCACGGATTAGGCAACGGCAGGTAGAAATCAGGCGCGGCGAGAGACCGCAGGCCGCCGTCGACGGGGAAAAGTGGAGCACGACTTTCCGCTTCCGCTGCGAGGCCACCGCCGCCGGGGATGCGATGTGCGGGAGCGTTGCGCGGCGCCGGCCTGCTCGGCCAGAATGTCGCCGCCGCTACCGGCTCCAGCCGAGGCTCCAGCCGAGACTCCAGCCGCGAGGCTCCAGCCCCGACTTTATCACTCCCTTACTTTTACAACTCCCGCCTTCCTGCCCGGCGGCGGCCGACATCAGACGGCGACGACGCCGGCCGACTCGACACACCCGCCGATCGGGAAGTCGCACTTAATTACGCCGAGTAACCTCAATTTAGTTTTTTTAATATTTTATATTTCCCGCGCCCTGCCTGGTTCTTTTGCTCGGCTGGCACCGCGCCGCTACTCACTGTGCATGCAGACCCAGTGCAGGTAGTCGAGGTTGCAGCCGACGTCGTTCCACAGCCAGCCGCGGCCGCCGTCCAGCACCACGCAGTTCTGCTCGCCGTTGTAGTTGTTGGGCTGGTCCTTGCCCCACGCTGGCCGAACCACCACCTCACCTAATAATTGAAAAATAAAATTAATTTAAGGGCATTTAAAAAAATAAAACGAGCGAAAATGACTCTTTTCCTTTTTTTTTACTTTTTGGACTCTTTTGATTTTTGGATATTTTTTGTCACTTTATGGATTTTTTAACATTTTTCCTTTTTTTCAATTCTTGGATTTTTTTTTTAAAAAAAAGTGCTCCGAAATGTTGGTGGAAGAAGTGACTCACCGTCGACCCATCTCCAGGTGCGGGATACGACGCCGGGGTCCTTCTGCGCCCCGATCCACACGAGCTGCGTCTTGAGCGTCTGCTTGCGCCGCTCCAGCTCGGCCAGCAGGAAGAGGTTGCGGGCGCCGGACAGGCCGTGCACCAGGTCGCCGCCGTGCGCGCGGCAGGAGGCGCGCGCCGCCTCGAACGAGCCCCCGGACTTGACGGCGAGCTCGAAGCAGACGCGGTCGAAGGCGGCCAGCTCCGTGTCCGCGGCGGCGCCCGCCGGCGCGCACCGGTCGTCGGAGAACTCTGCGGAGGACAGGCGATGGCGTCGGTCAGCGTGAGCGGGTACTGCCCGCGGGGTAACCACCCCCGCACGGCTTACCCCGTCAGGAAGTGCGGTACCCGGGTAACCACTACCCCCCGTGCGGGTACTGCCCGCGGGGTAACCACTACCCCCCGTGCGGGTACTGCCCGCGGGGTAACCACCCCCGCACGGCTTACCCCGTCAGGAAGTGCGGTACCCGGGTAACCGCTAACCCCCGTGCGGCTTACCCGCGCCGCCAAATACGAGCGGCTCCGAACGGCCTCGCCCGGTCGACGCGCGAGGTCAGTTTTTCAGACATTAACTTTACATTACGGGCGGCCGCGGCCCGTCGGCCCGGCGGCTCGTGAGAGATCATTGGGAGTGGAATTTCTTTTCGGCCCTGATTAGAAATTAATTGACGAAAAAGGCTCCCCCGGCGGCGGCGGTGGCGGCGCGCTGCCGGAATGGGACGTAGCAGGCGACGAATATGGGTCCGTGGGTAGGGGTGGGGGTTGGTAGTAGTGGGGGGAGAGGGGGCAGGAGGGGGGGGGGGGGGGGGGAGGGGGTGCCGTTTATCAGTCGGAGTGTACACTGGGGATGAGCGAGGCGAGGGCCGCCGCGCCGCGTCCGCGTGCTGATGACTGACAGCGCGTTGCCATGGCGACCACGACACAACAAAATGCCCGTGTGTTAGTGCGTGTTACGTGCATGTGTGTGTGTGTGCACGATATAAAAGGGTGGCGGTGTGTGTGTGTTGTGTTGACAACGGCCGGCGGCAAGTGATGGGGGAGAGGGGGTGGAAGGGGGGGGGGGGGGGGCGGTATTGGGGGCGCGCTGGTATGTGCACGTGGTGGTTGAGGTGTACTGTAAAGCACTTGCCACGTCCAGACAGTATCCATCGCCCGCCCTGCAAGTCTTATTCCGCTGACCCTCACACACCTTCCAATATATATATGTATATATAACGACCCCCGCCGCACAAAAAGAAAAGAAAAGGGATGAAAACGATTTTCGTCTCCCGTCGACATGTTGTTGTGTTCTCGTCTTTGTCACTGCGAATGAAGATCTTTTATGTGGACCTCCCCGCCGGCCCCACACGTCTTTCTGCCGACCTCACTGCCCGGGATGTGTGTATGTGTGAGAGACAGAGCGAGAGAGAGAGAGAGAGAGAGAGAGAGAGAGAAAACACACATCGCACTCTGCTCTCAAATCCGTTCGAAGCCGTCACCTGCCCTTAGATTCCCCTTCTCTCTCTTTCCCACGGCTATTTTCCCTCCCGTTGCCGCTGTGTACACAGTCGCGGCGCCCATCCCCCTTGCACACACACACACACACACACACACACAGAAAAAGACACACAAAGTTTACCAAGGCCTTTTATGAATGGCTGGAACCCCGATAAGATGGTTATCTACTCCCCGGGTGGCGTGCGTTTGCCATTTCAGTGGTTGGGAGAGTGACCGGGCCGGGCCGGACTGGACTTCCCCACCAGCGGCTCGCCGGACGGCGCACAAAACGAGGAGTATTGCCGAACGGCTCGGTGCCGCTCATGGCCGGGGATATTCACACCCACTCCGCAGATTATTACTGTCGTTGTTTGACATTATTTTGAATCGTTGGCGTTTGAATTATTTTCCCGCCAGCCTGCGTGTCCGGGCGTGGCGGAGTCATACGGGGCCCCCTGACCGCGCGGTGTATTATCCAAAAGGCGGAGACGCGCTCATCGAGAACTCGAACGGGACGTAATTATCGATGAGAGAGGGCGCTGACTTAGTTAGTGACCGTCGCCGCCGCCGGCTGCCAGGGGGCGCTGCGGTGGGGCCGCGGTGTAAATGAGACCATGACGATCATCATTTGTTTAAGCGCCGTCACCGCGGGAGGACCGGCGGCCGGCGCGCCGTGGCGCGGGTGGCGGCCTAGTATCGATACTGATATTGCGCGAGTAGTGCTGCCGAGGCTCCGCCCGCCGGCTCCCTCAACTCTTAAAGGAATTTCCGGTAAAAAAAAAATTCCAATTTTCCTCAGGATCTTCCGACATTATTTTCGGAATATTCCAAAAATATAAAAAAAATCATAACTGGAAATTTTCAAAAGTGATTCGGGACGAGTTTTTCCCCGTCAGCCACTTCACGAGGTGTCAAAGAAAACTTTTTTTTAAAAAACATACACTGTATGTAGAAGTGACTGGTCCGACACAACGCCTTGACAGCACCTCGCCTTCACCCGCCGCCGTGTGCGCTCCACAGTATACTCCACACACTCACTCTCACACACGAAGAACGCTTTCCGTGAAACGCGCTTTCCCGGCCGACTCCAAGGAGACGGTCGTCGTAACGCCATCTCCCGGGCGTGCGTGACAGGAAACACGGGGACTGTGCGGAGGAGGCCGGCGTGGGGGCCGGAGGGCCGAGGACCTCGCAGCACCGGACAGTTCCCTAATGAAACGACTCTGCCTTCACCCGCGCCACGTTTCCTTTCACTTTCCTTTAAAAATACTCGGCGTGTGTGTGCGTGTGTGTGTGTGTGTGTGTGTGTGTGACGAGGCAGGGCAGGGCCCCAAAATGATTACTACGCGTTGCCCCCGCCGCCGGTGTACGTAATTCGAAAAGGAGGTGCTAGCTGTTTGTACTAACTCGCGCGCGCACGCATGCAACAACAAGAGCGCGCACGCAGCCCACTGCGAGATAGAGAGATAGAGAGAGAGAGAGAGAGAGAGAGAGAGAGAGGGGGGGAGAGAGAGAGAAGAGGGAGAGCATGAGACTAGTCTCATGGGGAGAGAGAGGGAGAGGGAGAGAGGTCGAGAGAGAGAGAAAGGGAGAGGGAGAGAAAAAGGGAGAGAGAGGGGGGGAGAGAGAGGGAGAGAGAGAGAGAGAGATAGAGGAGAGAGAGAGGGGGGGGGAGGGGGGGAGAGAGAGAGAGAGAGAGGGGGGGGGGGGGGGAGCGCTTACATTGTATCCAGCATCAATCGGTTTTGACGACGACGCTCCACGAAAACGGCCTCCAGTTATATACCCGTCCACCACCACCAACGTCACAAACACACTCCCCTAAATCGGCCCGCCGCTGCTGCTGCCCCATCAGGCAACACTTTAACCCCGTATAGTGTGGCGTGCATCTCGGCTATACTCCCGTGCACTAACACTCGCACACACACACACACACACACACACACACACACAGATGCATAGATCGCGGCATCTGGCAGCCGTTCAGAACAGCTCCGCCGCCGCCGGCCCCCGATATATTGCCCGTGCTCTTTTTATTCACATTTCCCTTTTACCATTTTCATACGCGCGGCGCCGATATATAGTGTGTAACGGTTTCTGTGTTGGCAAACACACACACACACACACACACACACACACACAGACAGAGCTCCCGTTACATGATGTATGCATGTGTGTGTGTGTGTGTGCACTATCCACCTGCCATACGCACGCCATGGTAGGCGGCACAACTCTGACATTACTTACCGGCCCAGTCTGTGCTGCCCCCCTCCCTCCCTCCCTCCCTGCCTGCCTCCCTCCCTGCCTCCCTCCCTCCCTCCCTCCCTCCCTGCCTCCCTCCCTGCCCTCCCTCCCTCCCTGCCTCCCTCCCTCCCTGCCTCCCTCCCTCCCTGCCTCCCTCCCTCCCTCCCTCCCTCCCTCCCTCCCTCCCTCCCTCCCTCCCTCCTCCCTCCCTGCCTCCCTCCCTCCCTCCCTCCCTCCCCCTCCCTCCCTCCCTGCCTCCCTCCCTCCCTCCCTCCCTCCCTCCCTCCCTGCCTCCCTCCCTCAGTGTGCCGGTGCAGGTTCACACCACAAGGCCGCCCGGTCGGAGGCGGCGGGCATCGCGTCGCCGTGCCCAGGCCCGCAGCGCTCCCCGCAGAGCGCCCGACTGGGCAGGCAGGCCCGCGGTGCACGGCCGTCCGGCGGGACTGCCTACCCAGCACGGGTTCCCAAACCACCTCCCGAGTTCTCTGCGCTTCGAAACCCCCCTTTTTAATTTAAAAAAAAAAACCTATTTGAATTAAAAAAAAAAGTCTTACCTTCGGACGTGAAGACCTGCACCTCGCAGAGCGACAGGGAGCCCTCGACGCCCACCAGCTGCAGGAAGACGTACTGGCCGACGAGGGCGCGCGCGCAGCTGAACATCTTGGTGACGCCCTCCTCTGCGGACACCGGGAACAAGTTTCACATCTCAGTTTCTCCTTCTGGACAGGATCCGTCACGGGGGTCATGAATGTGCGGCGCTCGGCTTTTACTGCGTCACCTATCCTCTTTTCGATGATATCATGACCGGTCCCGTAAAAAAAAAAAAAAGCGTTTCTCCTGTCGGAGAAAAAAGCTTTCTTTGTTTTATTTTCCCTCTTTCAGTTCGGTTTACGCTTGTAGGAAGCGCGCTGGCGCCCACACACACGGGAATTAAACGGGAACGTACAGGCGGCGGTGAGTTGAACTCATGGCGATGATATCACACGCCGACGTGTTGCGGGAGAAGAGAGATAATTCCCGAAGAACAGGATTAAACCCAAGGACTCCGCGCGTCGAGTGCGTCTTCGGCAGAACCGTACCAAAAAAAAAAAGCAAAAACCCAGGACCAAGTCAAGTTGTTTTTTTTTGTAATTTTTTTATATGACCGCAGCGCTCGTGGCGTTCGCAAACTGTTCTCGAAGCGGATTCGTTTCATTATCGTCATTTCGTTGACCGCCCCCCCCCCTTCTCTTCCCCATCAACACGACTACTTACCCATGGTCCCTGGGAACCAGGCGCACAGGGGGTTCCGCTGGAGGTCATGGCTGCTGTTGCCGACGCGGATCTCCAGGTCCTGGAGGGGCTGGTGTCCTGCAGGAAACAACACCGTCCGTCAGTTCATTTCCAGAGTTTGTTATGGTCACTTAAGATACCGCAATATTTTTGTTTGTTTCCAACGTGAGACATGTTAACAATTTTTGATTTGCATGGAGATGTACATATCGGCCATAGCGTTCTCATGACGGTGTGCGTGTGTGTGTGTGTATGCACACGCTCGCTCCATCCCCCCCCCCCCCCTCCCGGTCGCACACAGCGCACCACAGCCGGTGTACAGCGGGCAGCCCGGCAGGCCGAATAGGGGATCGCTGACATTTTAAAAACGGGCGCGCGCGCGCACGATGCAGCGGCAACAGCGGCGGCCGCGCCTTCGTTAACTTTATTGAACGAAAACGGGCGCTGAATGCTTTTTGCCGCTGTGCCTCTTAGTCCACGAGAGGGCGGGTTGTGCAAGGCCCGCCATGGGCAGCCCGTGGGCATCCGTGGGGCACTCGTGGTGCTCATGGCACTGCCGGGTACCGCTGGCATCGGCCTGACAATATGCATGCACTTTACGACCAAAACCGTTTTCAAACGCCGCCGCGCGTGTGCGCGCGCTCTCGCCCTACCCCCCAAAAGATTATGCGCTGTGTTGAAATTCTCCACTACTTGCGTTCGGAGAGAGAGAGGGAGAGAGGAGAGAGGGAGAGAGAGAGAGAGAGAGAGAGAGAGGAGAGAGAGAGAGAGAGAGAGAGAGAAAGAGACCGAGATAGAGACGCAAGGACAATACGCGGCAAAAAATATTTAAAAAAAATCCCCTTTTTCTTACATGAACATATTTTTTCTTTTTATTCTTTCCTTTTCCCTTTTCCTCCCCGCGCGTGGGGTATGTACTCACCGCAGCAGCCGCGCGTGGTGATGCGGACGGTGCGCACGGGGTAGGGCCGCAGCAGGTCGACGCGCCACCAGGGCGAGGGCTCGCGCTGCGTCTCGGTGCAGAGGCGGCCGTCGTGCACCGTACCCAGGTCGCCGTCGTTGGCGTTGCCCGCCGCCCCGCCCCGCACCGTCGTCGACTGGTTGGCCGGCTTGCGCAGCGCCACGTTCGTGCCTGTGCGGAGAAACACAGAAATAAAAAAAATAAAATGCTGTTTAAATTTAAAAAAAACACCGACAATTATTTTTTTTTACAATTTATCCCCCTTGCCATCCTTTCCAAAAAAAAATAAATGAAATGTCTGCGACAAATGTGATCTTCCCAACGCCGCCGCCGCCGCCGGTCCGCAGGGCTTTTTTTCTTCCAGCAGTGACCCCCCGCAGACCTTCCCGCCTACACAGGCAAAAATAAAAACAAATAAACCCCCCAGAAAATAAAAAGTGTGTCCCCTTTGGGCGGCTCGTTGCGCTGCCGCGCTGCCGCGCTGCATGGTCAGTGAGGCAAGGCGGTCACGACGGCCCGCCGCCGCACAGCCGCTTACGGGGCCTCGTGGGGGGAAACACTGTCCACAAGCAGCGGGGCCTCACTCCCTCTACTCAATGTCGAGTTTACAAAATATGACAATCTCACGGCGGGAATGCATATTTTTTATAAAGCCCTCATAAGGAGGAAGGGTTAGTGTTAGGGTAGGTTAGTCCTCTCTCTCTCACTCTCTCCCTCTCCCCTCTCTACCTCTCTCTCTCTCACTCTCTCTCTCTCTCTCTCTGCCTCTCTCTCTGTCTTATTGGCGCGTTCCAAGGAATCTCACAGTCGGCGAGCGTGCTGCGACAAGGTCCCCGGCGGCATGCCTACCTGCGGGCCCCGCTGCCGCCGAGCTGTGCGACTCCCGATATTATGAAGGAGTTCTTACGAGTGCCCGCTATCAGACGACAAGCGCCGCGGGGGCCGCGGGGGCCGCGGGGGCCACCACGGGGTGAAGGGTCGACTGGCGTCACGACAAGCGAGAGAGAGAGAGAGAGCGAGAGAGACAGATAGAGAGGTGAGGTGGTACAGGGCTGCCCCGCCAATGTCAACACGCAGACAGACAAACCGTATTCTTAGTGGAAGCAAAAAAAAAAAAAAGGTATACGTAGCTGCGGGATACGCCACCTTAAACACTAATTTGGAAGGAATTAAATTCCGGACATGAGACAGGAGGAAGGCCATGATTATCAGAATTTTTTTTCTCTCGCGTCCCCGCCGCCCCCGACGCCGCCTACGACGTGCAGACGCTGCCATAGGCCGCCCCAGATCCGGCGTCTGGTCCGCTGCCAGCAGCAGCCACGCACACCGCGCCGGCACACCGAGAGGTGTTGATGCCGATCAGTCGCTGAGGGCGAATAGCGGGTCACGTGACTGTGGGCAGATCATTATCCGCAGCTGCGCCGCCGCCTGCCTGCCATGCATAAAACATCCCCCTCTCGCTCGCTCCTGCGTGGACTCGTATTCAAGTTCACGATGCTCTTCTTCTGCCTGTCTAGCCCTGTCTCTGTCGCACTTTTGGGGTACTGCAAAGGAGAGAGAGAGAGAGAGAGAGAGAGAGAGAGAGATAGAGAGCGAGAGAGAGGTCAGATGTTCGTGTAGATCTGCGTTACGTAACACGCGGCCACCCAATCCGTCAGGCCGGCGGCCGGGCGTCAGAGGTAGGCGTCGCGGCGCCTTCTGGAGCAGAACGGGAGAGAGAGAGAGAGAGAGAGAGAGAAAGAGAGAGAGAGACGGAGATAGAAAGAGAGAGGGAGAGAGAAGGGCAGCGGCAAGGTGAGCGCCACGCTGGTGTAAAATTACGTCTTGTCTGGGCGTCGCTCCAGCGTCGCTCCAGAGGCGTGTGCTGCTGGAGCTGGAGTACGATCGAGTCAAAGTCAGCAGGCCAAGTCCGGCGCGGCGTGCTGTGCTGGAACTGCCAGACCGTCGGCTGTCTGGAGCCGCTGGAGCCATTTCCAGCCGACGGCCACCAACTGCTCGGATCCAAAACGTTTCTGCGCTGGATCTAGCGAGCGAACAACCATAGCCATACCGTCGTTTCCTTTTGCCGCGCCAATTTTTTTTTTTTTGCCCCGTTATACTCTACCGTTTGTGAAGGCAAAAGTGGCCATGATGTCCTCGAGGCGAATGAGGGAGAAATGACAGTCTGCGTCAGGGCGTAGACTTCCTCAAAGAGGGAGAGAGAGAGGGGGAGAGAGGGAAAGGAAGAGAGAGAGAGAGAGAGAGAGAGAGAGAGAGAGAGAGAGAGAGAGAGAGAGAGAGAGAGAGAGAGAGAGAGAGAGAGGAGTGTCGCCCCACGCGGCCTCTAGCAGCCCTTGAACCACAAAAAAAAAAAAAAAACAACAGCAGAAGACGCACACACGGCAGGGCCGGGGTGCACGCCCACGGTAACATCTAATGGGATGATCGTCCAGCACAATTATGCGTCTGTTATCTGATGCGCCTCTAGAAGCAGGCGACGCCTTCCTCGCTTCCCGAAACTGAACACGCCCCGCCCGAGAGCCCAGAGGGATCCGCAGCCTTGCTGCTCGCTGGCTGCGCCTAGCGCACGTCGGGTTTCACCGCCTTCCTCATCCGCAGCCACCGTTCGCGGCGCAGATATGATCCCATCTCTGCCTTACGGGGCGGAGCGAAAAAGGCGCCTCATTCGAATTGAAAAGGTGGGGGCGGCGGTGGTGGCCACCGATCAGTGCGGGGGAACAAGGACAACAAAACAAACGAAAACAAACGGCGAGGGAGGAAGGGAAGCACGGCAACTAATTCTTTCCTCCTGCTCGCCTTGTGGGAACTGACTGACGGTACGAATAGGAACAAAACTAAGTCAACGCCGCGCCTTGGCGTTTTTTCCCTCTTCCCTTCTCTCTCTCTCTCTCTCTCTCTCTCTCTCGCTCTCTTTACGATATAGGGGTTATTATGTCAGACATGTGTCCATCACCGGAGGCGAAAGCCATCCATCCAAGCACACACACACACACGCACATACGTATGGGCCTTTTACAGCGAGCGCGTGTGCAGCGCCATAGGACGGCACCGTAGTACGTACACCGTTTCGTGCGCGCGCGCGCGCGTGTGTGTGTGCACGCACGCGTGTCCCCATTCCGGCACGGATATCTCATGTGTGTGTGTGTGTGTGTGTGTGTGTGTGTGTGTCCCATTGTGGGGGGATGCGCTGGCCATGCCTGCCGGGCCGTGGCGATGCCCAACACCGCGCTACATAAATATGAGGCACTCGGTCACACAGGGCGACACGCCCCGCCACGCCCCGCCACGCCCCGCCACGCCCCGCCGCCGTTTGACATTTCAGAGCGAATCGTAAGCGACCCACCCGCACAATGGAAGAGGAACATAAGCCGCCGCCGCCGCTCTGCTGATGGCGCTCCGCTTGCGTGCGCTACTTCTTCTTCTTCTCCTCCTCCTCCTTCTTCCTCAGTCGATCTAGATTGTGTACGATTCATCTCTCGAAAAAGAAAAAAAAAGAAAAAAAAGAAGACACCTGACACGCTGCGTTAACTTTTTAGATGGTTTTTTGATTTAAATATTGAGCTAAGCGTCGATAGAACTTCTTTAGATTTTTATTTTTTCGGAGTTTTGCCCCGGTGCGCCAGGGGGGTGCGTCACGGAAAAGGTCGTCCCGTCTAATTGGGCCTCCAGCGGCCGATGCCGGCCCCGGGACGGCCTGGACACCCCGCCGCACTAAATCTCGGAAAGTGACGGGCCATAACGTCACACTCGGCGACGGCGCTCTGTCTCTGTCGCTCCGCGCCGGACCCTTGCCTCGGGAGCGACAAGGACGCAGCATGGCAGCAGCGGCGTTCAATGCTATTGGGTCTCACCACTACCGCAGGCAGGCCTGTGCTGTGTACGGTTTCGTAAAAAAGGACTAAAAAAAAGTAAAATAACGAAGAATTTGTTTCACGCTAGTGATATGCGCTGTGCAGCATCACCACCTGTGATGTGTAAATGTGTGTGTGTGTGTGTGTGTGTGTGTGTCGTCTGCAAAAGGTCAGTTCACCGACGCAAAATCCGCAAAGGTCATCATCAAAGGGATGCGAGAGATGCTCCGGGCGGCGACCTGGTCAACCAGCCATAGGCTGCCCCAGGCACATCTGCCCCCCGGCCGGAGCTCTCTGTCTCTCTCTGTCGTTCTCTCTGTCTCTCTCGCACTCACACCGGTGTTTATCGCTTATGGCAGCAGCCTATGCACTCCCCGGCATAAGAACACTAAAAGCGCCTCCCCAGCTAGCAGTGGTGGCATGATTGCGTGAGAGGCGAGAAGAGAGAGAATCCAGTAAGAAGAGAGACAAAAAATAACAACGGAAGAATGAGAGACGCGCGCGCACCGCTGCGGTGAACAGACTTCATCAGACGGACCTCGACACGATATGAGACGGACCTCACACACAGAAATTCTTCGGTCCCAAAAATACCGATCGGGAAAAAAAAAAAATTCCGGGCGATGGCCGGCGCCTGCGAAGGCGGGGGTAGGCAACCCGCTCGCCACGCGTGCGGCGCGGAGCACAGGGTTGCCTACCCGCAGGCGCCGTTCCCCCGCCAGGAGGGTCTCGCCCGCTGTCGACACCACCGAGTCCCCACGGCCGCCGACGGACTCCCCCCCCCCCCTTCCCAGGGTGACATCGCCGTTGCGAAACTACTCTTTTCGGCCTCCCCGTCGTCCTCTTCTTCTTGTCGCTGGGCAACAGCACAGGCAGGCTGTCCCCAGGCCGATTTCTGGCGCGGGGGACGCACGGAGGCGAAGGCGGCGCGCGTGCCGGCCTCTTGGACGTGAGTGTACGCGGCCGTGCGACGCGTGCAGCGCTGCGACGCGACGCAACGCGACGCGGCGCGGCGGGGTACAGTCCGAGCAGAAAGCAAGGGCACGGGAGGGAGGGGTACCCGACCCACCCACCCGCGGTGGCAGCGGTGACGACAACCTGCGGCTGTCCCCCCCCCCCTCTCTCTCTCTCTCTCTCTCTCTCTCTCTCTCTCTCATACCCACGCCATGCACAATCTCTCTCTCTCTCTCTCTCTCTCTCTCTCTCTCTCAATCACACATACACAGAGCAGGGCGTACCGTCGCTGTTCTGCATAGCCTTGACACTGCGGGGGCGAGGCCGCAAGGGACGGGCAGGTCGGGCGGGTCAACGAGAGAGAGGGAGAGAGAGAGAGAGAGAGAGAGAGAGAGACAGAGAGAGAGAGAGAGAGAGAGAGAGGGAGAGAGAGGGAGACAGACGGCCCGCCCACTCCGCTGACCACTCTCCACATACACCGGCCACAACACCAGTCTTCTTCTTCTCCGACCGC
The DNA here is from genome assembly GCA_026979955.1 of Megalurothrips usitatus. Classification (NCBI taxonomy): domain Eukaryota; kingdom Metazoa; phylum Arthropoda; class Insecta; order Thysanoptera; family Thripidae; genus Megalurothrips; species Megalurothrips usitatus. The sequence goes on from CM049601.1 coordinate 12,586,952, forward strand.
GAAAATTTATGCGACGCCCGGCACCGCGCGGCACACAGTAATTAAATTCTGTGTTGCCACATCCGGGAGTGAGAGAGACAGAGAGACGGAGAGGGCGTGTGACAGTGTCACGTGACTCGTGACAGGCGGGCGTGACACACGCGGAAGCAGAGCGGGGCGTTGACAGCGGTCATGTTGACAGGAGCGGCGACAGTGGCAAGCGCCGTCAACCTTGGCAACTGAGGCTCTTTTGATTCGAGTGAGGGCGTTCTAAAAAGGTAACGCGAGCGCCGTGTGTGTGTGTGTGAGAGAGAGAGCGTGTGTGTGTGTGTCGCAGACGACTGTGGATCCCGACCCACTGGGACCCCTCACTCGAACGATTCAAGCACCGCGGGGTCGGCAGTGTGTGTGTGTGTGTGTGAGAGAGAGAGAGAGAGAGAGAGAGAGAGAGAGAGAGAGAGAGAGAGGGAGGGAGGCAGGCTAGACCTCTGATGCACCCACCGGCCGCAGTGCCACAGCCGCGGCCGAGAGGGGTACACACACAATAAACACTGATTATCCAGTCCCACCTCTCCTCGGGCCCCGCCCGGCCCCCCGCCTGCTGGTCCCGCCCCTTCTCACATTCGTTCGAGTTGTAATGATCTCATCAAATTATCGGGGCCCGTTCGGATGTGCGCGGCGCGGCAGTGCGTACATCACCTCACCGGGACTGAGATGTCACTGCCGCGGCTGCTCGGGGGCTCCAGCGCTGGCCCCAGCCCTGCCTCCAGCTCCAGGATGACTGGACAAACACTCTCCTAACCAACTCGATGCCGGGGGACCCCGCTGGAGCAGCGGCAGCCCGTGCAAGCAGCCTCGCCACACCGACAGAGACAGACTTTGCTTCACCACAAAATCTCAATCTCAAGAAAAAAATTAGAAAAAAACAAAAAAAAAAACTAGGTTGGTGTGGGATTTGAGCCCGCGACCAGTGGTACCGCCGCCGCCCACGTAACCGAGAAACCTGCCGTGCTGCGCGGAGGGGTCAAACCGCGGCCCGCGCGGGAGACTTGAGCGCAGGAGCGGGACGCGACGATGCCGAAGAAACAAAAGGGCAGCGCCTCTAGCAACGCGCTCCCGGCTGCTCCGCTCAGCTGCGGCCGTGCTGAGCGCGGTGCTGAGGGCCGTGCTGAGGGCGGTGCTGAGCGCGGTGCTGAGCGCGGAGCCCGGCTCAGCACGCACCCGCGGCGTCTTCCCCCCCCCCTCTCCCTTTCTTCCTTTTTTTCACTTTCCTGTGGGACCTCGCGTGCGGTCACCACTGCCACCTCACTTGCTGTTGCTACTGCCCGCCGCGCCGCCGCCGCGCCGCTTGCGCTTTCGACCGGCAGTGGGCGATGCGGGCGCGGAAGCTGTGGGCGGGAAATATACCTAATTACAAAGCGTCGGAACAGCGACCCGACGCAATCACAGACCCCCTTCCGCACTTCTTCTCCTTCTTCTTCACCTTCTTTCTCCTCTCTTTCTCTCTCTCTCTATCTCTCTCTCTCTCTCTCTCTCTCTCTCTCTCTCTCTCTCTCTCTCTCTCCAGGTTCTCGGCCAGGTTTTCCTCCCCCGACGCGCCGAGTGTTCCCTTAAGTATTCCCCCCCGACGACAGGTCGACACGCGCGTGACCCCGTGACGTGACGTGGCGCCGCGCGAGAAATCGCCCCCCGAGAGAATCGAGCCGCTGTCTCTCTACCCCACGATGCAGCGACGCGAGTGCCAATAATGACTCTCTCGGCCCGGGACTGCGAATAACGCAGGCGGCCGCTCGCTGATCTGGATCGATACGACGGAAGCGGTTCGTTAAGGGCCTTTTACTCGGCGGCCGCGCGCTGCCCGCTGCCCGCTCCGCGCTCCGCTCCGCCGCCGCTGCCGCCGCCGGCCGTCTGTTGTCTTCCAGGCCGGCGTGTTGTTAAGGTCCCGGGTTCGAGTCCCGCCGCCGCCGCCATCGCCGCCCCGGGCCGCCTTTTCGCCCGCTTCACTTGGTCCCCGACACTTTCTACGACGACGAGAGTATCTGCTGCGAGCTCAATGGGCAGGTGCGGCGCGGAGTCGCGCAGGGGACGCTGGCCCGGCGCTGCTAGCCGCGCCGCCTCGCCTCGCGCTCGCGGCTAAGCCCGGAGCGTGGCGGGGCGTGGCGGGGCGTGGCGCTGCCGACGTCGGCGCTTTGTCCGTGGAAAGTAAACGCTTCTCGGACAGTCCGTATTGTGCGGCATGAGAAAGGCGGTGCGGCGGCGGCGGCGGAGCCGGGACCGGCCGGGCAGCGGAGCGGGCGGGCGGGAGCGCTAATGAAGTAATACGAGTGTTCTCGCGCGGCCACCGCGGCGTTCACACCCCGAGCGAGGGAGAGAGTGAGAGAGAGAGAGAGACACGGAGCAGGGGAGAGACGGAGAAGGGGAGAGAGACGCGTGGAGGGAGGGGGAGAGAGACAGAGAGAGAGAGAGAGAGAGAGAGAGAGAGAGAGAGAGAGAGAGAGAGAAAGAGGGGGAGAGGGACAGAGAAAATTATTATGAGAGAATTTTGAAAATTTGAGCGAGAGAAAATTTGAGTTCTTTCTCTCTCTCACTCCCACTCGCCGCACAAACGTTATGTAATTTAATAGGCGGGGGCGATGGGCGATGGCTTATCTCTTGTCGTCTGCCGGCCGCTGTCCACCGCTCCCTGCTGTCTGTGCCGTCCTCCGTGGGGCCGCTTCCCACATCAGCTCTCTCTCTCTCTCTCTCTCTCTCTGTCTCCCTCGGACACTAAGGAAGAGGAAGAGCTGTGCTCAGCCAGAGAGCGAGAGAGAGGGAGGGTTTTGTTATGCTTTCAGAGCGCTCCGCACCGCGCAACAGAGCAGCCGGCAGCCGGCACACCGTAACAGCAAAGAGTGCGCCGCGACGAGTACCGATTTTTCATATTTGTCAGGGATTTTCTTAAAGAAAATTTTATTTTCAAAAATAAAAATAAAATCATACTAGATTATGTTTGATTAGCTAGTGTTTTAAAAAATACAAGAATCGTAGATTGAAAAAAATAATGGCAAAACGATGTACAGTATTTTTTTTTTGCCGCGCATTCCTTGCACTTTGTATGATAAGTACCACACACACACAGCGAAGGTCGGCCCGGTTCAAGGTTCGCGTCATCACGGATAGCACGGCACACAACTACTCGCGGATAGAGCACAACACAACAGCGGGCGCGCACCACACAGGCTGATCGGAGAAGCAACGGGCTGCAGGTGAGGAAGGGAGATGGAACGATGATGACCCTCTCTGTCTTCCAGGATCCGACCGCCGCCGCCGATACGACTTGCAGCGCGTAATCAAGGCCACGCACGCACGCACGCACTCACACACACACACACACACACACATAGGAGAAGAATGAGCATCAGCAGGCGAAGCACACGAGAAGGGAAGAGAAGGGCGAATAAGTGGCTCGTTCGAAACGGCCTCTTCAAAGTTTCGCTCCGGTCGGTGGCCGCCGCCGCCGACGGCGGCCTTGACGTCGACGGGGAGTCTCCCCCTGACGACGGGAAGCCCTCCCCCCCCCCCTAGCGAGTAACAAAGGCGGTGAGATGAACGCCGGAGCGAGGCCGAAATCGAACACGGCGCGGCGCAGAAGCAGGACAGAAGCGCAGGACAACGAGGAGGTCACACTGTGGGTGCCGTGCTGACCTGCCACACGCGATAGGCGCACGGCGCTGCCAACTCCGAGAGAGAGAGAGAGAGAGAGAGAGAGAGAGAGAGAGAGAGAGAGAGAGAGAGAGAGACAGAGAGAGAGAGAGGAGAGAGAGAGCGAGATAAAGAGAGAGAGAGAGAGAGAAAGAGAGAGAGAAAGAGAGAGAGAGTGAGAGAGAGAGAGAGAGAGAGAGAGAGAGAGAGAGAGAGAGAGAGAGAGAGAGAGAGAGAGAGAGAGAGAGAAATCCGAGAAGTCAGCAGTGGGAAAGAAAAACACAAAGGGGAATCAATGAGATGGAAATGAAACAACACAGCAGCGGTGGGGGCCGCGCTAGGCTAGGATGGTCCGGGGCCCCGCGGCGGCCGGCTCCTCGGCCGGCACGGAGGCGTCCTAAGCGTATTAGCCTAATTGAGGGGCTCCAGAGGGGCTGCGGGGGCCTCGCGTTGTAACAGAACGGAATTATTATTATTATTATTACTTTTTTTTGGACGGACGCGCGCGCGTGCTACCCGCGGGGGGGAAATCTGTAACTCTTAATCCCCGTCAAACAGCGGCGCAGCGGCGGCGGCGTCACAGAGCGTTACCGTGAAAGCCGTCGCGTCACGCGTCGCCACGGTAACGCAAGCCTTTCGTAGCCCTGTCTCCGTCGCACTCGTGGGGCGATCCGTAAGAGAGCGAGCCAGCGAGAGAGAGAGAGAGAGAGAGAGAGAGAGAGAGAGAGAGAGAGAGAGAGAGAGAGAGAGAGAGAGAGAGAGAGGATGCTGCGTGGCGAGGACCGGGAAGGGCGATGGGTACAGAGAGGGACCAGGCCGACGGGCGCGGACGGGCACGTCAGTCGCACCTCCTCCTCCCCCTCCTCCTCCACCTCCTCCTCCTCCTCCTTCTCCTCCTCCTCCTCCTCCTCCTCCTCCTTCTCCTCCTCCTCCTCCTCCTCCTCCTCCTCCTCCTCCTCCTCCTCCTCCTCCTCCTCCTCCTCCTCTCCCGCGTCCAGGAAGAGGAGGGCCCCGAGGACGAGCACGGCGAGGACGGGACGACGCCGACGACCTCCGATTTCCGAGGACTTTTCCTCCTGACAGACAAGCAGCGCGGAGCCATTCCAATAACGCTGCATCCGGGAGTGTAGTAACCACGATTTTGAAACGGGCGCGATTTTTGTACTGTATCGGTCTTTCCTCAGCCATAATTTTTTTTAGGGGCACGGCATTTTTGTAATTTTTTTATTTTGCGCAAAGTTTTTGTAATTTTGTATTCTGCACAATGTTCTGTGCATTTTTTTTTGGGGTGGGGGGGGGGGGGGGGGTGTATGTCCGCACATTTTTTTCAGCAGTGGAGGGCAGATAAGCTGAGACAACGTCATCGGCCATTCCGGGGGGGGGGGGGGGGGCGCATGAACCGACTCTGCTCCGGTTAGCGTTTGCTTTGCACACCGTATATCGCATCGGAGCGCGCCGCCAGTCACGACACACATTCACATTGCCGCTGTTGGCTCTATGACGTCCGAGGGCAGCGCTGGAAAAATGTCTCCCCCCCCCCCCCCCCCCCCCCCCCCCTCCCCTCCCCCCCTCCCTCCCCTCCCCCCCCCCCCCCCCGCGAATCCAAACGCGAATCTGACGGCGCGCGTCAACACACTTCTTGCGTGCGGCGATGCGGGCGGGTTGAAAAGAAAAGCAGGTGAGCAGGGCGGTGTTCGAACCCCAGACCGTCGACACCACGCTCCGCTCATGGGCGCCTTGAAGACGCGAGCGCCGGGCCCCCGTACGCCACGGGTCACGCCATAGACTCACTGCCATGGGCTGGCTGCCATGGGCTGGCATCATGGGCCTCATAGTACAGCGCATGACAATACCCTCACAGCCCCGGCCCGGCACCCCCCATGCGCCTGCAACTATATACTGATAGAGGGAGGGCCGCTCCCCCCTCCCTCCCTCCCTCCCCCTGCTATTTCGCGTGCGAGGTATCTGACGGCGGAATCTGTCATGACATGTTCTACAGTACGAGAGAAAATGGGGAGGGGAGTGGGAGTGGGGGGTCGTGATGGGAGGTGACCTATAACCTTCCTTCACGTCCCGCAATCGATTTTCATATACTTTTTCCTCTCTCTCCCTCGCTCTACGTGGCCTTAATAACCTCACGTGCTCAACACACACACACACACACGCACGGCAGTGGCAGATCGGCAGCGCACCCCGTCCTCGAGAGCCCCGCCAAGGCGTCACTTTATTCCCGGACGCCGTCCCCGAAACTTTTCAGCCGTGGCTGGTTACGGAAACATGACGCTGAGTGCTGCTCTGACCGAGAGCCCGCGCCGAGTCGGGCCGTGCCGGGCCGTGTCGCCTCGTTCTGCTAGACTGTTCGGCGCCGGCCCGTTTCCTGGACAAAAGCGTTTTCCTCGGATGGATCGTTCCGCCGTAAATCCAGAGAGAGAGAGAGAGAGAGAGAGAGAGAGAGAGAGAGAGAGAGAGAGAGAGAGAGAGAGAGAGAGAGAGAGAGAGAGAGAGAGAGAGAGAGAGACCTGGGTAGCGATGCGCTCCGTGGGGCCTCCGGGGCCTCCGGGGCCTCCGGGGGTCCTCCCCCTCGTTGCAGAACGCTCTGTGTGCACTCCCTCTCCCTCCCTCCCTCCCTCCCTCCCTCCCTTTCCCTCTCCCCCTCCTCCGGGACGGTGGTGCCATTGCCGCCCCACTTCACGCCACCGCCCGCACCGATGCAGCCGCCAGCCGCCGCCGCCACGACGGCCGAGACTGACTGACAGGCAACAGGCGAGAGAGACAGAGACAGAGAGAGAGAGAGACAGGGAGAGAATCGAACCTGCCGCTGCAGCTGACGAAAGCCAACGCTGATCGACCCACCACAGCGACGCTCGCCCCAAACCAAAGCACCGCCGGCGCCGCCGTCTTGTCGACGAATTTCAGACCCCTCCGCTATCCCTCGTCTCCCCCGCCCTCTGCCGCTGTCCTCCTCCCACACCCTCCTCAGAACGCTCTGTAAACGCTCTCTCTCTCTCTCTCTCTCTCTCTCTCTCTCTCTCTCTCTCTCTCTCTCTCTCTCTCTCTCTCTCTCTCTCCCTGGTATCGAGTCGCTGTGCCGGCCGGGGGGCGTGGCCTCTGCGAGAGAAAACAATACTGCCAAGAGGTCCCCACATACGGGGCATGCCTGCTGGCGGCGCTGCGGCGCTGCGAGGCGAGGAGGGCCGCGGCCGCCTCGATTGCGAAGCGGCGGCGAAGCAAGCGGAGCCGTGCGAGGACTTGACGGCCCATAATGAGGACCCCGAGGACCCCGAGGACGGGCCGCGTCGTTAGGTTAGGTTAGGACACGTCGGCAAGAAGTGTGCGGCGGTGTGTCGGGGGGCTGGGCCCAGGCTGGTCGGAGGCGCCTGCGGTGGCCGGGGTAGGCCGGCCCGCACGACACGCGTGCGCCGCGGCGGCCGCGGCTGCCTACCCGCCGGGCGCCGTCTGCGGGCCGCCGCTCGGAATATCTGAGCCGCCCGGCGCTACTTGGCGCCACCTGGCGCCACCTGCCGCACTGCGTGGCGATGGGAAGGCCTCGGCGGGGGGTCCGCGCCGCTCTGCTGCCGCCGCCGCCGCCGCTGCCGCCGCCGCCGCTGCCGCCGCTGCCGCCGCCGCTGCCGCCGCCGCTGCCGCCGCCGCCGCCGCTGCCGCCGCCGCCGCTGCCAGGTTCTCACGCGCGCTGCGGCTGTCCCACAGCTAGCCGCGCCACACACCGGGACCCCGCCGAGCCCCCGCCGGGGACACCCAAGGTCGCTTACCGACACATGTTTTCTTTCTCTCTCCGTCTCTCTCTGTCTGTCTCTATCCCTTTCTTTTTTTTTCGCTGTCCCGTTCCCGCCCCCACCCCGTTTTCCCTTTATCTCAATGTTCTATTCGCATGCATTATACTACGACTCGTACGGCCGAGAGACAAAACGCCGCCCGCCTGACGTGCCGGCCGCCGAGCCTCGTGGCGCCAGAGGGTTACCTCACCCTTCTCGCCGCCTATCGAAGCCAGTCTCTCTCTCTCTCTCTCTCTCTCTCTCTCTCTCTCTCTCTCTCTCTCTCTCGGTAGGGACGTCGATGGTCGAAATAAACCAAAGAAGCGCACCGCACCACTGGACTCTGGCGAAAAGGATATGCGGTGCAATAGTGGCAGTCTTGGTCTAGTTAGTTGCGGTCATCGGGACGACATCGGTGGCGGAGGTGGGCGTGGCCCCGCCCCCCCGGAGAGGCCCCGGAGAGGCCCCGGAGAGGGCCCGGGGAGGGCCCCCGCCTTGCTGGCTCTGCTAGCAGAGCAGCGCTCTACTCCCTTTTTTCCCCCTTCCCCCATCAGTGTGTCGAAAGGGCGCCCATCTAATTGATGGGGTGCTGTTGCAACCTCTGCCGCCCCGTCCTGCTCGAAAGAAAAAAACAGAGATACTCACCGCAGAAGGGGAGCTCGCCCTGCCACCGGCCGGACGAGGAGCAGGTCGTGGTGGGCGTTCTGTGGACAAGACAGGAAAAAACAAGGGGGCGGATTAGAACGGGCACTGCAAAACTAGTTCGTTATGTCACCAATATGTACCGTCACTTGAAATATTTTGGTGACAAAAATTTAGGTCACTTCTGTCGGGCAGAACGCGAACATTCTCAGTACAAGTACAATAATTTTGATTTAAAAAAAATTAAAAAAGTGATTTTTTTTATTAAGTGACTAATATTTGTTTATAGCATGAATGACGATGGCTGCCCCGGAAGTCAGCGGAGCGAGACAGCCGAGGGAGGACGCATAGTAAACTGCAGAATCAAGCTGATTGCCGATTATCCAATCCGCGACGAAAACAGGACAGAACGGACAGGCGGCCGCGGTCACGGCGCCGCGCCAACTGACCACCGCTGTCCGCTGCTGCCCCCGCTGCCCTGCGCCCCGGAACGCGTTGCGCCGCCTTTTAAACCTGCCGCGCCGCCGCGCCGCGCGCCGCGCTGCTGTTTCAAATTGAATCCTCCTCCTGCCCGCCGCCGCCGGCCACTGACACACTTTATAGGCAGACAGACAGAGCGGCGTCGTCAGGCCGGCCGGCGCTGCCTCGCTGAGAATAACTGTCCCTCGTTATTTGCAGTGCGATGTGACAAAGAGTGACGCTTAGTGACGCTAGGCGTGTGGCCGCGGACCGAGACACGCCGCCGCCGCCGCCGCCGCCGCCGGCCCAGCAAGGTTAGCATGCCGTCCCTGTCGCACATCCCCGTCTCTCTCTCTCTCTCTCTCTCTCTCTCTCTCTCTCTCTCTGTCGCTCTAAATCTGCCCCCTTGTTTTCTCCCGCCGCCTGTTGTTTATTGTTGTCGCCGTTTCCTCCTCAGCAGGGCATATCGAATGGTGTGGGCAACAGAGTAACTGGGACAGCGAGGCGTGGCGTGGCGTGGCCACCACCGCCCCCCTCACATTTCTATCGCGTTCTAAGCTGTTACTCGCTACGTCTCCCCCCCCCCTCTTCCCTTGTCCGCCCCTGGCTGGTTACCCCCACTCCCCCTTCATTTAAACGCGATGCAAAATTGGTGGCGCTGCAGCAGCAGCCTCCTTGCTCTGCAGGCCAGCGACCGGTGGCAGTCAAGTGGGGTGTAACAACCCTCCCTTCCTCCCTCCCTCGCTCCCTCCCTCCCTCCCTCCCTCCCTCCCTCGCGCTGCCGTCAGAGGAGGCTGTTGCGGAGCGCGGTGTTTTCGAGTAATCGAACTTCCCTTTCCTGCTCTCCTCCGCCCCCTTTCCACTTAATTTCACTCCAGTCCATAGAAGCAGCGGCTCTCCTGACGCGGCCCTGCGGCCTGCGGCCGGACAAGGAGGCCGATGCAACGACAGAGTTACGGCCGCCCACATAACAGGACAAGCACAACCAAAGTTTTACTTCTTTTTTTTTTGTTCCGCGTTGTAAACAGCAAGTAAAAGCCCATCCCATCGAGCGAAAGAAAAAACAATGAGAGATAAAAATATGGACACTCAAAACCTAACATGACCTTCACTTCCCTTCTGTGAGGACGGACGCAGGCATGCCACGGTATGAGAATGTTGTCGGAGGTGGTGCGCTGGGCTCGCCGGGGCGTGAAGCACAGGTGTGACGCAACAAGCGTGTCCACATTTAGTGTTTATTTCCAGCGCTGGACGTGTGTGTGTGTGTGTGTGAGTGTGTGTGCCCACAAAGAGTGCGGCGGCGACAGGGGGTTGCACGGTCGTACCACCCACCCCCGCCCAAACTCCTTCCCCTCGCATAGCAAACTCTTAAAACCTATCGTCTGTGTGCACAGCGTTGGTGCGTGTGTACGGACAGCGACACGGCAAAAAAACGGAGAGAGAGAGAGAGAGAGAGAGATGATACTGCGTCTCTCTCCCACAGAGATACTACCCCTCCGCCAAAGCGGTCACGACTACCTCTTTCTACCGGCAGCGCGTAAATTGGCACAAAAGCACATATGCAGCTCGCTTCACACACGCACACACACACACACACACACACACACACCATATCATTACCGATACTGCACGCTCCAGTTATGTTGGACAGTCTCCTTGCTGTCGTTGCATAGGTGATTACGTGATTAAGGATGCGTGCACATGTGTGTGTGAGTGTGTGTGTGTGGACACGCTTCGCTAGGTAATGCCAACATTGCCTCCGTCGCATTTAAAAAAAATTAACTATTTGATGGGTGGATTATACAACAACAGCAACAACATACAACAACAACAAGGTCGTCATCACCAACATCGCTATGTTGGCCGGACACTCACCCGAACAGCTCGTAGCCGGGGTCGCAGGTGTAGGTGGCCGTGGTGCCCGGCCGCAGCGCCTCGGCGGACAAGGAGACCCGGGAGTTGACGGGGACGGCCGGGTGGCCGCAGGCCACTTCTGTAACAGAACGGCCAAAAGGTTCAGCTACAGCAACAAACAACAAACAACAGACAACAACATGAGCTCTGATAGAGGAGTAAGCGCGGCGGTGCCCCGTGCTATTAACGCGCCGCATGCGAGAGCCATTACGGACATATAAAATATGGCAGCCTGGCAGGCAGCACCCCCTCCCCCTCCAAACACCGTCTCTGTCGCGCTCGAGGGGTGCTCCATAGGGGAGCGAGAGAGAGGTCCGAGAGGACAGTGAATCGCTCTGCCGCTGGCTGTGAGGCCCTGCGGCCCATGCGGCCTGTGGTGCGGCGGGGTACACGACGCGAGTGCTGACGGCGACCTGCACTGCGCTGCGCTGTGCCACGTCCTGGTCAGGCCTCAGTACAAACTATTATTGTAACTGCAAGGCGTTCTGGATAAAATATTTCATTGAAAAAAAAAATTGATACCCATTCAGCAGTGAGAAATAAAATAACACAAAAACATTCAGCAAAAAATAAATAAATCAGAGGAAAGCTCATGTCAGAGGGGAAACGTCGGATAACATCACTATTACATCATGTCACGATTGCAACTGCACGTCACGCGTGCCAACCTTAGTTGTCAACCGCGGCCACAACTTGCACCGAATCAGGTTTTATTTTATCGGCCATAATGTTGGCATCCCTGCGGCCGGGCGGCCTCGCGGCGCGGCCGCTCGCCTGACTTTCCTGTAACTTCCCCGCACGGCCTCCCCTTCCCCCCTAATTGCACGTGTCCGGTGTAACCCGGGACCCCCCGCGGGGACAATCGATAGAACCTGTCCACCCACCGCCGACCAATCACGGACGAGGGGCTCGGCCGCCGCGACCAATCAGAGCGGCGCCCCGTCAGAACAGTAGTCTTATCGTAAGTGCAAGCGCAGCGCGGAGCAGCAGCGCGTACAGAAAATATGCGGTTTTACAAAATGCCCGCGGGTATTCGAACCCGCGGAAGGTGATACGAACGTCACCACCGCCCCCCTGTACGCTCCGCGGGGGGGCTCCCCTGAGGGCCCCGTGGGGGGTAATCATACAGGGGCCTCAAGGCCGCCGGAGCTTCGCTCTAATCCATGCACGCGTCCAGCTATTAAGGCGAATTATCAGCAATGCTGCACCGGCCGCCGCCAGGCCGCAGGGGCGGGAGGAGGAGGAGAGAGGGGGGGGGGGGGGGGGGGGGAGGGTAAGTGCGGCACGCGCCACGCACTGCTAAAGTGCCCATTCATCAGAAAGACTTCATTAAGTGACTCCGTGCACAGCACCCCCCCCCTGTAATGGCGTCCGGTCGGTACGGGCCTATAATGCTATCCCGCCTATAGGAAGGGCGGGGGGGGGGGGGGGGTTATCATACAGGGTAGCATGTAGGGGGCGCGGGTTCAAATACTGACACGGGTAGGGGCACATTCCGCGACCCTGTCATCAGGCCTTCACTCACTATATACATTCCACAAAATTCTTATTACAAGGTTCTTTTTTAAAAAGTCACAGCAGCAAAACAATATAATAATAAAATTTCGATAATCCAAGGATGAGGGTCAGCGCCGCGCTCCAGTTCTCCAGGCCAGTAGTCTCCAGTTCTCCAGGCGTGCCGCGTGCGGGGCGCCGCCTCCGGACGGGGCGGGCAGCGAGGGGCGAGCCGCGTCCGTACACATAATGCCCACGAAGCGGAGTCATAAACAGTGAGCAGCGTGCGTGCGTGCGTGCGTGTGCGCGTGTCACGCACGCACGCGCCCACCGCGTGCCGCAACCGTTGTTGCGTTTGCGAATATAATAATATTTTGGCCGGGGTGCGTCGCGACGACACACCGAGCACGACGGTCTCTCTCCGAAACCTCTCATAAACAGTGAGCAGCGTGCGTGCGTGCGTGCGTGTGCGCGTGTCACGCACGCACGCGCCCACCGCGTGCCGCAACACCGGGGTGCGTCGCGACGACACACCGAGCACGACGGTCTCTCTCTCTCACTCTCTCTGTCTCTCTATCTCTCTCTTTCTGTCTGTCTGTCTCTCTCTCTTCCTCCCTCTTACGTTGCGTACCCTTCACTTACGCCAACATATTTACGACCCGGGCGCACTTCTGCTTGCCTTTGAATGCCTCGGTCGTTTTCGGGGAAGATGTGTGTCGTACATGTAGTAGCAAAGTACCCGCACACATACACACACACGCACGAGAGAGAGAGAGAGAGAGAGAGAGAGAGAGAGAGAGAGAGAGAGAGAGAGAGAGAGAGAGCACCGAGCGAGCGCCCGCAAAAGGCAGGGTAGGCTAGCCCGCACCGCACGTGTGCATGCGCACGGGCAGGGCTTGCCTATCCACCAAGGCGTCTCGCGTCGCTTTGCAATCAAAAAAAAAATTAAAAAATAAAATGTACTTTTGGTTTTTGAGTGACGGCGCTGGCAGGGCCTGGCCCGGCGGGGCCCGGCGGGGCCCTCCGGGTGCGTTCCCTCACGAAAGTGTTTTCTCCCCGCCGTGACCCTTAAGTGGAAGTGGGTCAGGTGGTGTGGCCGCGTCACAACATGACACGGCGCCGTCAGGAATCAATCCCCCCTCAGGATGATGGTGATGATGCCGACGTCACTGTCGGCGGGGGGTCCGCGGGGGGTCGGCGGGGGGTCCGCGGGGGGTCCGCGGGGGGGGGGGGGGGGGGCACCTCTCTATCGGGGCTCTCTAATAGTCCCTAATGGGCTGGGTGCGTCGTCTCGTTAGCGGCGGGATGACCGGGCGGTAAGACAGCGGTAGAAGAGGACGCCGCCGCCAGCTTCTACAAGGCGCAGCCGCCGACTCCGATTTCAGGACAGTCGCGCAAAACAATAATAACAATTTTATTGTTATCTTAAAGTCATAAAAAACGAAAGCCTTCTGCCTGAGTGAGAGGTTGCCGGAGCAGCTCCAGCACGCTCATTTGGACGCGGTATTGAACGCCGCTGGTATCACGTCCCTGCCTTATCAATCAGCTCTGTCTGTCTGACGCAGCGGGAGGTGCCGGAGCCCCCACGCTGCCCGGCTGGCTACAGCGACCGTCATCGTTATTGGCACTGTGATGGGATTATTACTGGGAATAGTGGGGACAGCGGCGCCGGCAGCGGCTCCGAAAAAAAAGTAAAAAAATAAATGGACCATACTGACGTGGCCTCACGTGGCGGACACATCGTCATCAATAAATCAATAGTCATTATTACTACCAATCATGCAGGGAAGGTGTCCGTGTCCACTTCCTGATGACGAATACGTGACTGGGTCTGTTTTGGACACGTGTTTGTTTTCCGCTCGAGCGCCACTGCAGCAGCGGATTATAGAGGAAAACCCAGCATCTGATCCACTATCCAATGTTAAAAAAAACCTTAGTTTCTCAAACGTGTTTTTATTTTCTGAGATTTTTTCCCGGAGTAAATTAAGAAATACGTAGGCGGCGGCAGCGGGGCGGAGAGAGAGAGAGAGAGAGAGAGAGAGTCGCGGGGTCACAAAAAAAATCGAAAATCATAAATAAAGAATAAGAAAAGGGTATAAAACTCGGAATACGATAAAGACGATACGGGCGCGTCATGTATGGGTGTCCATCATGTACCGAGTCTATCGGGCACCGCGGCACCACTCATTGAAGGCGGAGGGGGCACCGCGGCACACAGCCTCTATCTATTCAATGAAGGGTTTCCCCAAACTGTGCCGCCGCCGCCGCCGCCCGGGTCACACCCGTCCCCGTAAGAAGGGGGCGGTGCCCGACACATTAGCCGGACCACACACACACACACACACACACACACACACGAACATACGCGCGCGCCCATGGGCCTGCTCGGGGCGTGGATGATCAGGTAATTGTCGGGGTCCTACACATATACACACAACGGGACTCTTGCTTTAAAAAAACCTATACGACATATTAATTTTACCTCTTTCTTAAGGCTATTAATGACCGAAATGTGGAATTTTTTTGAAGAGAGTTTCATTACTGTAAGTGTGTGTGTGTGCACCGAACACGGAAGCGCCCCCCTCTGCATACGTAAGGCCGCCGCCGGCCGCTCGATCACCCACAATTAACGCGCACGCTCGGCCCGATCGGAGAGAGAGAGAGAGAGCATCTTCCGTCTCCGTCGCACTTGGTATAGCCTACACGTTACCTCCATCCCTATGGCATACCTCTTCAAGCGCCTGAGAAAGAAACAACGTTTTTTTTTTCTTCTTCTCGCGGAGTCGATATTTGTCTGAGTCTTCGGTCTGAGTTTTCTGACCGCGCACGACCGCCGCGCTCGGGTCTGTTCAGTTAGCACGCACCGCAGTAACCAAGTCAGCGCCTTGCTGACGACAGCAGTCGGCGCCCCATAAACAGCCCCGCGGGCCTCCGAACAGAAGGCGGCGGTGAGAATTTAAGGGTTGATCGTGGCCGGCTGCCGCCGCTGCAGCTGCCGCGCAGCTAGCTGTTGCCGCTGCCCTGATTTAAAAGTCGATCGTGAGGCACGGTCGCCCGAAGGGTCCAGAGAGGGAGAGAGAGGGAGGGAGTGAGGGAGAGAGGGGGAGGGAGAGGGAAGATCAGCCGATACGAGTAACCGTTTGGGGCAATCACCCCCGGCAGACCCGGCAGGGCCGGCAGACCCGCGGCGCGGCGGGGCCCCGCCTCGAGCCCGGATTGATTCAAAAGTGGAGTCAGTGGGAAACGCCGAACGATGCCGGCGCCGAGCGGAGCGGCAGCAAGCGGCTCCAGCTCAACGATATCCCGTTTTTAAAAACGCAAAACCGTTCTTTCTGTATGAATAACTTTTGAAAGGGACTGTATATGGCAATGCGATATTCGACATGCTGGCAAGAAGCTTACAACCCATTTCTTTCATATTACTTTCGTGACATTCAAAGGCAGAAAAAAAACAATAATAAAAATGCAAGGCGTCTGGCTCGGAATCGTCCATTAGACGCCCTGAGGTAAAACAAGTAAAAATCCTGAGACAAAAAAAGGGAAGAGGGTCTTTGTAGGGTACTATTTGGTGATGCCGTGACCCCACGGGTTCGGCCGGCGTTGCGTTTGGCACTTCATTTCCCTGATTGGGTCAAGTCACGTGATGCGTCTTCACACGGAAACAGAGAGAGAGAGAGAGAGAGAGAGAGAGAGAGAGAGAGAGAGAGAGAAAGAGAGAGAAAGGGAGAGAGAGAGAGCAATGAGAAGAACGCGCTCTCTCACACGCACGCAGGCACGCATACCCTTCTCAGGTGCATTGCGCAACAACGTTAAGTGTACTCACGGAACTTGCGCTGCGATGCGTGGCGCCCGAGAGAGAGAGAGAGAGAGAGAGAGAGAGAGAGAGAGAGAGAGAGAGAGAGAGAGCGGGAAGCAGAAGGATGTAGAGCGTCATCGGGACTGGGTCGCGCGCAGGTGGATAGATAGATGGACGTGGCCCCCTCCCCCGCTCACAGCGGCGCGCTAGCGCGCGCACAAACTGTCAAACTTTATCCCCCAGATGTTTGTAGCGGGGGGCGGTGACTAGCGGCAACCACCGCCGCCTCTTCCCGCCCGGATACGGACTGGGGCGCGGAAGGCGGAGAGGCCGACCGAACTCCATGGCAGGCCGCGGTGGGTCCGGGAGGGTCTCGTCCTGGGGGCTCGCGGCCCTCGCGGCCCCCGCGGCATGCCATGCACTGAGCCCCGCCTCTTTACGGGGGCATCGCGGAGCATCGACAGATCACGTCAGGCGGCGCAGGCGGCGGCGTCCCCGCGGGGTATCGCCGGCGAGAGGCGCGGGTTCAAGGCTCCCGCCGCCGCCCGCGGCCGCGGGCGGGAACACGGAACCAGTCGCGGCACCAGCGGCGGCGCGCGGGCAGCTATAGAAAACGCTCTCGGCCGTTTTTTTTGGTTTTGTTTTTAACGTACCGACCTGCGGCGGGCCTAAGGTATAAGGTGGTGGAAGTAACTTCCCCAAAAGAAAAAACTCAAACAAAAAAAAAGTTCCGATAAAACATTTCATTCTAAACAGCGGCGTTCTAATTTAATTTTTTTTTTGAATGGTTGGTAGAGCACGTGGTGTGGCGACAGTTGGCACCTCTGCTGCCGCGGCCGTTGCTGACCAGCCGGAGGCCCCGGGCCGCGCGCTGCCGCCGCCGCTGCGCTCTCTGACGCAAGCCGATTGCGATCTGTTTGATCCGCGAGCTCCGCTCCGAGCCCCGCGGCGGCGGCGGCAGCGGCGGCGGCAGCGGCGGCGGCGGCGGCAGCGGCGGCGGCGGCGGCGGCGGCGGCGGGGCCCGCAACGCCCGCAACAGCACCACCGCGCCGCCGCCGACAGATAGTTTGGGACATTGTTTCAGCTACACTGCCGACACTAAAAATTAGAAGGGCGGCGACGCCGACGGCGGGTACAAAAAAAAATTAGAAAAAATTAAAAAAAAACTACTTTGTCATCGCGCTCTTGCTCGTCGGCTCGTCTGTCACGATCTTTACCACGTACCACATTAACTGCCACATTTTACCACATTTTTTTTCTTTTTACGAATTCCTCCAGAGTTAGGATTGTCGTGAAATTACGATCGAAAAACAAAACGGTCATGAGAAATCGATGCGGGCATTCAGCAGCGCGATCACTGTGGACAGCTCTCAAATGTCCCGCCACCAATTTTCGGTCGGCCTTACGTTATACACAGACAGAGCCCTCGTCGCGCCCACGCGAGTAAAGAAACAGAACAACAACAAAAAAAACAGACAGGTGAAATCGCAGCCATGTTTTTAATCTTTGGCGAGCTGCACGAGCGGCGCGGGGCATTGCAATTTGCCAACCTGAGCGCCACCAGCCACCTGTGAGTGTGAGTGTGTGTGTGTGTGTATGTGTCGGCGGTATTTCTAACCCTAAAAGAGCCGTGAGGGACGCCGGCCCCCGCCCTGTTCTTAACGTTCGGTTTCGCAACACGTTCAATCGGCACAAACACTCACGACTGGTGCAGGGCCCGGCATCTGCATGGCCAGTCTACCAGAACAGCAACAACAACAACAACAACGACACCACAACGGGGTGAAGGTGAGCGCACACGGCGCACGGCTTTTGTTCACCTGTTTTTCCCTTTTCACTTGAATGAACAAACAAATCTTTTTCAATTTTTATTTTTCGAAAACGATGCATTTTTTTTATACTACAGACCCTGGCCGCTGTCCCATTGGACCATGTTGTTTGCCCTGCAGTCTGTATAGTGCAGCCGAGCGTATAGCATTCTGATAACGCGTTATAAGGAATTTCGGGGGAGGCATAAGATGGGGCGTTATGAGGTGTTGTTGGTCCCGGAAGTTGCGTTGTGTGTGTGTGAGAGAGAGAGAGACAGGGGGAGGAGGGAGGGGGGAGAGAGACGCCTGCGGGCACAAGCCGTGGCGTCAGCACAGTCAGATTATTGATTCCCTTCTGCTTCCTGAATGAGCGCGCGCACACACACACACACACACACACACACACGCACACACGCACACGTAGAGTACGCGATGAAAAGGGAGTTAATTACAAGCGAGAAAGAGCGTGAAACTACAAACAGAAAATCGATTGTATTTTTATTATTGTCGTGTCGAATGCGGGGCGGTCCCGTGGGTAACCAAATAGTGTCGGAGAAAGAGGGAGAATGATTGTGAGGTGTGGAATAAGAGATCATTCACCGTCGGCAACCAAAACGTACTCATTTGGACGCGATGATTGGGAAGGTCCGCCTCGAAATAAACCGTCCCCTAACGGAGCTGATAGTCCGATATGACGATTATGATGACGATAATGAATGAGTGACCGATCCATTTACGTATGACGGCGGGGCGGGGGGGGGGGGGGGGGGGGGGGCAGCAGCGGCCGAGAGTGAGTCTGGTGATCAAGGAGGCGGACGGGAGAGCGAGGTGCACGCGCGGGAGTCGGTACTAACTGCCGCACGTAACGTTGTGTAACGAGAGGGCGGCGGCGCGGCGGCGCCTCTCCACCTGCCGCACTCTCCTGGCGGAGGCGCGACATATAATGCTCATTCACTTATTTGCAGTTCGAGTTTGTTTAATTTTGCTTTCCGTGCTCCTTTTAAGAGTCGAAATAATGTCGATTTAATTTTTGGTGGTTTGCGAATCGACTATCGATATAGGTCCGGATCTCATATTGAGAAATTGGAAATTAGCCTTTTCGATCAAAATAGATTTTCCAAATCAAAATTGACTTTCAAAAAAGTTTTTTTTTTAGAAAAAAAAGGAATGCATCAAATTAAAAAAATCAAAATCAGGATGGGAGGGTGAAAATGGGAGGCTCCAGCGTCATGGCTGAAGAGGAGTTAACGTCCCTCTCGCTCCCCCTCTCTCTCTCTCTCTCTCTCTCTCTCTCTCTCTCTCTCTCTCTCTCTCTCTCCCTCTCCCTCTGTCTCTCATTGCCGCCGCCGCGGCCCAGCTCCTTTCAGGCGCGCGATTTCACATGTGGCACGGCGCGGCGCCGCTTGTCCGCCTAGCGAGCGGCGGCGTCCGGCCGGAGAAAGTGCGCGGCGGCCGCGGCCAGGAGTGCACAGCGGGCAGTGCACAGGCAGCGGTGCACCTGCCGGGCCCAGCCGCGGCGGGCCATAGCGGGCGGAAGGTCAGGGCCGGGCCGCACACACACGCGCGCACACACACGCGCGCACACACGCGCGCACACACACACACACACACACACACGCCAGCCGCCCGCCCGCCCGCGACCTCTCCACTCCTCTCATTTTCCCCTTCAATTTTCTGCTCCCCTGTTGTATTTATGGTTGTTTGCGTGGTCATGTTTTTTTTCCCATGCTGCTTCTTGTAACTAAGATATTTTTTTGTTCCTTTTTTTTGAGTTTTTGAGACCATTATATGGCGATATATTTTAGGAGAAAAAAATGCAAAAAATACATTTGAGCGCCTTACTGACACAAAATTTAAAAAAAAATATGAAAATGTTACACCGCGGAGAAAACGCGCGTGTGCAGTATGGCAGCTGCGGCGGCAGAGGACGGACAGGTCCGGCGAGTCGCGGGGTTCAACGTCCGGCGACGCGATCGCGCGGGAAAGCTCGACGCGTACATGACAATTTCTCATACGCCGCGCGCCGCCGGTACACACACACACACCCTTCTCACTCTTTCCTTTCTCTCTCTCTCTCTCTCTCTCTCTTTCTTTTTCTTCTGCGATCGAAAAATGTAGTATAGTGTCGGCGCAAGAATGAAAGAAAGAAAAAGTGAGGAAGAGAATAAGAAAGCTCTATCTGCGAGCATGACGGAAGCAGCAGCAGGCGGGCCGGATGCGGCCGTCACCGAGCGCCTCGTCTGCTGGGAACTGGAGGAGTTATTTGGTTCCAAATCTGTCTCTATCTGCGTATCGCTCCCTCTCCCTCTCATCATTGTAGGCACACACCATTGAGCCGCGGTACACAGGGAAATGATTTGCATGTTTTCTGAATGTCGGCGGCGGGCGGGCGGAAGACAGGTCGACAGACAGACAGACAGGCAGACAGGCAGGCAGATAGGGGCAGGACGCTCTCCACTGATCCCGAAGCGGCAGCGGCAGCGAGCGGCGGCGACGCACGGTGAATACGAACCCGAATAAAAAGGTGGCGTCTCCTGCCGCCGCCGCTTTCACTTTCGTATTGGGATACGGGCTGTCATCGTGCGGCATCGTTAGCGAGGCGAGCGCGTGAGCGAGGCACGGAAGCCATTTTCGAAAACGAAAAGGAAGAATAACCGTAAGTAGGCCAATTTCTGAAGTCACCAGCCAAAAAAATATTCTTAAGTGTTTTGGAACGGAAAAGAAAGTGATCGTTCCCCCCCCCCCATGGCGTGAGGCGTAACGGATGTTGCGGGGTCAGAGGTCGTGGGGTCCCGAAGAGCAGGGGCGGTCCTGGGCCGACACCGGCTGGGCGCACCCGGCTGGGCGCACCCGCTTCTTTTTATTTTAATTAGAGCCGACCTTCTGCAGCAGCGCGCCCCCCGCGGAACCCATGGACCCTATGGACCCCACCACGGACCCAAATTGTTTTCTAGTCCGGGAAGGAACTGTACGGTGCGGCACGGTTATAGGCGCTGTGCGGTGCGGCTCGGAGCACACCGCCTTCGCCGTCCCTTACAAGGCGGTCCCAGGACCCCCGCAGCCACTGGCGCCGCGGTGTGTGTGTGTGTGTGTGTGTGTGTGTGTGCGGCTCGTTACTTCACACATATGTGAACCCGTGTGCACTTCTGAGTTCGCGCACAACAAGCGGTGCCAGCGAGCAAGTTGGTGTGTCTGTGTGTGTGCCGGGCTCTGATGGTGGCGCTTTCAAGGCGTTTTCCCAGACGAGATAAGCGTCAAAGCACACGTGTGTGTGTGTGTGTGCGATTACAGTGCCCAAGGACCTCCACTCCACTGTAACCTCAAAATTTAAAAGCAAAGAGGGCGTTCACAAAAAAAAAATCATAATGGATTCCCAGTCGAGGGGTTTGAAAAAAAAAACAGACTGCTTTGGAATGCCTCTGGTATATAGTTAATTTTAATTTTAAAAAATTTTCGTCGGTGTATAGAAGGGCCGGCCGTACTGGGCAGACAGCGGCTACTCGCTGCGATGACATCTTGCTCGCGGCCGCCGCTCGTGTTGCATCACAACCCTTCGTTGCATATGTTGCAGAGAGCGCTTCACGCAGCAGAAGAGGAGGGGGGGGGGGGGGGGGGGGGGGCTAGCCTATGGTAGAGCAACGCATTCACAAATAAAGTAACGCTCCACGAGGGCGGTGCAGACGGCGTTACGCCATTTATGGATATTAGAGAACGAACCGCACCCTGCCTTGTGAGCCTGTCGTGCATATTTTATCTCCAACAACCGCAAAAGCAAAAAAAAAAAAAAAAATTAATGCCCCGGTCTGTTTTTCTAACTTTTTTTTTTTTGCTTCGACTCTCATTCATAACAACGGCTCCAAAACGGCAGGGCCTCGCCCCGCGGGTGTGGAGACTCCAGGCTCCGCGGCTCCAGTTCCAGCTCCGCGCTGCCACTTTCCTTTTCGCTCGCGGGATGAGCCGCCGCCGCGCCTCCAGGAGGACTTCCAGCTCCAGCGGCTTTACGGGGTGCGGACGTGGTGTGAAGCTCCCACGGCGCTTCTGTCCAGCAGCAGCGGCGGGCGCGCGCGCGCGCGTGCACAAAAGCCGCCCGGGAATATTTCCCATCGATTTTTATTTTATTTTTCTTGCAAAGAAAAATTAAATGAAGAAACTAATTGATCGTAAATTCTAATGCACCTGGTCGGTAATGGTTTCATTATCGTCACATCAGCAAGGTCATGCACAGCGAGAGAGAAAGAGAGAGAGAGAGAGAGAGAGAGAGAGAGAGAGAGAGAGAGAGAGAGAGAGAGAGAGAGAGAGAGAGAGAGAGAGAGAGAGAGAGAGAGAGAGAGAGAGGTTGCTGCCGTACTGACAGGGAAGTCGAGAGAGAGACTCAGGCAGAACCGGATTCCAAATGAGCGTTCAAACAGAGACAGGGGAGGGGGGGGGGGGGGGCAGCAGCCGCGGGTGCAGCGTCTACAACCGGTGTGTGTGTGTGTGTGTGTGTGTGTGTGAGTCCGACCACCTCAACCAACACTTTTGTTGCTGTTCATGGCACGGAATTCCTTTGGATCGCAAGAGCCGTTTCAATAGTAGTCGTCGTCCAGCGCCGCGGAAAGTCACAAGTTCCGCGGAAAAAATAGAATAAAAAGACAACGACCTGCCGGGATACGCCCTCCGAGGCGACTGCCGCCGGGCCGCAGCACTTCCCGGGAAAAACAATCGAAAGGCGATACGAGCAGGAGGAGGCGGCGGCCGCGGGAAACGGTATGTTCATAACCCAGGGAGAGAGAGAGAGAGAGGGAGAGAGAGGGAGAGAGAGGGAGGAGCGGTAAAGACAAAATGTTTGTTTTGTTGTTTCGAGGAGAGGAGGCACCGGCGGCGCTCCGCAGCGGTTCCAGGAGAGCGAATAAACAGACATTCACCAAACGCGAATATGAAAAAGTAAGCAAAATGGAAAAAAAATAATAATGATGCGATCGGCTGATTGTGTGGGGTTAGAGGGCACGCCCTCTCTCTCTCTCTCTCTTCCTCTATTCCGCTGCGCTGCCGCCAGCCGGGAGACTTTGACGCACGAGCGCTGCCGAAGAGATCCCTCTTGTCGTCTGCTCGCCAAAAATACCCAAACCGAGGGAGGGGAGGGGAATTCCGAGCGAGCGGCGGCACCGCACGCCAGAGGGCAGCGATAGTGGGTGGGTGGGTGCCTCCTCCGCGTAGAGGGGCGCACGTACACACACACACACACACACACACATGGAGGCTGCTCGCCCCTCCAGGCAGCGGCATTAATTGCCGAGTTCCAGCAGCAGCAGCAGCACGGCCCCGCGGCTCCGGACTCCTCCGGCCTCCGCGAGCATTTTGGGGAGCCCGCCTCGTGCTATACTCCACACACGATTACGCTCCCTCCAAGGACACACACACACACACTCACTAATACAAACACACACACACACACACACACTGTCGTTTCCGCGTGGGCGGACCTCCTACAATAACAAGAGCTCATCTCCGCAGAGCAGCGGCGGCGGCGGCCTTGTTGCCGGATAATGATATGGCCGTCCGAATTAACCGCCCAGCCGCGACCGCTTATCTTTGCCAAAAAAAAAAAAATTCTACGGACAAGTATTCAATTCTTTTATTTAAAAAATATTATTAATTTAAAAAAAAATTCTGAGTGTGTGTGTGTGACCTCTTTGCGTATTCGGTGGCGGAAGGGGAGGTATAGGAGTTCACGATCCTCTCCGACTCGCAAGTATGTGTGTGTGTGTGTGTGTGTGTGTGTGTGTGTGTGAGCGTGGACTGTGAGTGTGTGTGTGTGTGTGTGTGTGTGTGAGCCGACCGCTAATTGCGAGTAATCTTCTCGAAAGTCTCATCGTCACGGCACCGAGCGGTGGACTCAGCTGACGGGGCGTCGTTGAGTGCAGGAGGGAGAGAGAGAGAGAGAGAGAGAGAGAGAGAGAGAGAGAGAGAGAGAGAGAGAGAGGTGAAGCGGTCAGAAAACAGGAAACGACCGCTCTGCGCCAAAAGAGAACTGACCCTGCACACTCACAACACGACGCTGACTACTGGGTGGTCTGACCCGGACTCTCTCTCTCTCTCTCTCTCTCTCTCTCTCTCTCTCTCTCTCTCTCTGCTCCCCTATCGTGTCGATTCTTTTCCCCGCTTCACTCGCATTCCCCCTGAGCCTATCTCCATAGTCGGAACTGACTCGGCCCGTCCGTACACAGCCCTACACGCTTGCCCGTCAGGCAGTGACACTGCACTACATAACAAGCTATAAATCCCAGGCATACCCTGCCGTGTCGTGGTGCCGTGTGTGTGTGTGTGTGTGTGTACTTCGAAAAAGTGTGATGATTCATGGAGACGCACGAGCCGGGGGGGGGGAGGAGAGAAAAAGAGGACGACACGATGATGGAGAAACACAGGGAGGTGAGGGAGAAAGAGAGAGAGGGAGAGAGAGCACAAGTAGGCTGCTGGACCATCACAGTACGTACTCGCTGCTCCGTGACTTGGGCTTGTCCCGACCTTGTCCTTGGGCTGCTCCCGGACGGGAGACTTATCACACACACACAAACACGCACACACACAAACACACACGCACACACACACATACACAGACGGAGAGTGCGAGTGTACGAAAATGGCGGCCGCAAGAGCACCCACACATTAATCAGCGCACCGTACGTGTCTCTGTCGGGCACACGGCTCAAGGGTGCGTCCACACACACACACACACACACACACACACACACACACACACACACACACACACACACCCGCGCCCGCGGTGGGGCCGCCGCTCCCGTCGTGCGCACCTTTCCGATACATCGATCCTATCTGTGTATAAGCCACACCTGTTACCTCAAGGCGGCACGATACGTGTGTGTGTGTGTGTGTGTGTCAAGCGGCACGAAGTGTGCACTTCCTCCTCCCCGCGGCCCGCGGTGGGGCGCCGTGTCGTGTCATTTCCCGCGGGGCATTACTCCCCGCTGGGCCACCGAGTGTTACCCGGCGGACGATACCGAGTGTGTGTGTAGTGTGTGTGTGTGTACCGAGCGGCACGAGTGTGCACTAGTGTGTCCTAGTGTGCCCGCGTGAGTACCTAGTGTGTCATAGCGGGGCATTACTCCCCGCTGGGTACCGAGTGTGCACCGAGTGAGTACCGAGTGTGTACCTAGTGTGCACCGAGTCCACGACGCGATGCTAATCACAAAGAGCGTAGCGGTCCGACGCCGTCGGAACGGGCAGTTCAATCCTAGAGAGCAGCGAGCGCGCGGCAGCTCGGCTCGACCAATCAGGAAGCGCGGCGGAGGGGGCGTGGCGTGGCGGGGGCCATCCGTGAGCGCGGCGTGTGACGTCACACGGCGGCGCTGCGGCGGCGCCTTCCCACGGCGGCACCTGATTAGCGACAACACGTTCCACTGCACCTGCCGCCGCCGACGACGACGGCGGAGAAAACCGGCCGGTCTTCACACGAGAAGTGCTGCCGCCGCCGCTGCAGGCCGCTAAGCCGGCGGGCGCAGCTTTCCCCGCGGGGTCCACGCGCCCGCCACGCGCCCGCCACGCGCCCGCCACGCGACCAGGAGCAGCGTGCGGGCGGAGGGCGAAGGACAAACTCACGCGAACCCCCCGCCGCTGCCGCCGCTGCTGCCGCTCTGACCTTGGAGTGTGCGGGAGCGCACCGCGCCAGCGGAGCAGGCGGGCGGGCGCCGGGCGGGTAGGCCAGCCCGCCGCGTACCACCGTACGGCGGGGCGGCCTACCCCGCGCACCGCAGGCGCCATGATCCTGCTCTCTCTCTCTCTCTCCCTCTGTGTCTCTCCCTCTTTCTCTCTCTCCCTTTCTCTCTCTCCCTCCCTCTCTCTTTCTCTCGCTCTCTGTATCTACCTCTCTCTCCCTCTCTCTCTAATCGCGAGGTAGGTAATCGGTGCAGTCTCTGCCGCCTCTCCTCTCGGGTTCGGCCGGGTCAGACAGCTCGCACCGCGCTGCTGGGGTCACAGTCACGCCGAGCACCACAACCATTACAGACCATCCCTCCATCTCTGTCTCTCCCTTCCTCCCTCTCTCTCTCCCTCTCTCTCTCGCTCTCCTTGCCCCCCGCCCCTCTCTCACTGCAGCTCCTACCCGCGTGGGTGGCACGGCGCGGCGCCGCCGCTCTCCGAGACGCGTTTAAGAGGAGGGGGCGGGGGGAAGTGAGGTTGGCAGGGGCGGGGAGAGGAGAGGAGACGAGGGGGGAAAGGGGCTTCTGGGGGCATGGCGCGGTAACTGACACTCCCTTCGTGCCATTCCGCCGGTACAGTACGAACAAAACGCGAAAAAAAAACAAAATTATGACATGAAAAAATTACCATAAAAATCTCGCTATTACCACGAGAAAAAAATCTCCAAAAGAAAATGGCACGGCAAATAAAATGTACACCACAGGAGGCAATACACATGGTCCGTCGATTATTTCCGCCACCGCCCCCCCCCCCTCTGGTCGCAACCGCACTTCGCGAGCGCTTATCTAATCATTCGACTTTTATTCGGCAAATTGAATTGTAATCGCGTTTAATCAGCCGCCTAACTTCTTAAAGTGCGGTCCTACCGCATCGCCGTGGCGTTCACGACGGGCGAGTAGGGGTAAACGAACGTTGCGATCTGAGCGTGGCGAGGCGTGGGGGACACCTGGAAACGACAAGTCATACAGCCGGGGCCGCGGAGCTCGCTAAGCGGCCGCCCGATCGCAGAGCGATCTCCGACAAAAGAATTTAAAGAGCGGCCCAATCTGGCGGGACGCGGCAGCAGCGCCCTCTACACCTCTTCTTCTCGCGCCCCGAGAGAGAATTAGTGTAGCGGTTTTCCACGCAAACCCATCCCATCGCAGCCGCGCGGCTCCACGGCGAGAGAGAGCGAGAGAGAGAGAGAGAGACAGACAGACAGAGAGGCAGAGAGAGAGAGAGAGGGAGAGGGATGCTGCAGCACGGTGCCAGAGCGCCCCGCCGCGGAGCTGTGCGACGGAGAGGGCACGATAGCAGATGCTGCCGGTGCTGGTATAAAGGTCATTACCCCGCGCGGCCGCAGCCGGAGGAGGCGGATGGGGGCCGGACGGGAGTAGCGCCGGAGACACTGGCAGCCGATTAAAGGCGATTAGAAGTGCGCGGCGGTGGCTTTTATTTGGGAAGGAAATGAGAACAATAAAAATAAAGAAATATTAATAAATTGGTCTGATTTTTTTAGCGTGATAATTGACTCGCGGTCAACTCCGGGGGGGGGGGGGGGGGGGGGGGCTTACCTCGCGGACGATAGTAATGGATCGTAAATCGAAATGAACCTGCCGCCTCCTCCCCGCTTACGCGCGAGTGCAGTGCAGCCGGTGTAAACACTCGCGTAAGTGAACGCATATACTCTCAGCCGAGCCGGCGGCAGCAGCACCAGAGAGAACGTAAACATAACGTGGGACACCTCGCCGTCGGGCTCGTCGCCGAGGTGCGGGGCCTCGGTGCGGGGCCTCGGAGCGTGTTGACGGCCTCCTTTGCGCCGCACAGCCTCCGCCGTCGTCACGAACTCTATTGTCTTTTTCCGGAGCCCCCCCCCCCCCCCCGTCCCGAAAAATTTTCCCCCCGAACACGTTCCTCTCTCCGTGTCGTTTGAGGTGGCGGCACAGCGGCGGCGACGGCGGCGGGCCCGACACCACCCAAAAAAAAACAACTAATTTTATCGACGACAAAAAAAAGTAATAATAATAATAATTTTTTTGTTATTTTAAAATAATGCGCACGCGGCAGCGGGAAGTACAGAGAAAGGTAGGAACAAAAGGGACGACGACGACGAAGTGAGTGTGTACAAAACCGCAAGCCCTTTGCGTTGCCGTCGGCGGCCGCTGCGGCGCGCGTGCACACACACACACACACACACACACGCGCGCGCAACTAACTAGAGTTCTCGTGGAGCGCCGCTCCGCGGGACACGTTCCGGGATGGGGCAGCCACACCGGGAAGGACGCGGACGTGCCCGCTGCGGGAGGGAGTGAGGGAGGGGGGGGGGGGGGGAGGGTACACCAAGGAGGGCGTGGCGTGGCGCGGCACTCCGAGCAAATAGAGACATCGCGGCGTGCTCCCAGCATGCACCGCGACGCGCCGCCGCCGCCGCCGCCGGTCCATCCAGGTCACCGCCCCATGCCGGTCCTCACTCCTCAGCCCTTCGGCTCCCTTCGTCGTCGGCGGCGGCATTGGGGTCTCCCGCCTGCCTGCCGAGGTTGATCCCGGGGCTACGTGAGCGCAGTAGCTCTGTCTCACTCGCACGGCCATGGCAACGGCGTACGCGTGCGACAGAGACAGAGCCACGGTCGCTGTTCGGAACCAGCCCCGCTGAGCTTTACACACTTCGGGTCGGAAACGAGATCGCGGCGGGCAGAGCGAGAATTAAACAGCCGTATGGGAGTATCGCCTTCCGGACGGGCACCGGGACGGAGCGGGAGACGCGGCGGCGGGCTGCGCCGGCCCCCCGCGGGGCCCCCGTTAACACGGTGCGTGCATCGTAAACGGCTGTCTCCGGGGGCCCCCCCGACGCCGCGCCGCGCCCCACTCTGTCGTCGACAAAACGGTTCCGTGTGGTTTGGACGACGTGACGTACCAACTTGCACACCTGGTGCGTTCTGCTAAACGGTACACCACAGCGGCAGCGGGCACCGGTGTAGAGAACAAGAGCAGACACCCTTCTCGAAAAATTAAAAAAAATTATTAGAAAATAGATAAAAAGTTATTTTTATAAAATTTTCTAGTCCAAAAAAAATGACCTTTGTGGTCGATTAGACATCAAGTGGTCATTCAAATAATAATTTGGTCCCCATACAAAAAAAACAACAGATTTTCGGCAATGTTAATAATATTGATTCGCACAAAAAAAATCTCAAATCGTATAAAAAGAATGCGAGTCTCGTACTCGATACACAGTTATAGAGAGCGCTGTAAACAGTTACACACAGCGGCGTCGTTTTCGGTGCCAACACGACCACGACTCACACACACACACACACACGTGAGAGACACACGGCGCAGTGCATGCGACTCACGTCCGTCCGCATACGTCGCCGTCCGTCCTGCACACACACACACGCGCACACACGCACACACACGCACACACACGCACACACACGCACACACACGCGCGCAGAGGCATGCCATACCACACCGTCGTGTGCCGGGCACCGGCCGGACTAGTTCTCTCCGTTATGTCGCGCCCCCGTCGCAGAAATTAACGGCATCGCTCGAACAAAAGAAAAAAACGGGGAAAAAAAGAAAAAGAGACGGAAAAGAAATGTTTGGCCGGGAAGTTGTTCACGCGTTGGGTAAGGTCTCATCGGCGCCCCCGCGGGTCGGTGACCAGTGGAGTGCGACAAAGACACCCCATTTCACTTCGGCGGTGCGAGAGAGATGGCCCGCGGGGCAGCGTCTGTTCATCTCTCTCGCACCACCACAGTCGGCGTGTCGTGTCTCTCTCGCACTCGCACCCCCACCTCGTGACCCGCCGCGCGGCCCCCGCGGCCCCCCGCCGTCGCCTAGGCCCTCGACATGTCCATCTCTCTCTCTCTCGGACATCGTCTATCAGACATCGCACCTCTTAGGCGCCCCCGCAGCGCCCCGCAGCGCCCCCGGGGAGACGGGCAGCATTCCTCTCACTGTTACACATTACTTTTCGTTACGGCAATGCATTCCGTGTTTTTTCTTTCTTTTTTCATTTTTTTTCAATGATACCTTTCACTCCTCAAAAAAAAATATAACCCACGATTTTATTCTTTCAAAAATACCCCGCAGCCGCATCATTTTGCTGTATAATTCCGGCTGCGAAAAACCGCAAGCCGGATAAGAGCGATTTGCTAGGCGTTTGTGGTGAATTGGGTCCGCCGTTCGCTGCCAAACAGCCAGAGATAGATTGATTGTTTGATGAGGTTGGCGTCGGCGGCGCGCGTCACGTAACAACTCTTCCCGCCAGCGCGAGGAGAGAGAGGCAACGGCAGGATATATATGTAGATCAGAATAACAAAAAACGGGAACAAAAACAATAAAAATAAATAAACGGGTCCGAATAGACTTTCACTTTTCCGAAGAAGAAGTGCGCCTCGCTGCGACAGACAGGCGACGGGTCCCTTCCCCCCCCCCCCCCCCTTTCTCTATGACACGCGCGCCTCACTGGGTCACATGACTATCGCAGCTACTCGCTCAAAACTTCTCATGTTAAAAAAATAATAATTCTGAGTGGAAAATATTTTAAGCTCATTTTTCTGTCTAGTTGTACATTTTTTTAATTTCAAAATAAACCACTGGAAAAAAAAATTAAAGGGCATTTCCGCTTAAAAAAAGGAAGTGTGACGATATGTAAAATATTCCTGGCAAATACTTTTATTTTTGTCTCCTCAAAAACTGGTCTGCCGCACGAGAACATTGGGACGGCGACGCCCGAGCAACCGGTCGACCGGTTCGGCAGTCGGATGCGACCTTTCACACCGCGCACCGCTGAGGCTGGCACAATAAGCACTGGACGGTGACCCAGGGGGACATGGATCGTCACCAAGCGGGCCTCATCCTGGATGCAAGTCTTTGATTAGCGCGACGCAAACAAAAGAAGAGCGCAGGGCGGGGCGCGACGACGCTTCAATCGGAAAACCGTTCACAGCATTTGTTTTTTTTTTTTC
Organism: Megalurothrips usitatus; assembly: GCA_026979955.1. Taxonomy (NCBI): domain Eukaryota; kingdom Metazoa; phylum Arthropoda; class Insecta; order Thysanoptera; family Thripidae; genus Megalurothrips; species Megalurothrips usitatus. The sequence goes on from CM049601.1 coordinate 12,617,148, forward strand.
TTTTTCAATTTTTTTTTGAGGCGAGCTTTCGCTGTCTGTATGTCGGCTGCGTCGCGGTGGCCCCTGCTGCGGGTGACCCCTGACCTTCCAGCGCGCACGGCGCCTCCTGCCGCCACTCTCGCGGGAACGCTTTGCCGCCGCTTCCATAGAGGCCTCTCTCGCGCCCTTCCGCTGCGCGACCCGCAACCGCCCTGACAATAATTTTTTTTAAAAAAATTCCCGTCATTTCCTCCTCCAATTTCAAATGTCGGAGATGTTCCTCTGACCGGCGAAGACGCGCCCTGCACTGGCCTTACAGAGCTCCCCCCCCCCCCCCCACCCGTTCTCCTCCGCTTTCTAATTCTGCGGTGGTTTATTTGCATCGCAAGTTCCCGCGGACTCCGCCGCCGACCGCCCCGATTGTGAATTCGGCAGCGCGAGCGAGAGAGACAGAGACAGCGGCAAGGGGAAGCCAACTGGTTTCACTAACTGCCCGCAGAACTAGTTCGTAATGACAGTGGGGCTGCGCGGGGAGCCGCTGGGGGCCCGCGGGTGGAGCCCCGGAGGGGGTCGATCGATACCCGGGGGACTTTACTGAATGTTTTTCCTGGACACGCGGCAGCCCATGCAGACAGGTAGCGCGGGAATGTTTCCGGCCGCGGCGGCGCGGTGACTCTGTCCGAAGCCGAACGTGCGAGCGTGTGTGTGTGTGTGTGTGTGTGTGTGTGTGTGTGTGTGCGTGTGTGGGCGGGCACAAGGCTGTGACACTTTCTCCGGACAGAAGATCGACGCCCCACACCAACACTGACAGCAGTGTGCAGCGGTACAGGTGGCACCCGCGTCGTACTCTATGGATTGAGCACAATTTTTAACAAAAAACGGTATTTTTTCCTTCGAATATTTTTTTTGAATATCAATTACTAATCATTTTTATTACAACCATAGTTAATATTTTTTAGGCGATCATTTACAAAAAAAAAAGTTTTTAGTTGCTGCCTTTCGAAATACTTTTCTTTTTTGCAATTTTTTGTTTCTTCGGCGTGTCGTGCATCACCGATGCGGGGCCGGGTGTGCGAGAAAGCCATACTGCATGTGAATGATCGGATCGGCACCGCGTATGGCTGCCAATAGCCGGAGCCCGCGACTGCCGATAGCCTGAGCCCGACTGCCAATAGCCTTAGCCGCGCCGGGCTGCCAATACACCGGCCGGCGAAGCGCCGCGAGAAACCCCGTTTACCTATCGACTCTTGCCGAGGCGGCGCGGCGGCCGCTTCGAGATCTCGAACCTCTTTGGCGCCGGTCCACAACGAGAGAGAGAGAGAGAGAGAGAGAGAGAGAGAGAAGAGAGAAGGTGAAGAATGCGCATATGAGTGATGGCTGGCTAGGGAGGGAGACAGACGAGATATAAAAGGAGAAACGCGTCGTTGCGTGGCAACGCGCCGCGACTGACTGTGATTCCGAAAAGGTGACGACGATACGCGTTGACCGGCGTATCTTGTTGCTATGCAGCGTTCAATATAAAAAAGAAGAGAGCGACAGAAATGAAATACAGAACATTTATTGAAACTGTACTCCGCAGCCGCATTAGCGGGCTCGGGTTTCACAGCCGCAGCGGCGGGCTCGTTCACTGCCGTTTCCGTTACGGAATCCAAAGTCAAGCAACTGGATCAGTTCTCCGGGCCCCTCGCCCCCCCCCCCCTCTCTCTCTCTCTCTCTCTCTCTCTCTCTCTCTCTCTCTCTCTCTCTCTCTCTCTCTCTCTCCCCTTCCCTACTTGATCGACGAGATCATGTTATGCGACTCCTTAATTCACCTTGCACACAGCATGCTTGTGTGCCAAAACGTTCGATATGCGTTATACACCAAGAAAACTACTAGTGGTCAAAGCCAAAAGGCAATCAAGAGAGAGAGAGAGAGAGAGAGAGAGAGAGAGGAAGGGGGAAAAGAGGAAAAAAAATAGTAATTGTGTCGCTGAGCTGATACGCAGCGCAGCGTGAACGACACGCGAAGCCACGTTATTTGCGTACTCTCGTCAGTTATCTTTCATTTTTCGCTTGCGATTTTACTTTGAAAGTACAGTAAAATCAGAGGAAAGTAAAAGAGAATGACTGCGAGAGTACATAACGCAAACTTATGAAGGTCTCTTTCCCAACACTCAATCGTGTCTGTCACGGTGCCGGGCTCGTTGGCTGTCCACTGCAGCGGCTTCGCAGCGTTTTACCTGAAACACACAAAAAGCGACACACTCGTCAGTTGTTGTTGTTGTTGTTGTTGTTTTCGATACCACGAACAACGCGTGGCGGGGGCTTCTCCGGTGCACCCAAGCGGCGCAATCCTCAGCAAAAGGGGCGGGGGGGGGGGGGGGGGGACAACGCCGACAAAAAAAAATATAGTTAATAATTTATTGCGATATAGTTAATTACAAATTGCTCCCGCCACAAGTGAATCGGAGATGCTCCCCTTGTCCCTTCCCTCCTCCCCACTCCTCTCTCGCACTCCTTGCCGACGACTTTAATTAGAGTTCCGGCGCTAAGTGCAGGCCGCGGCGGCAGGGCCCGGGTTCGAATACCGGCGAGGTATACGCGGCTCTTTTTCTCGCTCCCCGCTCCCACGCGGGTAAACAGGAACTGGTGGTGCGCCATTTCCGGACCGGGGAGGGGAGGGGAGGGGGGGGGGGAGCCTACCGGGATAGCTATAGGGACGGCCGAGACCTGCGATTCCCACCGCCTTGCCAGGAAATGAAGCAGAAACTGTTTCCAGAGGCACCGCCACCGCCCCCTGGATACGGCGGCGCCGCGCGCCGCCTGCCACCAAAACTTAACCTTTCCGCCGCCAAAGTAGGGTCATAGGGTGGCATGAGGAAGGGGTGTGCATGACTATCCGGTAGTCAGCATCGACGGTCATCATCATCATCATCAAATAAGTCACCGAAGCTGTCGAAGCATCGTCATCGTCATTGGACGACAGGAGCGAAAGATACAGCGTCACCCCCGCAAAGGGGAAATCATAACTACTTATTTTAAAAATAAGTATCGCTGTGCATTTGGTTAAGTTTGATTAAAATGAGTCTTTTTTCGTGTTAATGTATTTTTTTATTTTTAAATATTTATTCTGTGGGGGCCTCCTTACGCGGACACGGAAACGCGAGCGCAGGACGAGAGGACGAGCGCCTGGTCACCGTCGTCATGGTGTCCAGAGGGGGGGAGGGGGGCGTCCTTCGCGCCGCCGCCGCCGCCGCCGCCGCCGGGCTCTGAGTCCTCATCAATTTGTGAACGGCGAGCCGCGAGGCGGCGGTGGTGCTGGTGTGGCACGGCGTCTGAACCAAGTGCGACTACATCGGATTACATTGGGAACAATAAAAGACGACAGAAAGAATGATTGTTGTATCAAACTCGATGTAGTTTGCAGAAAGAGTGTACGTGGCTTTCCACCATCGAGGGTCCCCTCTTGCCGGCGGCCGGGGGCTGTTGTGGGGCCGTGCGCGCCCGTGTGGCAGCCGAGTGGCAGCCCTGCGGCCGCGACGGGCCCGACCGCAGCCCCGGAGTACTGACAGTCGCCAATCGATACCGCCGTACTCGTCGTCGGGGGCCGTCGGGGCCGCCGTCGGGGGCCTCGGGGGCCGCCGTCGGGGTTCGGGGCTCGGCGCCCAGACCAGGGGTGCCGCCGCCGTGCCTCCCGCGCGGCGCGGAAAGAAACAAATTACAAAAAAAAACAACATTGGAGCTTCTTGTCTAGCCGCAAGTTATGCGCGCGCTCAGACCGCACGCGGACAGCAAAGGCTGCCCGCCTGCCTGCCTGCCAGCTCTGCCAGGGCCCTCCTCCCGGCCGCCCCGCCGCGCGGCAGACAGCGGGTTGAGAAACGACGCTGCATTCCTCCGTATTCTGACAGTGCCAACTGCAGCGGGGTGACATCGGGGGACGGGCGTCGATACGCAAAAACCACAAGCGGCGCCAGCGGGACTCGAACCCGAGACTCTTGTTGGCGGCCAGGTTACAGCGGCGCAATCCGTCGACGCACACAAACACACGCACGCAGACGCCGCAGCCCGCGGCCTGAATCTCCCATCTGTACCTGTATTCGAACTGCAATTCTTCTTCGCTCAAGGAGAAAGGCAGAAGCTCGCGCGCGCGCGCGTGTGTGTGAGTGTGTGTGCGTGTGTGTGTGTGTGTGTGTGTGTGCACTACAAAACAGACTGAAAGCCCGACGGCGGCGCGGCCACAGCGATACGCTAAAGCTGCAGGTGATTGTTTTCTAGGGCAAGATGGTATCGTCCTCCACGGATGGGCAGAGCAGAGGGCGGAGGCTCCGGGTAGTGGTCACCGCTCTCTCTCTCTCTCTCTCTCTCTCTCTCTCTCTCTCTCTCTCTCTCTCTCTCTCTCTCTCTCTCTCTCTTTTCTCCCTCGCTCTCACCCGCACCGGTGGCGTCGTCGTCGTCATCGTCAAGTGAAAAAGATAAATGAAAAGATATAAGGAGCGAAAGGAAAATGACAGTGACGGGCCGACAAGGCCTCCCCCCATCCTATTGGCTCCCATACGGCTCCCGCGGTTTTGGCCGACGCGGTAGCGGCGGTGATGTGATGGCGCTGGAGGACGGGCGGCCGCGAGGCGAAAGTTCTGACCATCATCAGAGGGAGAGAGAGAGAGAGAGAGAGAGAGAGAGAGGCAGCTACGCGACGCATGGCATGACACGGGGGACGGGTAGCGCGGAGCGGCTAGCCGACCAGCCGACCAGATCGGAGACCAGAACAGATGAAGCGGCGAAGAGGTAAAGAAAGCGGCGCAGACATCCACGTTTTGCAAAAAAAAAAAAAGTATGTATATTGAAAAGCTTCCTACTGTTGCACTTCATAAAAATGAAAGTTTGGAACTTTGTCCTGATTATGGGATGCGCGGGTGACCGGTGGACGCGTCCGCCCCCATCATGCATCGCCGTCCTCTGACCTTTTCATGGCGGGGCGGCAGCAACAACAACAAGAACCACCGCCGACGACGACAACAAAAACAAAATTACAGCGCCGCTCTAATGGGAGCCGCTGACCGCCTCGACGACAAGAAGTACGGCACGGCGGCCGCGTGTCCGTCCGGACGGACGGGCGCCGTCGGCCACCTCAAGGCCGCGGGGGACACGCGCTTCTCTCGGTGCGCGCCGCCGCCGCCGCGCCGCCGCGGAGCCCAGGGAGGCCAAACGACAAGAAGGTACCCCGCAGTGTGCCGCCGGCCGCAGGGCGCCTGCCAAGCAGCGGTTAGGCAGCCCCGCCGAGCAGGAGTGCACGGCGGCACGGCCTACCCCGCACGGCAACCGCGTGCCCACGGATTGCGCAACTCTCTCTCCCTCCCTCTCTCTCTCTCTCTCTCTCTCTCTCTCTCTCTCTCTCTCTGTCTCTGTCTCTCTCTCTCTCTCTCTCTCTCTCCCTCCGTCCCTGAAGGTCATTGGCAAGCACCCCAGCTCTCGAGCGCACCGACCCCCTTTCCGAACACCAGCGCGCCACACGCTTATGAACGCCCCCCGCGCCCCCCACCACCGTTGCGTCAACTCTGGTTTGACCCCGTGCCCTTCACCACCAGGGCGACGACGACGACGACGACGACAGCGTTGCGCGCGGGTTCAAGACCCGCTCCCTCCGGATTTTTTCCCCGCACCGTTCTTTCTTTCCCGCAGAGCGTGTGGCCGCAACAACATGGAGCGGCGCGTAAGGCACACACAAACATCCTCCTCCGCCCGCCCTCGGCCGTCGGGGCCGCCGTCGGGGCCGCCGTCGGGGCCGCCGCCGTCGGCGCCATGAGAAATTCAGCAGCGCGTACATAAGGATGTCGCCGCCGGTGCCGCCGCGCGAGTGACTTGGGGCCACGTCAGATCCATGGGCGGGCGGGCGGGCGGGACAGACAGCCGCGGACAACCAGCGGCGGTCTCCTGGTCGATAGAGCCTCCTGTGTGAGTGAGTGTGTGTGTGTGTGTGTGTGTGTGTGTGTGTGTGTGTGTGTCGGGCCGCCTTCAGGGGAATCACGGAGTGGACAGCACCGGTGGCCTCCCCCTACGAACACCGCAAACAAAAGAGCCAAAAAAATAGAAATATTTTTAAATTCCTCACTGCACCCAAAATTTAACCAAAACTCATTTAACGTATGTGTGTAAAAATCCTAATTTTCTGAAATTACTTTTCACACAAAGGAAACTGAGTAGAACAGTAGCACATGTAGAACACGTAGTACAGTTGAATTTTTATCATTCATCAATTTACTTAGTTTCTTGTCGGGTATACTACAGTGCTTTGTGACCGGGTCCGTCCCTGGAGGATCCGCCAGGCCCGCGGCCGGCCGCGGCGGCGGCGTTGACGAGCAGGGGCACGGCACGGCGGGGGGCTGCTGTGCTGCTGCTGCTGCTGCCGTTGTTAGCCTGCTTCTCACGGGCCGCCGCTGTTGCAGCGCCGCTGTCGTTACCCCTCCCCGTCGAGCCCCGCACCTCCCCGTCGAGCCCCGCACCTGCCCGTCGTGCCTCGCCCCGCGTCGCACCGAGACGCATCGCGCCGGCCGCCTCAATCGATGATTGCCCCAGCAGATCCTTTGCTCTCGGCGCCAGGTCCTTGGCCCGCGCCAATCGGGCGCGATGCGGCCACTCTTCGCCAATCCCCCCCCCCCCCTCCCCCCTCACATGACGGCACCACCATCATGGCGGGGGTCATGGGCAAGAAGAGGCGCACCGGGTCACACACGACCGGAGCGGAGGCGGCGGTGGAGAGCCTGAGGCGGCGAGGCAGGCCGACCAGCCGACCACCAGGACGACGGCAACCGGCGCGGGACACACAAAAGCAGAGCAAAGCAAAGAGGAGGCGGGGGCGCACAAAGTGCCGTAGTCACTAATCTGATTGGACGGAACAGCGTCCAGGCACGGCACCGCGATGTACATGTCACCCCGGACACGGCGCGGGCACGGCGCGGGCACGCGGTGCATGACGGGGGCCACATCCCCTCCCCCTCCCCTCCACCGAGACCCCCACCCTTGCCGTCGACTGTCCTTCGCTCTGACCGCAGAGCAGCCGCCCCGGCCACCCCCGCCCGCCGAGTGGCCGGCTTACACGAGCGCCCCCCCCCCCTCTCCCCCTCGGGGCCGCGCGCTCTGCTTCTTGGACTGCATTTGGGGGCGGGGAGCGCGGGTCCACGCCGCTGCCCGGGCTCACGTAACACCCCGCCTCTCTGCCGGTCCTGCTCTCGGTCAGTGAACGGGAAACTTTTGAAGCTTCGCGCACGAGCTTAGAAGGGCCGGCCGACCGGCGCAGGCCACACGGGCCACCGCCGGGGGGGAGAGGGGGCGCATAGCACGGGCCGGCGTCGGGGAGGGTGGCGCGGCCCCCGCCGCCCCCGGGGAGGAGGGGGTGAAGGCCGAGTGGAGGTGGGCGGCCCCCGCGCCCGGTTGTCACGGCAACGCAACAACAAACCCTACTACAACGGGGCGCCCCCGCCGCGCTCACCTGCCCCGTGTAGGGGAGGGAGAGGGGGAGGGGGGCTCGCGGTCCGACCCCGGCGGCGGCCACCCGGCAGCCACGCACCGCGGCGAGCGCGCGGTGCAGATGAGGAGGCCCGGAAAACCCTGTAATCGCTGCAAAGTCCGAACAACAAGAACTGCACTTATCTCTTCCTGAGACGGAGCCTCCCCCCTCCCCCCCCCCCCCCCCGGTGTTCATGGGGAGTGTCCGACCGTCCGGCACCTGCTGGGGGCCTCGAGGGCGGCCGGACCCGGCCGGACGTGCGCAGTACGCAGCGCGGCTCAGCCAGTTTCTGAATCGCCTCTGACTTGCTAGAGCAGAGGGAGGGGGGAGGGGGACATCTCCGTGCGCCAGAATGCAGCAGCAGCAGCAGACGCCGCGGCTTGTGCCGTTATCTGGGTCAGGCGAGCAGACGACTAGCAGACGACGCGGCGCTCGCAGTCAGAAGGCACCGCCTGCTGTGGGGCTGCCAGGGACACGGCGCCGCCGCCGCGTCTCTCACAAGGCGGTGGGTCGGCGGAGGCCCCGCCGCGCTCAGCCAGGTCGGCGTCGGTCGGAGGCCCCGGATTAAGCACCTCTTAGTCGGGGACGTGCTACACGCCCGTCGGCGGGGGTTGACGCACGGTCCGCGGGGGTGCGGGGGGGGGGGGGGAGCAATCCGATAAGGAAGTTGTTGTGTTGTTTGTCGAAAAGTACTTTTCTAAAAGCCGGACGGTGGCCTCAGGTCGCGGCGCCCGAGGGCCTGGAGCCGGGGGGGAGGGGGGGGGGGGGGGAGCGCGGGGCGCGCGGGGAAGTCACCGCCTTATGTAACCCCTCGTGAAAAGAGACCAGATCCCCGGCGGCAGTGGCGGCGGCGGCAACACCTCAGCAGGCAATGCCACCAGGCCACGCCATGCGATCGTGCGAAACTGACAGACAGTGGTGCCAACAGCCGCACGAGGGCGACAGGCGCCGAGGCGGCAGGGCAGGGCAGGGCTGCCAACCTGACGGCGGCGCCAAGGATACACAACAACAAAAGGCTGCCAGCGCTGCCAGCGGCGGCCGGGCGAACGTGAGAGATGGCGGCGCCCGGCGCGACGTCGTCCTCCTCCCGCCAGCCGACGGGAGCGTAGCGTGCCCTGCGGCTGTACGAAGACGAGGGGCTGGCTGTTGTTGAAACCGGCCGCATCTGCCTCTCTCCCGCCGCGCCGCCGCCGGCCGGAGAGGTGATAAATGCAGGATGTCCAGCCATTGTCCAGCCGCCACCGGGCCCGAGTGACACACACGGTGTGCGCCCAAGTGGTGTCGCTATGTTACGCGCCCCTTGCTGCTGCCGTTGTTCTTTTTACGTTGTTCAGCCCGGCGGGGTTGTGTAAGGCGCGGGGATAGTAGCCGAGCAAGCGCAGCGGCCGCGGCCGCGGTCGCGCGGGGCCGGATGGAAAGGCGAACGGGTGCCGACCGCAGAGCCGGAGCCGAAAGCCAGTCAAAAGGCAGCTCTGTAGCAGCTCTGTAGCAGCTCTGTAGCAGCTCTGTAGCAGCACTGTAGAGCTACAGAGCAGCCACAGAGCAGAGCTGACGGGCCCCGCGTGCGACAAACAGAGAAGGACTGTCGGAAGAGGGCGAGCGTAGCGACGGCAGGCGGAAGCATAATGCCAGATTCAGATTCGGGTTCAGCAGAGAGGACCGACCGACGCGGTAGGGGAAGTTGTGACGGAATGCTCGCGTCAGCTAAGCGGTGCTCTCTCTCTCTCTCTCTCTCTCTCTCTGACACAAACACACACACACACACACACACATACGGGTCTTCCCTCTCGCTCGCTCGCGGCGGCGACGAGGACGGGGAATGCCAGCGACTCACTCACTCACTCACCACCCCCCGGAGACGCGGGGCGTGGCGTGGCGAGGGCTTTGGTTGGTGCTGGGCGGCGGCAGTCGCAGTGTCAGAACCGCCCCCTCCCACCCCTCACGCCCCCTCCCCGTGGGGGCTGCACTGTTGCGTCAAACCAGCCCCCCTTAACCGCCCTCCCCTTCCCTTCACCCCGGGCCGCCCCTGCCACCGCCCCCCACACAACGGCCCAGATCCGATTAAACCGGCGGGGATAGGGGCGCGGGCGCAGGAACCACAGCGCCGTTTCCAAACACTCCCGCGGCCGCCGAGGTATGAAAAATTAACCGGCGGGCGGGGCGGTCGCCGCGGCCTCCGTAGGCGCCGCCGGTGCTCACCGTAACGCTTCGCGTTTTATTTCTATCCCACTTTATTCTGCTGTCGGCCGCGGGGCGCTGCGGCGGCGGTGCGTTGCGCCCGCATGTCTCCCTCCAGCGGCGGCCGGCCCGCACGCCACGGCTCCGCGCCACTCGGTCTCCCCAAGGTCGGAGCGGCTGGCAGCCCGGCCCCCGGCGGCCCCCGGCGGCCCCCGGTATGAGGAACTGGTGCCGCGCGGTGCCGCCGGCCGGGACAGGTGCCGCGGGGGCGACACAGCGCAGCCCAGACGCCACCGCACGCCACACTTCTCATACGGGTGACGCACCACCGGACCCTACCGCGGCGCTCGAGTGCGAGAGAGACGGGATGCCCCCCCCCCCCTCCCCCTCGCGGTAGTGCACGAGAGACACCGCGCGATCGGGCGTCTCTCTCTTACAGCCGCAGTCGAATATGGTACGTCCCGTCTCTCTCTCGCTCTCACTGCACCTGACCGCAAGATGACGACGCTGGGGCAGCGTCTGAGTGACAAAACACGACAGACGGACGGCCGAGTGACGGCGCGTTTTCTCGTCATGTTTTCCCTTTCGCCTCCCGCCGCCCCGGCCGCTCCGAGCGGACGCTGTGTAGTATATATATATATATATATATATGTACCTCCCCCCCCCCTCTACCCAGAGTATGAGTAAGAAGCCAGATTCGCGCGGAGAGGGGCGTGGGCGAACCAGTCCAGCCAACAGTCCGCTCGGCTCCGCTCGGCCCGGCCTGCCGGCCCGGCGCCCCGGCCCCCACCTGACCTTATAAGCTGAAGCCATTCTCTGGCGCACGAAATTAGAGAGGCCGCCGCCGTCTGCAGTGGCCACGGAGTCCGAGTGCGACTCTCTAAGAGACGTGAAGCAGGAACCGTCATCTCTCTATGAGAGAGAGAGAGAGAGAGAGAGAGAGAGAGGGAAGGGAGAGGGTTTATCTTGACTCTTCAAAGAGATGTGAAGCAGGAACCGTCACCTCTATGAGAGAGAGGAAGAAAGAGAGCTTTGACTCTCTAAGAGACGCAAAGCAGGAACCGTCATCTCTCTATGAGAGAGATGGAGGAGAAGGGAGACAGGGCTTATCTTGCGACTGTCTAGAGAGATGTGAAGCGGGCGGAACCGCCATCGTATGCTAGCTGGGCCAGGTCGTAAAGACCTGCCGTTCCCGCCGAACGCGGCCCGGCCGGTATGAGAAATCAGTTGTCACATCGCGCCCGGCGCGGCACAGCCAGCACGGCATGTCAGCAGACGACGGAATGACACTCTCCCACGAACAGCCTCGGCCCGGTCGGCAGACCCGTCGCCACCGGCTTTTTGCAATGCTAAGTCGTTGTTCGGGAAAGGGATTCGTGCAACGTGCCATTCCGAGCGGAGGAAAGAGAGAGAGAGAGAGAGAGAGAGAGAGAGAGAGAGAGAGAGAGAGGGAGAGAGAGAGGGAGAAGGGGGCGGGACTTTCTGAACTAGACCAGAATGGTGCTCCCCACAAACTACTATCCATCCAGCGGCAGTCTTCCATTTTACGATTAAGTGTGTGGGGGTTGGTTGGCCTGGAGGGCAGGGCGCACGCGAAGCCGCCATTCGCAGAGTACTTTGCTAAAACCGCGCCAGGCCGCCGTTATCCTGGTCAATGTTGCTTGTTATTGCAATGTTTTCACTGTTCTTTTTGTTGCTGCAAGTTGTTTGGTCGAGGCGAGCGCCGCGCACATCACTGCTGACAACACTTGCTCGGGCGACAGTCACTTTTCCGAACTGCGAGCCAATGTGTCTCGCACGGATGTGGAGTGAACGGAAGTCGGGGGCGCGCCGAACCGCGCTGCCATCCCTGCCTGACGTGTACTGTCTATCAGTCGGAATGGCCAAAACAGTGTTGCTAGGCAACGGGATAATAAACAAGCTAGGTGGGGTGGGCGGCCCGGGGCCCGCGGGCTCGCGGCCGGCCAGCTGAGAGGGCGGCCCCGTTGGGCAAACAGATGACTTTTCTTGTGCGTCTGATGAGTGTGCGGGTGATGGGTGGTACAATAGAGAACGCAACGTCAGGTATACCTTGGCTGTTTAGAATTTTTAATAATCCGCATCAAATAAGTTCGTTTTCTTCGCAATTATAAACTGAACTCGTAACCTGACCTGTACGAAGCTCCAATCAGTCAGAACGATCGTACCCACCGACACAGTGTCCACAACAACAGAACATATGGCTTTGAGACTTCTCACGGAACATTAATAATGATCACCATAAAGGTACCCGCACACACATGTGCAAAATAAATAAAGCTATCACTATTCGCACTAGTGAAGAAAGAACAAGAAAGTCAGAAATCACAGGCATGCGCCACAAGATGATAGGAATCGTACAGAAGAGAGTAAGGAAACTTGTAAAATAAAAAAAGAAGACACTCCTCTCCAGACTGGTTATGCTACATCTTGACATACGGTTATTTTGTACTCTTGCATTTCTTTATGTATTTAGTGCTACACGAATCTGACTAGAAAACGAATCGATGGCACAAATATAAAACCGCTTTTCCTGTCCCTTCCACATTACATATCGTTGTGGTAACATTGGGAAATATAAATTGAACATCACGTTGAGGCCACAAGGAGGGTGAAAGAAATATTCAAACATGGATCCAACACCTTAAAAAAACATCTGTTTTGAAAAATTACCTAGGGTTGAAATCGATATGAGTTTCTGGTCTGAAACAGGCGTCATGTTTTGTATGATTTTCCGGTCGCATCTCTTCCATTCTGGACCCATTACCTTAGTATTAAGTCGTTAATAACACAGCGTTTGATATGGGTTCTCATCCATCCATACAAACACCATTTCCTACAAGAATATTTGGGAGTATTGTACTTGCAGTCCTTTCACGTTCCTCATTTGTATTTACATTTCTACCAAAAGACTCAATTATACTATAGAGGGTAGTTATGAGAGTCCGAAAATATCTCAAAATTATAAGAAACAGATGATTGGTCAGTTTTCTTAATCGTCGGATCGAATGTTCATTTATGAGTAGCATATAAATTCTGGCCGATTAGACTTTTCCCTTACATTAAAGTTTCAAAACACTACTAAGCACACGTCTTTGTTTTTAATTTAGATTAGTGGTCAACAGATTTGGAAGTCGATAATTTTGAATTGACTAGAAGCGACTCCCATTTCTATTACTATTCATTGGGCCTCAAAATGCGTCATTAATTGACCCTAGAAAGTTATCAACAGGGATCAAAACTCCGCTATTTCTGAGCGATCCCAATCCGTTCATCGTGCAGCAAACCCCCAATTACAATACACCATATCCAGTTCAAATTTATTTACTAAACTATAATGAGTAATTATTTTCCTAAATGGTGCTGCAAGGAACAGCATTGATAAATGCCATTCACTCATGACTCGAGTAGGACTTGAAGTATTGCAAACCACGAGTATACATGGTGTACGCAGCATTGATGTAGCTGCGTTTCCTCGAAGCTTCTACTAACAACGATTTAAATTAAGGGCAGGCAAAAAATTGTGGTCAAATAGTTTTTGGAGAAAAGCTGCACCACATGACCGTTGGGTTCACCACCTAGGAAAACTTAACATGTTCCTAAAATCCGGCCACGAATACTTAAATTTGACTATTACATCTAAATCACTTTCAAAAAGAAAACACTCTTTATTAAAACCGGCGGAACTAAAATTTGACATGGAACAGGAAACGTTCACATACAATCGATTTTCTCATAACAGAATGTGACTTTTTCCTACAGACGATGTGGATGTCTCTTTAAGTACACCACAAAAGGTCATCCCGGCATTCCTCTGAAGCAACCAACAGACTGATATCTGGTTTGTAAGACAAAAGTCTCCAAAACGCAAAGAACTTAAGTAATTTGAACCATCCAAGTCACCGAGCCGTGTGGTCTCAAAATGAACACATTTTGAAAATAACACATGACGGTCTCAACCATTTCTTGAGTATTTAATTTTGCCCTTCCCCTTGACTTGCCGGTGAGACCGCCTTACGAATTACCATCTGTATCGTGAAATCACATACCGACCCACAACTCTACAGTCTTTAATTTTGCCAGACGTCTGAACATTTGCACAAATGAATCGTTGCATTTACGTATGGAACATACAGCCGTCTTATCACCTAAACATAACATCTGCTCGCACGCACAAAGAGCGAGAAAGGATGTCACATAAAGTTAACCGAATTGTAGATAATAGTAATTAATTATTTACTTGTGCAACAAATATCACAGTATAACACCTAAAAACGATATCCGATGATACTTGGACGCGCTCTGAAAGCACTCGAAATTACCTTTCAGCATCCTACACTTGCAGGACTCAGACCTACATCAGAGGAAAAGATTGGTATACAACAATAAGGTTTGGAAGCATACACACTTCAGCTCGTATGTAACATTCAAATGGCACTCAGAATACTGAAGTATTTGCAAATATACACAAACATTGTGAACGTTCTAAGTCGAAGGTGGGGCTCATACGGATACAAACTGACAATGGCAGAACTAAAACATTCACACAAGACATAATCATTACGCTGTGAAAATATATTCAATACATTTTGTATGTAAATTTATAATGAATTTAATCATTGTACGTTAGTTTAATGTAACAATTTTACTAGCATTATATACACACCGTGAACAGTGTAACATATTCCACAATTTGGATTTGAAAGTTATTTGTTCACTGCACCTTCGATACGTAGAAATTTGAACGGACTTCATAGTTTTTTGGCAACCATGTGTATCCTTCTGATTGCACGAGTGGTTCCGGTGAGCGCCATGTAACGATACGCTGGACAATATCATAATGAGCCCGTTTAAAACAATTCTCCCGATCCTGACGCGACACATCTACCATGTCTACGCATTAATCTAGTTAAGTTATTCGGCTACCACAAAATCTATACGACAAGAAAGGGAACATGACTCATCATCACAAGGCAGTACAAAAAATAACAAGGACAGGAAAACAACAGAAATCAGTCCCTTTTTTAAAGTAGTTTGAAATAAAGACAACAACTATCACAAACAACGTAAAAAATCACAATATAGGGGTTCTGAGAACCGGATTGGAAAACGCAGGGGGGGCGCTGACGCAGCCGACGCAGCTGACGGCGGCGCTGACCTCTTGCTGTCCTCGTCCGCCGCACAGCCCGCGGCCCGCTGTGCACCGCTGCAAACAGAGACAGACACACGACACGTTAGGGCCGCCAGGGGGCGCCACCCCGGAGGACCAAAGCCATTTGCGACGCGGGGACGCGGCCAGTTCGACAGAAGGATTAAAAGGAGGAGGGCGCGGACGGGGGAAAGAGGGCCCTGCGCATCAGCATCGAGATACCCATCAGCAATCCATCACTCAGTCAATAGATATCGGCAGTGCGGCAGCGCGGCCCGCGGCCAGCGGCCCGCGCCCTGCGGCCGGGAGGGTGGCCCGCTACCCACTAAGCCGCCCCCGACATCAGCGCCCACAACGCCCCCTCCGGTGAGAGAACGAAAATATTAAAAATGAAAAAATAACGAAGAAAGGGAAAATAAAAAAAATTATAAGGAAAGGAAAAATGAAAAATAAGGATGAAAAAGGAAGAATTAAGGAAGGGAAAAAGAAAAAATAAAAAAACTGAAAATGACAAATGAAAAAAAGAAAATCGAATTCTCTCTTTTTTTAAAGGGTGAATGCAAACGGAGGCGTTGCACCCCGTGACGTAATCATTCCGCCCACGACGATGCCCACGTAACGAAGTGGTGGTGAAGCGGAGCAGCTGAGCAGCACCGCGGCGTCATAAGGAAATATGCACCGACCACAGCAGGCTGCAGCGGGCCGCCACACGCACCATCCCCACGCCCTGCGTGTATCGATTCGAGTGCCAATAATATCGATCAATCGACACAGCAGACGACGCGCGGTGCGAACCGCAAAACTGCATGACAGCGATGCGTTTGCATCACGGCTGCGCAACGCACGCAGGGCAGCGGCGCCGCCGGCCGGCGTGCGGGCAGCCCGTGCCTGCGCCGCGTGCGTGCGCCGTGTGCGTGCGTGTCCTGCGGGCTGGCCTACCCCCGGCCTACCCCCGCGGGCCTGCGGGCGGGCGCTGGGGTATAGTTAGCCGCCAGCGTCAGCCACGCGTTGGAAAAGACAGCAGGTCACAAAAGGGAGGGCAGCGGCGGCTCGGCGGCGGGCGCGCGCGGCGTGGGCGGCGGGGGGGGGGGGGGGGGGGGGGGGGGGGGACAGGTGGAGCGGAAGGCCGGCCAGGCGTGAAGGGGTGTGACAGGGCGCGGGGTGGGGTGGGAAGAAAAAGAAAGAAATGGCGCCGAATAAAAGCGGGGAGGGGGCACAAAATAGACCTCGGACGACGATGCCGCAGCTTTTTAAAAATATCACGTTTTATGACACTGGCACGAACCGGTCGAAAAATGTACCGTGGAGGTTTATTAAATTATGATTTCTTTTTGCCTTCGGTTACCTTGGCAGTGTACGCACCGGTGCCAATGTGACGGAGAGGCAACACGGACAGAGAGAGAGGGATGCGGGGGGGGGGGGGGGGGAGGGGGGGAGTTGCGAAGCCCCACACAGCTCGCGAGCAGGCGCCACCGAGGCAGAAGGAGAGGGGAGGAGAGGAGAGGAGAGAGAGAGAGAGAGAGAGAGAGAGAGAGAGACGCAGGGAAGGCGTCGACTCGAATCTGTCGGCGTCCCAGCGCGAGCCCCTGCCCGGGCCCAGCACCGCGGCCGCACGGCCGCCGCCTGTGCGCCGAGCGGGGACAGCGACCTTCTGGCCAGCGTCGTGGCGTGGCGGGGCGTGGCGGGGCGTGGCGGGGCGCGGCGGGGCGCGGCGGGGCGTGGCGGGGGCGTGGCCGGGCGTGGCGGGGCGCGGCGGGGCGCGGCGGGGCGCGGCCTTGCTCCAGGTCACCCGTCACCGAGAGTGTGCCCGAGTCCGGCCGCGTTCCGCTCCAAGACCCAAGCCGAGCCGCCGCCGCCGTCCTGACTGCCGGAACAGGGCGACGGGCACGGGGGGCGGCCTTAGCGCGGGAGGAGACGGGAAAGAAAAAGGAAGAGGGCCGCAGCAGAGCGGGGCCCGAACCCCTACGGGCAGTGCGAGAGAGACGCCCGCCTGTGTCACTGCAGGCAGACGAGGCTCGCCCCGTCTCTCTCGCTCTCCAAGGCGCGTGGCGGGCACGCGCCGCGGCCGGAAGCTCCGCGGACACAACCGGCGATCACTTGCGGCACAAATTGAGTTGTTATTCCGGACGCAGCCGAGCGGAGCCGCCGCCACCACCACCGCAGCAGTGGCCCGTTTTTTCCCTGCTGCTTCCAAAAAAAAAAAACTTGTTGGGACTTTTTGGGTGGATGCGGTGATGCGTGAGAACGCAGGACAATGCTGCAACAGCAACAGCGAGTGGACAAGCGTGTGTGTGTGTGTGTGTGTGTGTGTGTGTGTTCGCACAGAGCGCTGTTACGTCGCCCAACCCGTTCCACCTTTCGCTTTCCTGCTCCCGGGACGCGCCTCCCCGGTGCATTCATTACACGCGCCTGCTCAGCCGCCTCCAACAACCACCTGCTGCGGCGACTGGCCGCAAAGGCTTCCCTATCGATCCCTCTCTTCAACTCTGCCAACAGAAACCGAACCTCAGGCATACCACAACCCTGCAATACCAAATCCTTATAAATTTTTCAAAACCTTTAAAATATTTCTTTTTTTTTGCCCTCGTCTCTCGGCCGTGCGTGCTGCGCGCTGTGCGCTGTTCATAGGGATGGAGCGTTCTCCGCGTTCGCCGCTCGGCCCGGGCGGCTGTTGCTGCATTGTGTTGGCCAACCTGTCCGGCCGCCGGTGCTGAGCCGAGCCGAGCCGGCCAGGCCGGGGGCCACGGTGGGGCGGGCAGAGCCGAGCCGGGGCCGGGGGGGCCTCGGACTGCGCGATGTCTGTCAGGTACCCGCCGGTGGTACCCGCCGGTACCCGTGGCCAGACGCAGGCAGCCGCTGGAACCAACTGCTTCCGCTCAGCCGGGCTCACAGCGATAGGGGGGGGGGGGGGGGGGCGGCTCAGCACGGGCGGCACCGACTATATGCGCTGCAAGTCAACACCCGTGGAGGACCTCTCTCTCTCTCTCTCTCTCTCTCTCTCTATGGGTGTCTCTCGCTTCCTCTTGCACGGCACACGCCGCCGCCCCCTCTGCCACATAGCGTGCAGCAAACTGCGTGTTTGTGAGATGGTGGCATCTTTATTTGCCGTGAATCGAGAGAGAGAGAGAGAGAGAGAGAGAGAGCGCGAGCTCGCGGGCACCCGCCGCGCGCTGGGTGGGCGCGTGAGAGAGAAGGAGAGACGGGGAGAGAGGGGGAGGGGAAGGTTTGCCCCCTACCCCTGCTAACGACGTGGTGGTGGGGATCACCTGCCCCTACACAGGGTGTCTCGCACAGACCGCGCCCGGGGGTGGGCGGAGGGGGAGGGGGCGGACTGGGGGGCGAACGTCCTTGAACATAATGACTCGGCAGTGGTCAGCACGCTATTTTAAAACTTTAACGCGCCGGCGCGCTTTCTTTCTCTTTTATTTTCTCCCTCCTCTCTCTCTCTCTCTCTTTCTCTCTCTCCTTTGTCCTCACTATCGCCTTGAGCTCGCACAATACATCATTTTTCCTCACACCGAAACCAATTTTTCATTTACCCTTTTTTTTCATCCAGGTAACGCCCAGACATTAGAGAAGCCCAAGTTTCAGCTCAGGTTTCCTATTTTCCCCCTCTTTTTCATTTCCCAATTTTTAGTTTTTTTTTTTTTTTTTCTCAGCAGGTCGCTGACACGCGTGGGAGGGGAGGAGGGTGAGAGGGGACAGCCAATAACCAAAACACGCACACGTCCCATTACCATTAGCGTGGCGTCCAGCCGGGCCGTTCACCCTCCACCGCCGCCGCCGCGGCGCACCCCACCGAAACTCATGCAAAAAGCCCGCAGCATTATTCTTTCATCAGCACCGCACCACCTCAGCTTGGGGGCTGCACTCGGGGTTCTCCTAGGAGACGAGGACGCTGACCGACTGTCCGGGGGCCCCGCGGGGGGGGGGGGGGGGGGCACGCACGGGGGCTCCCTCCCGCCGCCGCACCAACCCCCTGTCATTAGGTAGTGTTCGCCGGCAGGTTGGCCAACACCGCTCACCGCCGCCGCCGTTTTCGTAATTACTGCTCCGACTTTTATTGCAAGGCGCGACGCTTTGAACCGAGTCAGTCGACAGTGCAGTGGCGGTGGAGTGCGGGGACGCGCCGGGGAGGTGGTGGGGGGGGGGGGGCGAAAGAGAGCCGCCGCCGCCGGCCGCCGAATGTTTGGCTGGCGGCCCGCGGTGTCAGTTGGCCATCCTGCCCCGCCGTCCGGCCCGGCCCCGGTCACTGGGTCATCCTCCGCCAGGAGTGGGGCGGCGGCAGCGGCGGCGGCGGCGGCGGCGGCGGCGGCGGCGGCGGCGGCAGCGGCGGCGGCGGCGGCGGCAGCGGCGGCGGCAACGAGGAAGCTAAGAAGGAGCGCGCCGCGCACGGCCGGGGGAGAGGGACTGCCGATCTCACACCACACGTCGGCAGCGGCGGTGCGGCCCTGACAGTGACCGTGCGCCGCGCCCGGCAGGTAGGCACACCCGCGGGGCACGCCGGCCGCAGGGCTGCCTACCCGTCCACCAGTGCCGGGCCGCCGTCGGCAACGACTCAACGAACAAATGAACAAAAATGAATGAATGAATGATTGAATGGACGAATGAATGGCCCAGTGAATGGAACGACTTTCGGCCCTCCTTTCGGGACGCGACGAGGAGCGCCGAGCGGAGCCTTGTGGGCGAGCGGCCCCCGCTCGGAGACAGCGGCGAGGCGCAGCGCACCTGCCTCTCACCGCAGCCACGCCACGCCCCGCCACCGCCCATGCTAATCTACCAGGCAGCGCCGGGCCGAGAGAGAGACAGACAGAGAGGGCGGGGGTCGGGCCGGGGGCCGGGCCGGCGGCGCAAAGCGCAGGCGCGGCGGGAGAGGCGAAGGGGAGGGCGGAACGGGACAGGTCGGACTCGCCAAACGAAAGTCTTTCTCCTCTTCGGGTTCTCGAATCCGAGTGAGTCAGCCCTCATCGGATCCCGGAGGTACCCGAAGGTATACCCCACAGCCGGTGGCCGCCGCCGGGCGCGGCTGACCCACTCATACAGCGAGACTGCTTGCTCCCGCCGACCTGCGGATAGCGCCGTACATGCTGCACACAGCGCGCGACCGTCTTATCCGCAGGCCGCGGGGACACAAGTAGCGGCACGGGCGTGGTATCGATCGGGCGGAGGTGGAGCGTCAGTGCAGGACTGTGTTGCACGCACGGCGGGGGGCGGCGAGGGCGCGTGCCAGCCCCCCCCCCCCCCCTACGCCCTTCACCCGGAGCCCCACCACGACATTCCATTTCCGGAGTACCGCCCGCGCGCCCTCCGAGAATGACTACTTTTCTCCTGCTCCCCACAATTTCAGACCGGCCCTGACTATTCGCACTCGCGGACGCACGTTCTCCCCCCCCCCCCCCCCCAGCCACCCACACAGCTTATTCGCACTTGGGACGTGTTTCCCAACGACTGCCACCCCTCCGTTTACCCGCGTTTGCGGAGAAAGCCGTCGCTGCGGCCGGCGCTTAGATTTCGACAGTTCAGCTTTGATTACGGAATGGTTGGAGACCCAGTCTCTCTGCGCTCCCCACCCACTTTGTCACTGCTATCACACGGGACGCGCGCCGCGTCGCAAATGGCTTTGGTCAGACAGAGCATGAGGGACAGACTCGGTGCCGGTGCCGCACTCACCTGCAGGCCGGGTCTGAGGGGCGCGGCGCAGCTGTTATCCATATCACGGCGTCGGGGTCCGGGCGCGCCTCCAGCCGCCTCCAGCCGCCTCACATCACATCCAACACCATGTGCTGGTGGTCGTCCTGCCGCTGCCGCAGCTGCAGCTCCTGCTCGTCCAGCTGCAGCTCCTGCTCCTGCCGCCGCAGCTGGCGGTGCTGCAGGTGCAGGTGCGGGTGCGGCTCCAGGTCGTCGTTGAGGTCCGACTCGGACATGCCGTCGTGCATGCCGTCCGGGTCGTCCGGGTCGTCCATGGAGCCGTCCTCGACGACGGTGAGGTCGCCGGCGTCGTACATGTTGCCGGGGCCGCCGCCGGGGCCGTCGTCGCCGCCGTCCGGCGCGTCGTCCTCCCGCCACTTGTCCATGGAGCGGCGGCGCGCGTTCATGAAGAAGTTGCCGACGGTGGTGGGCTCCAGGCCCAGCTGGCGGGCGATCGTCACCTGCATCTCCTTGGACGGCCTCTTGGTCTCCTTGAAGATGGCCTGGAGCGTGCGGCGCTGCAGGTCCGTGAAGACGAGCCGCGGCTTCTTGGGGTGGTCGCCCGTGTCGCCGGCGGCCGACTCGGAGTCCTTGCGGCGCGAGGGCGCGCGCTGCGGCAGCTGGGCGGCGGCCAGGCGCAGCGCGGACATGCGCTGGTACTCGGGCTCCTGCAGCCACTTGTGCATGCGCCGGAACGTCTCGCGGCCCGACTTGAGCTTGGACCAGGGCTTGGGGTTGCGCAGCAGGTCGGACAGCGTGCCCTGCGACCGGCACAGCACGCGCTGCGCGAAGATGGCCTGCGGGATGGAGTAGCGCTTGAGCTCCGACGAGATCTGCAGCGCCAGGTCCTTGGTGTTGATCTCCTCCATCTCGTGGCAGGACGAGTGGCCGGCCCCCGACGCGCCGCCGGCGGACCCGGACCCGGAGCCGCTGCCGCCGCCGCTGCCGCCGCCGCCGCTGCAGCTGTCGTCGTGGCCGAGGTGCTCGTGGTCCGGGGACGGCGGCGCGGCTGCGGACTGCGTCGGCGCGGCCTCGGCCTCCGACACCGGCACCAGCACCTCGTTGGCGGAGGCCTGCTGCAGCAGCAGGGACGACGCCATGGACGAGGTCATGGACGTCATGGTGTTGGCCTCGATCCCCGAGCTGACCGCGACCGGCACGGCGTGCTGCAGGGTCACGATCTGGGTCTGCTGCTGCTGTGGGGGGCGGCGCCGCGTTGCAGTCGATCACGACAGCGCCCTGGTGCTCGGCCAGCTCGGCGTGGCTCATGGCCATGAAGCCGTACGCGGGCACCAGCGTCGCCCCCGGGGACTGCGGCTCGTCCAGCGGCACCGACACCATGTCCCCCATGGGCTCGGACATGGGCTCCGCCATGGGCTTGGTGTCGCCCAGGTACATGTCCTCGCAGGCCTGTGCGGAGCCGTCGTGCGGGGACATGCTCTTGTGCGGGCTGTAGACGCTGTGCGGCGACAGCGGCTCCTGGTGCAGCCCGATGCTGCCCAGCGAGTTGTTCCCCGGCGAGCCCACGTACATCTGCGTCGGCGACATGCTCATGGCGTACGGCGAGTGCACCAGCCCCATGCCCTGCACGCCCTGCATCAGCGTGAACGACCCGGAGACGTGGCTCGTGTACGCGAACTTGTCCGCGATGGTGGAGATGGGCGGGAGCGGCTGGACGGGCGTGAGTGTCGCGTACGACGAGTTGGGCGAGTAGCCGTGCTGCGACATGTCGCCGTGCACCGACGTCAGCGTCTCGTAGGTGGGCTCCATGTGGTGCGAGTGGTGGCCGCTGATGCGGAAGGCCTCGGACGCGTCGATCATGCTGCCGTCGTCGTCGCCGGCCGACGCCGTGCTCAGCGCGCTCGGCGACAGCGGCTGCGAGGCGGCGTCGTCCTCGCCGAGGTCCTCGCCGAGGGTGTCCTCGTCCTCGGCCTCGTGCCGGTGGTCTAGCTCCTCGATCTCGCCGTCAATCTCGATCTCATTCTCGCACTGCGGCACTAGGTCGTCGCGGAGGATGCCGTCCTCGTCCTCGTCCTGGGTCTGGATCTCGACCTCGCGGTGCAGCGGCTCGTACTGCAGCACCGGGTAGTCGTCGTCCACGCCGTACTCGTCGTCCTCGTTGGCGCGCTCCGCCTCCAGGCGCCGCTGCACCTGGAGCTCCTCCTGCGTGCGGTACTCGCGCTCCTCCACCTGCTGCTGCAGCTCCTCGAGCTCGTCCTGCGGGTCCTGCTGGTGGTGCTGCTCGGCGAACTCCTGCTGCAGCTGCAGCTGCAGGTCCTGTTCCTTGACGCGGATCACCTGCTGCAGCGCGTCCGAGGTGGGCACGATCACGGACAGCTGGTTGGAGCGCAGCGGCGGCAGGTGCGGCGCCTGCACGCTGTACGCGCTCGCCGCGGTGACGGTGGACGGCGCCGACGTCAGCTGGATGAGCAGCTTGCTGCCGCGGCCGACGACGGGCACCCCGTTCAGCAGCACGCCTCCTCCGCCCGTGACGGCGCCGACGGTCCCCGCTCGGGTAATGGTGAAGAGCTCGGGCGCCGCCGACACCACCGCCACCCCGCCGCCGTGGCCGCCACCGGGGGAGGCCGGCGGGGGGGTGGCGTCCGCGGGGGACGTAGGGGTGGGCAGGGCAGCGCCGGCTCCGGGCGCGCGAGGGCCGTGGGGCCCGCCCTGCGCGGGCGCCACGAACAACAACACGGGCCGGGGCGCGGACGGGCCCCCGCCGCCCCCGCCGCCCCCGGCCGCGGCGCCCCCGCTGCCCCCGCTCCGCTCCCCCTGCACGCCTGCCACTGTGGCCATGGCCCCCCGCGAGGGCCCCCACAGGGGTAACGAGGGGGCAGGGGCACCGTGGGGGACAAGGGGGACCGCGACCCCCAAAACAAAGCGAGCCCCCGCGTCCGCGGCTGCGTCCGCGGGCGCTGCAGATGGCGGCCGCTGCTCACGGGGGGGGCTCACCCCCGACGGCTCGGTGGCCCCGGACGCGGCCTCGGCCCCCCGCTGCACTCGCCCGTGTCCGTCGGCATGTTAGTCACTCGCACTGCACTTCACACACGTCCTCGGCCCGGGCCTCGGCGTCCTTGGGGTCCCGCGGCCTCCTCCAGGCCCTTCGCGCGCGCCGTGGCCTGCCGTGGCCTGCCTCGCTCGCGAAGAGAGGTTGGACGGCAGCGCAGGCAGCGCAGGCCCGCCGCGGCAGCGGGCTCGCTCTGGAGACGGCCGCCGGCGCGCACCTCCACCTTCACATCCCGGCCCCGCACTCCATCACCAGGCACCCGCGGCACCGATCACACACAGCACGCCGATCACAAACACCCGGGATGCAGACGAGAAAGCGCCCAGGCTGGAGATGAGCCGCGACATGGAGTTGGACATGGTCCTCGGACGCTGGCGACGGCCGAGTGCGCATGCGCGGGGGGTGCAGCGAGGCTCCGCGACGCTCCGCGGCGGGCGTCACCGAGAGCCCGGTATCGACCCGCGGCGCCCGCGGCCACCCCTAGCGCCGCTAGCGCCACCGCCACCCCCTGGCCGAGCGCCGAGCCGAAGGCAGCCGAGGGCAGCCGAGGGCAGCCGAGCCGAGTCCCGCCGCACCCAAGTCGCCCTCCGGCCCGCCGCTCCGCGGCAAGAGACAGGGGCGGGACAGGGCGGACGAGCCGAGCGCACGCCCCGCGGTCCCCGCGTCCAGCCGGGCCGGCGCCTCGCGTACCCGCGGAGCCGAGCCGGGGCCGAGGTCGGGGCGGATGGACGCGCGAGCGTTAGCTGGGGGCTCGTCCTCGGCCCCGACCGGCCGGCCGCGGGGGGTGAGGGGGCGGGGGAGGGTGCAGGGGGAGGTAAGAGCCTAACTCGGGCACCACCGCCGCACGCGCCTGACAACCCATCTCTCACTCTGCAACACTGCTCGCCCCGCGACACCTCACCCCCCCCCCCCTCTCCATGGTAAGGACGCCCCCCCCCCCCCGCACCTCCCTTCTCCAGGGGCTGGAGGTTCGCAGAAAGCGGCCCGAGCCCACCCCCCGCGAGGTGCCGTATATTCATGCGGGGAGCTGGCCGCCCGGAGCGTCCCGAGTCAGGGCGACGCGACGGTCCGCGAGGATCTTTTTGCCGGGCAGCGGCCAGCAGCGGCAGGCGGCCGAGCAGGCGACCCGCGACCCACCCGCGACAATCGATAAAAAGAAATAAACGATAAAAGTAATTGTGAGTGAATAAGTAATGAGATAAATGAGCCGGCAGCGTCGCGGCCGGCTGCCTCTCTGGATAGGAGGGTAGAGAGGGGGGGGGGGGGGTGAGAGAGATAGAAAGGGAGAGAGAGGAAGAAAGAGAGCGAGAGAGAGAGACGCACAGGTAGCGGCGCCCGCCCGCCTGCCTGTGCCGCGGCCCCCGCGGGCCTGGCCACGCCACGCGCTTCGTGCCCGCTGCAATCAATCAGCCAAACACCTCTCAACCCCTCGCGTGGCACGCGCGGCACGGCGGCGGCACACGACACTGACATGCTGAGGGAGAGAGGGGGGTGCGAGAGAGAGGGAGAGAGAGAGA
This sequence comes from Megalurothrips usitatus, assembly GCA_026979955.1. Classification (NCBI taxonomy): domain Eukaryota; kingdom Metazoa; phylum Arthropoda; class Insecta; order Thysanoptera; family Thripidae; genus Megalurothrips; species Megalurothrips usitatus. The sequence goes on from CM049601.1 coordinate 12,642,170, forward strand.
GAGAGAGAGAGAGAGAGAGAGAGAGAGAGAGAGAGAGAGAGAGAGAGAAAGAGAGAGAGAAAGAGTTAGTCCTTGAACCACCTGAATGTGATCTTTGTCTTTTCTATTTTTCAATCACTGGTGCATTACAGTACAGTCGCGCACCGCTGCCTCGGCGCCACGGCTACTGCTCGGCTTAACGTAGAGGCGGAGGCAGCAGAGGGGCCCGGGGGGGGGGGGGGGCTCGGGGGCCTATTCCTGTCGCCGCCGAGAGCCCTGCGCCCGTGGTCAGAGCGGGAGGGGTGGCGGGGGCTGTGTGCCTGTGCCTGTTCCGTTCCAGAAGAGCGGTTGCACATCAGCCCGTGCCGTGCCGCACCGTGCCCCGTGCCGTGCCCCGTGGATACCCGTGGATGGTCGCGGCGCCAGGGCCGGGGAGCCGATGGCCCCTGCCCCGCAGCGGGGGGCACGGCAGCCAGGGCAGTGCGGGCAGTGGCGCATGAAAACACATGCGGACTGCTTGCTCTTCAGCCGCGCACCGCCGCCTCTGTTCTGCCTTCTGCCGCATCGGTTATTCGACGCGTTGGCGGCGGGCGGCGCGAGCACGGACTCGGTGCCATTTGCACGGCCGCCAGCCACACGGCAGAATAAAGGGAGCGGCGGCGGCGGCGGGTGCACTCAGACCGACGCGCGGCATATGTTGTGTTCCATCGGAAGCTAAGCCCGTCCTCGGCTCTGCGCGGCTCTGCGAGGTGTGTGAGAGGGAAAAGCTGCGCGGGCCGGAGCTGCCCGGAGCACCCGGAGGAGTCAGTGACTGCCAGCGCCGCCACGCCTCCAGAATGTACAATCCCAATCCTTCACTTTCGCCCAACATCAGTCCCACAGGCGCCCCGAAACTGGTCCGCCCCGCCCCGCCCCGCCGCCGCTGCGGGTCCACAGGTGGAGCAGCCCGCGGCGGAGAGTGTGTGAGGCGGGGAAAGGAGGCGGCGGCGGGCTATTCAGGTCCAGATTCGGATTCGGCTCGCCGCTCTCCGCTCTCCGCGCACCTGCAGACTGCAATACGCACTCGAATCAGCCCGCGTACTAGGGGCCGCCCGGACCACACACGAGCGTACTCTCTCTCTCTCTATTCTCTCCCCCCCCCCCCCTCTCTCTCTTTCCCGCTGCTTCTTCCTCCCCGCAAACCACACACACACACACACACACACACACACACACACACACATATGGTTGTGGTTGTTGGGTGGGTCAGAGGGGGTCACAGTGCGAGAAAGGGCCTCCACCCACAAAAGCCTATCACTAGTGAACACGTATGAACGCCTGAAGACGCCGCCTCCGCTCCGCTCCCAGCAGCGCGTGTGCGACACACCGCTCCTCTCTCTCTCTCTCTCCCTCTCTCTCTCTCTCTTTCTCTCTCACTCTCTCTCTCTCTCTCTCTCTCTCTCTACAGCGCTCATCACAAGCCCTAGGGTGATTGCGCCCTGGGCCCTGCGCCCGTGGGTGGCCGCCACCGCCGCCGCAGCGGCCTCACACTTTTACGACGTGCTCTATTTTCGTAATATGAAACGTCTCTCGCGGTGTGATTCTCGGAGCGGAGCAAGAGCGGGAGCAAGAGCAAGAACAAGAACAAGAGCAAGAGCAAGCGAGTGCGAGCGAGTGCGGTGGCGCGGTGCTCCGACCGGGTAGGAGGAGGCGGCAACGGTCTGCTGGCGCTCGACTTGACGGCAAGGCCACGACATGCGGGTGGGACGGGACGCCGACGCCCCCCCCCCTTCTCTCTCTCTCTCTCTCTCTCTCTCACACACACACACACACACACTCCCCACGTCACCGTGTCACACCGGAGGGCGGGATAAGTCCACTCCAGTCCACTCACTCTACTCCACGTTACGTTACTTTTACGCCATGGGAGTATAAGGGCGATCGGGAGTCGGGGAAGCCTATCCGATCCGCACACGGCTCGCGGCGCTCGCGGCTCCCGGCACGGCGCCCGAGTTCTGCTTCCTGCTGTCGCGTTCCTGCCTCTCCAGGCCTTGCCGAGGGGAAAGTACGAACAGCTGACGGGGCGGGGAGATGCGGGGGGGGGGGGGGCAGCAGGCTCCGCGGGTTAGGCCCCAAGCCAGTCCCCGGCGCCGTGGCCCCGGCCGGTCTCCGCCGTGCAGCTGCCGTGTGCGAGATGGACGTGTGCGTCTGAGGCGGCGCGGTGCGGTCACATGCACCCGGCCCGGGAGAGGGAGAGAGAGGGGAGAGGCCCCAAGGTGAGAGACCGGAGCGGACAGCTGGCTCGCTCAACTCGTCTCTCTCACCCGCCCCGGTCCCGCCTGGTCCCGCCCCCTGCCCTCGCTGCCTCCACACCAAGTTCAGCGGCCATGGTTTAAAATTAAGACATACTTTTTTCTGGTGCTTAATGTTTACGATTCATTCATATTTCTTCTTTTCTGATGTTCTGAATTATTTTTTTTTTTCGGTTTTACAATAATACCTAATTTTTCGTTTAATAAAATTCTGTCTGTTTTTTTTTAATTTGTTCTCTTCTTAATGGCTTGTGCAGTTATTGTGTTGTTTTTTTTTTCAGGCGCGCACCCCAACAACAGGTTTGGCGGGGCGAGGCCCGGGCGGTGCCGTGGCCGATGACTCAGTGGCTTCGTGTTGACGTGCTTATGCACCGCCGCTGCATCGGCATCGGCGCAGCTTAGCGCCAGTGTCCGTCCACGACGGCCAGGGTCCCGGCCGCGAGGCCGTCCCGAGGCCGTCCCGGGGGCCGGGCGGGAAGGCATTGTAAAGCCTCCTCCCGGCCCGCTCCTGACGGGCATTGAATGGTCGTCAGCAGAGGACCTGGACGGCGACGGCGGGGTGGTCCTGCCGCACTCCCTAATCGCTTGTCAACCTGTCGTGTCCGAGTGACCGGCCGTGTGTGTGCGTTTGTGTGTGTGTGTGTGTGACTGGACAGAATCCTTTTTTTATGACTTGCTCCGAGCAAGCTCTGCTGTACGCACTTCCGTTCTGCTGTCCCCCGCTGTCGCCTCCGCCAGTCCAGTCAGTGAGTACGTAGTGGCGCCTGCGTCGTCGCCTGCGAGCCGGACCTTCCCGGTACCGCGCGCCGCCACTGCCGCCACCCTAATCCTCTCTGCGTCGCCCACGCACACACACACACACACGCGCGCACGAACGAGGCGCACGCATTCTCCACCCGCATCACCTCTTCCACATACTTTCATTCTCTTTTCGCTTGTCCCTCCTTTATGTTGTGCACATACCTGAGGCGAGTGCGAATACACAGTGTGCACGGCTATGCGCAGAGCGCCCGTCAACGTCAGGCGGAAGGATTACAGTCCCGGCACACCCACCCTCGGCTGTCTCTGTCGCACCCGCGGGGTGCGCCGTAAGAGAGCGACGGATAGGTCCGAGTTCGCTGCAGTATTTCATTCGCTCGAGACAATGTCGGCCGCCGCCACACCTTCCGCCCCCCGGGAGCGCCGAATAAGCGTCGGGAGACTTGCCCCCCCCCCCCCCCTCCGCCGCCCTGGCTACGCCCCTGAGCGTCGGACCGGTCAGACAAAAGAGAGCGCGAAGTCGTGTCGTGTTCGGTGCTCGCGGGTGCGGGCCGCGAGCGTTCGCCACCGCCGTCGGATCCCCGTCACAATGTTGGCTTTTTACGGCGCGGGTGGCGATGGCGGCGGTTGGTACGCGTGTGTGCGCGCGCAGGGCCTGCATGCGGAAGGTGACGGGCCGCGACCCGCGCGTCTGCTTCCGAGGAGGTGTTGTTGCTTCGTCGCTCTGTCTCTGTCGTTGGCTGCGTGTCCCCCAGGGGTGCGAGAGGGACACACACACAGGCCGCGCGGGCTGCTTCCGAGGAGGTGTTGTTGCTTCGTCGCTCTGTCTCTGTCGTTGGCCGCATGTCCCCCAGGGGTGCGAGGGGGACACACACAGGCCGCGCCCGCTTAGAGGTCAGGTCGTCGGCACGTCGCCGCGTTGTCCTGACGCCGTACACAAACGCGAATGCGGAGCGTGTGTAAGAGTGCGACGGATGGTGAGGATAGCTCTGTCGCACTCATGCGGCGCTCCGTATGAGGGCGAGAGAGAGAGGTCCGAGTCAGCCGGCTGCGGGCCACGGAGTAGGGCCGTCGCGGGGATGATTCCGGTACAGCGGTCTCTGTCGCACTTGTGGGGTGTTCCATAGGTGAGAGAGAAAGATAGACGCCCGAGAAGACGGGAGGATTCAGCGAGGCCTCGACGTGGACTCGAGAACCTCGGGGGGCCTTAGGGCACATCTCTGTCTCTCTCGCAGGGGTGCACCATGGCAGGCGAGCGAGAGAGACCGCGAGCAGACGCAGATCACTCACCTTGAGAGCGCGCTCCCTGCAGAAGCAGCGCCAGGACGACGGCGACGGCGGCCGACGGCGAGCCCCGGGGGCCGCGGGGGCCGCGGTATCCTGGCCACATGTTGACGGGTATCCTCGGAGGCGCACTCACTGACACTATCTCCACATGGACCACTCACTCCCACTGCACTCACTGCCCTCACTCAACACACTTGCACTTTTCCCGCACTGGCGCTGCGTTATCCAGGACGATGGGGCCCTGCAGGGGGACGGCGCGGCGCCCGCAGTCTAGGCCGCCCCGGGCCGGGAGCGCGCGGGGGCCTCCGTCATCTTCCGGGAGGGATCCTGGAGGACGGACCTCCCGCGAGCAGAGGACCACGACGTTGCTGTCCGGGGGAGCAGGGCCGCGGGGTGGGGTAGCGCGAGCCCGCGCGGGTGGCACGCCGCTCACGCACAAACACACACGCGCGCGACAAGACACGGGCGGCGGACGCGGCGCGGCACGGCGGCGACTGGCGTGGACTCGGCCCTTCGGGGAGCGCGTCGGCTGCTGGACTGACGGAGCCCCTTGCTCCGCTGTGCTGCTGCTGCTGCCCGGCCCCGCCGAGTCCCCCCCCCCCTTCCCCTCCTCCACGGGTCCCCCTGGTACCCCTTCCAACGCGCGGCGCGCACCGCGGCGGCGGTGGACAACGGTACGGGAATGGAGACGGCGGGCTCTTTTCTGCGTTTTCTTTGCCCTTATCCTCCTCTGCGTCTCACTCCTCTCCCCTGTCCGCTGATCGCCTTCTCTGCCTCCCCGCCGCGTTCGTCGCGCTCGGTTCGTTTTCTGCGGTGTGGCCGCGGTATGAGCCGCGGGCCGGGTCGGGTCGGCCCGCCGCGAGTCCCACTCTGCCCTTACTCCCAGCCCACTCGGTGTTACTCTCGTGGCAAATCGGCGGATGGGCGTAGGGAGTCGCCAGACCGAGCGACTGTCGCTCTGAAACAGGAACCCACAGCGTCAGAGAGAGAGAGAGAGAGAGAGAGACGCCCGGTCATTCCCTCCGAGGGATGCGTGGCGGGAAGAGCCGCGGCAACCGAAGTAGATAGGCAAAAAGTCGCCCGAACACACCCGGGTGTAAGGCTGTTGCCTACTTCTTCCGCCTGCCGACTCGGCAAAGCGTGGACGACCATGATGAGGCAGGCGGAGGTACGCTTGTGCTGCTTTGTGTTTGGCCGCGGAGCTCTCGCGCTTTAGTGCATTCAAGTCTCCTGCAGCGCGGGCTCCAGGACAAGCACAGGTTCAGACTTCGACTCTTCTGCTTTGAGAATGGAATTCTTTCAGTGTGTAAGTATGTGTATTCATTTGCATTTATCAATGCTGATTTCTATTGGTGTGAGTAAAATGCGATTTTATAAGAAAGTACACTTGGTTGAGATGATAGACTAAATTTTATTTTATTTCATTTGCCTTTGTAAGGTAAGTGCTTTCTAAACCATTCTTTCACAAGTTCCATATCTGCTCTAGATTCTGAAATTTGCCAGGCTTTGCTCTCTAATGTTTTCCAGCCATTTGCCTTCCCTGCTTGGTGCTTCTTTACCACCCGGTCATATTCTTTCATGGCCAAATGGCAAAATGATTCAATTTCTTTAGAATCTGTGATGAGAGTCCAGCCACGCTCTTTGACGATCTGAAACAACAAATTATTCTCATTAGTTCTATATTTCAGATGTTTTGTGCAAAGGTGTGTAAAATGTATGTCTGGTTACCTGTTCTGCAGTAAGAGCAGAGCTTACTGACAACTCCTTCAAAATATTCCTGGCAATACTTTTATTGATTTTCCCTGAGTGCATCATGTCTGTAATCTCACCCAGGTCTTTAACTTTAAAACACCTGCAAATTAAACAGCACTAATAAGAATGTATGCAAAAAACAGAGATGAGATAAATAAGAGGGCGTGTAGTTCACATACTCATTTCCTCTCTCATTTAAGTGTGCCAAAACATCATTGAGCAGCAAGTCAGTCAAGATAATGGCATTACGATCTTTCTTTTCTTCCATTGCCTCAACAAACTGTGAGAGTAATACATCTTCATTCTAAATGAAATAAAAAATTAAAACACAAAAATACAACTGCCATACAAGAAAGTTAATGAGAAAAATGTGACTACGTAGAAGAGCAGTTTTTACCACAAGGCGAACAGCTTGTAGTCGAGAGAGATTGAAGTCATTTTGAAATCGTTGGCGTAATTCATTAGGTAACTCAGGAAGTTTATTTTGTAGATTTAATACATCAACCATATTTGCATCCATAGCCTGACTGCTGTTCACGCGCAGATGTAGAGGTGGAAGATTTGGCTCTGGCATGTATCTGTAATCCTTTTTCATTCCATTTTAAAAAAAATTAGTATGAGCTTTGAACGGAAAATAAAAACTCACATGTAATACTTGTTTCATATACCTGTTTTTCCTCCTTGTCTCTCATTGGAACAGTTTTGGAACTCTGGGCATCCCATGATCTTGTTTCATTCACTATCTGCTTGCCTTTATTCAATGACTGAATTTGACGTGATATTTCAAAGTCAATTGCATTTGCTACAGCCCGAATAGATCCTATGTTTTTAATTTCAGTGCGGACACCTAAAGGCATACCCTCTTTGTGAACTGATACATTAGCATCCACTCGCAAAGCGCCCTCTGATAAAGAAAGACGCGTTACTAACTTCCAAAGTAGCATCTTCTGATGCGATTAATGAGGGTTCCAGTTGATATTTTATAAATACCTTCCATTTTGCAAGAGCATGTCCCTAATCTTGTTAAAATTAGACAAAGCTCCTTAACTAGTGAGGCAGCCTCCTCTCCATCAGATAGGTCTGGTTTGAACACAAGTTCCATTAGAGGCAGACCTGCTCGGTTTAAGTCCACAAGGCTCCTTAAAAAGAAAATTCAAAATCAATTCCTTCTCTCACAAATTTAGACTATGTACTTAATGGGAAATATTGACAATGCTATACCTTTCATCATCATGAAGGGATCGACCACTGTCCTGTTCCAATTGAATTTGGTGAATATATGACGTTTTATCATATAGTCTGCTATCTTTTCCACCTTTATAAACTACAAATTTCAGAAGGCCATTTCTGGCTAAAGGAGACCTCTGTTGTGTTATTTGATAGCCAGCCTGAAACATGAAAAAAATAAAATTAGTGAAAGTTTATTCTGCCATTATACCAGTATGAAAACTTGTTGGACTCACTGGAAGGTCTGAATAAAAATAATGTTTCCGGTCAAATGTAGACACTTGGTTTAAATCACATGACAATGCTAATGCAGTCAGGACACCTGCTTCCACACATCTTCGGTTCAGCACCTAGGTAAAAGGTATGATTTAAGCACTTAAATGGATCGCTTGTATACAACAAATTTTAATTTCAATAACTTACAGGTAGTGTGCCAGGAAGAGCAGCATCCAAGAGAGCAACAGATCTGTTTGTTGGTGTATAGAAGTCAGTGCCTGCACCAGAGAACAGTTTCGAAGCAGATTTTATCTGAGCATGAATCTCTAGACCAACAACAGGTTTCCAATCGCTAGAAAGTAAAATAGAAAACTGTGACATACAATCACTGAAAAATTGAGAAGGCATGGAACTTTTAAGACAACTTACGACTTCTTAGTTGTGCTGTATGGTCTCAAGGAAGTCCAATGAATATCTCTGGAGCGAAAATAACTTCTTATTTCACAAGCATTCAGAATATGTTTACTGAAACTCATTGTAATCATGCGTTCGGTTTAGGTTACTGCATGAATACGAAAAAATCTCACAACTTTGTTTTTCGTTGTCAATCGAAGTTATGATTGCTTAAGATAAAGTAAGGGTGCTTCTAACGAATCTTAGACTATATCATTAAAACCCATCTTTAATGTAAATGAAATTTAACCAGTTTAGCAGCAGCAGCAGACCGCCGTAGCAGACGGTGTTTTGAAACTGCCCACAACCGATGATTCCTTATTCACAGGAGAACTTCAGTTTTGCCAAGCGCAAGTTTTTATTTGTACCGCACTCAGGGTTTTTGACATAATTTTTTATTGAGATTGAAGGAAAATAAATATGCATAAGTAAATGATTGTACAAGAGAAACTTCAATTAAATAACTAAATATGTGTTATAGATCAAGGCCCCTGAGAGTCGTCAAGTGTGGGAGGTGGCGCCCTCTGTGAGACAGATATGAAAGCTGTGGCTGGTTGAGCCAGTCAGAAAGAGCAAAAAGATTGTTGTCTGTCTGTCGAACTTCTGCTTGTTATCGTTATCCCTCAAGTCATCACGTCTGAAAAATGATTTGTAGCCTAGAAATATTGTCTGTGAAGCAAAAGCAAATCTACTTAGGGCTGTGCGGTTCGTTGACGTTTTACTGAGTAAGTTTCTTGGCGGTGCCAGTGTTGGTATTGGACCCACTGTCCAGGGACACTTCTCTTCTAAACACATTTGTTCAATATATTCCTTTTCAAAGGGGAGAGAGCACATGACTCTTAAAGAAAACGATGTCAAAACATTCCCCGGTCTTCATTTTAAAACGTTGGCGTCGTGTCCTCACAGTTTGTCTGTGAGTTAAAGGGTTGAAGACATGGAATGTGATAAGGAGGTTATATCACAAAGTTATCATTTCTGATTTTTCCTCACCAGATCTCAGCACAACACAACCATTAAAGCGTTTAGGAATCATGTATAGTTGTCACTTGAGTTTTTTTTATCTTACCATGTATTTTTTCTTTTACAGATTGCGCTGTGCAGCAAATTCAGTGATGTCCAGTGCAAGTAATGCACAATAGAAGTAATTGTCTGTCTTGGAAAATAATATGGGAGGTAATTCCCCAGATATTTCCAAGCTTGTTAATTTCCTGGCCAGTGTTCCCCAACCCCATGGGGACTGGCGGGAATTTCTGTGTGGGCTAAGTGCAGCCTTTGTCAACATAACAATCACTTTTCCTATTAACAAAATAATATTTAGACAGGTGAGTTGTCTGACAGGAGCCAAAAGTGTTGTCATAAAATGTTCCATTATTTCTTGAAACATTGAGGCCTACCTTTATATCTTCCTTTTACCTTGCAGATTATCCATGATGTTGGTGTTTCCAGAGCAATCCAGCAGCTGTCACATGAAGGCTTCTTCTTCTTGTATAGAGGAATCCTTCCTCCACTGTGTCAGAAGTCTTTAAGTCTGTCTCTAATGTTTGGTGTATACGAGGAGTGTCGCATTCCAATGTTAAAAGCTAATGTACCATGGTACATAGCAAATCCTTCCGCTGCCATTGTAGCTGGCACATTTGAAGCCATATTGACTCCTTTTGAAAGAGTTCAGACATTACTACAAGACAGGAGTTATCATCAACATTTCCAAAATATGAGACATGCCTTTAGAATTCTCGGTGCTGAGTATGGCTTCAAAGAATATTACCGTGGTCTTACTCCAATCCTTCTTCGGAATGGACCATCAAATGCTCTGTTTTTCTACTTAAGAGGAGAAGCCAAGGATCGCCTCCCAACTTCTGAACTATGGTGGGGGGAGATCGCCAAAGACTTTCTTAGTGGTGCTGTTATAGGTGCATTTTTAAGTTCTGTCTTTTATCCTTGTAATGTATTAAAGTTTCATATGCAAAGTAGGCTAGGTGTTCCATTTCAATCAATGTCAGAGGCATTCACAGACATTTACAATGAACGGAATCGCAGCATTTTAAAATTGTACAGAGGAGTTCACATGAATTGCACGCGTGCTTTCGTAAGTTGGGGTGTTATCAATGTGGCATATGAGTGGAGTCGAACAGTACTGTACTAATTGCTCGTATTCACATGGTATGCAACAATTTGGTTTTAGTAGCTAGTCAATGGAGATCCAATAATTGTTGTGATATAACTCTTAATTCATGTTGCTGTGCATGTGATATAATTGTTATTTATTTTTAAGTGGAGTACTAGCCTTCTGGCCTTGTGTAGCATGCTTATTGGTGAGAGCGCTTTCTCAAAATCTTAGGAAATTAAATGTTGGTCAATGATAAACAAGAAGATAATTTTTTTTTATTGTCTTTGTATCTGACTCCCTCTTGTTAATCACTTTTGCCAATTATATGCCAATGTACTTTTTTCTAAAAGGGGATCATCTTGACCAATTCAAGTTACTTTTCCCAACTTTTACCCTGTGTTCTCATGGCCTTGCTGTCTGTGTACAGATACCATTAAGCAGTGTCTACATAATTCCTTAGATAATTTTGTTTTCTTTTAATTTACTGTAGACTTGCTGCTGGCAGCACAAACCTTTTGATAGTATGTTTATGAATTTGCTTTGGCAAGTGTTATTATCTTGTTTACTGAGTCAGGCTCTACATCTTTCTCATCCTTGTACTCTGTCTGCTTGTCATGATGAATGTGTAACAACGTGAGAGAAGAACAAAGTTCATTCACTTGTGGCAAACTGCTGCCCCAGTTGCATTCCAAAATGACAAGGTGTTCCCCTTCTGTGTTTTGCTTAAGGCCCAGTGTTCATTAAAATCGTGTATTGATATTCCTTTTGCTGTTTTATTTATTGAACCCTTCCTAACTCGATGCACACTTTCAAGCGTCGCTCGCCGCTCAAAGCTTAGACACAGTCCACATGATGGACCGATTTTAATTTTACATATAATCCTGCTTGAACTTTACCAAGCGAACAGAATAGAATTCTGGCGTAGAGTCGCCTAATAAATACATGCGAGATCTGCAGCAACAACATAAAGTTGCACTGACGTGACACGTATGAATTAAAACGACTGCGAGGAACACGAGAATGGGGGAGGGAAAAGAAAGGGGCTGATACACGTTTGGCTGGCATCCTCGTTGGCGGATGTGACGGGTTCACGGCACTGGGGCTGCGTGTATCACTTTCTGGCTGTTCGGCGGTGCTGTGGCGGAGCAGTCAGCGGCGCGGCCACGGCACCCACCGGGGGCGGAGGCGGCGCGGGGCGGGGCGCAGGAGGCCTCTATTCTGGTCCCGCCGCCGCTCGGTGGGGCAGCGGGCCGCGGCAGGGCTGGGGGTGTCCGAACACCAATTATCGGCCCTCTCTCTCACTCCCCCGCGCCCCTTCCTGCGGGTGCGACAGGGACGACCGTCTCCTTTCCTTAATTTTTTTTTCTTCCTCCTTTTTGACCGGCACCCGCGCGGCGGGCGGCGGCGGGGGCGGCGGGGGTGTGCGGCGGCGGGGGGGGGTGCATGGCCCTCATGGGGAGTGCCGGGCGGCGGGAGCCGGGAGCGCGGAGCGGCCAGTGCCGGTGCTGCCGTGTGTCAGAAGCCCAGCTCCTCGCGTGCCTCCGCCCCGAACCGCTCCTGCAGCGCCCGCAGGACCCGCAGGACCCCGCGTCGTCAGACAAGCGCCGCCGCGCCGCACATGCCCGCCCCCGCCGAGCGCAAGAAGCCCCCGCCCCCGTACCGCAGCCGCACCCTAGAGGGACCCGAGGCCCCCGAGCCCGCCGACAAGGTGAGAGACCTCCAGCAGAGAAAAATAAAAAATAAAAATTGGGCGCCACCGGTACTCGAACCCATGACACACTCGCTCCGGGGGCAGACAGACGCTTGGCGCCACGGAGGCGACGGCGGCGGCGGCGGCGGTCCAGTCCTTGGCGCCGCCGTCGTCGCGGCCGCGATCTGCAGAGCGATTACGAACACCGTCTCGGACCTCTCGCTCTCGCGTATATGGAGCAGCCCGTGAGTGCGACAGAGGCAGCGCTACGAGTGCAGTGTGCCCGGAATCAGGCGGCTGATCGGGGGGCCGGTTCCGCCCCCCTCGCAGTGTAGACGTTCCGCAGGCCCCACAGGCTCCGCAGGGGGCCTGCTGCCGCCGCCTGCCGCCGCCCGTCCTGTTGAGATTGATGGGGCGGGCCGGACAGGCCTGGCAGCCACTGGCAGCCCACGTGCGATAATTAAAGGTGACCGCGAGAGTGAAAGGTGAAAGGTGCCTCCGAGGAGTGCGTGTTTCCAGTTCCGGAATAACGTCGATGCCAGCAGCAGGGAAAATCAAAGACAAAAACTGCATTGGCGCCCGTCGCCTCCCTGCCCCCCCCCCCCTTTCCTCGCGTAGCACCAGGTAGTGCCCGCGCATGTGTGTGCGTGTGTATGTGTTTAGGTGTGTGCGGTGCCGTGCAAACTCTAAAAATACCGCCCCGTATAAATACGGGGCCCGTTTTGCTAGCTATTCCCCGATGCGTGTATGACTTACTTTCGTTGTACGGCGTGTGCGAGAGAGAGGGAGGGAGCGCCGTGCGTGGGTAGGCAGGCTGCCGCACGCGCGCGCGCGGCGGCTCGTCCGATTGCCTATCTTGCCGGGCGCCCGCCGCTCCGTCCAGGGTCCGGTACAGCTGTCCCGGCAGCGCAGCGCGGCAAAACAAGCTGGCCTGCGCTAGAGGAGGAATTTCGCAAGCGTTTATCGCCTGCAGAGGCATCTGTCCTCCTTCCTCCCCGATACCAACGCCCCTCTCTCTCTCTCTTTCTCTCTCTCTCTCTCTCTCTCTCTCTCTCTCTCTTTCTCTCTCTCTTTCTCTCTCGCTTGGTGGCTGTTGCGGAGCCGCCATACAGACTGATGGACGAGCCGGGACCGGGTGACCAACCGTGTGCGTGTGTGTGTGTGTGTGTGACGGAAAGAGAGAGAGAGAGAGAGAGAGAGAGAGAGGGAGGGAGGGAGGGAGGGAGGAGGGAGAGAGAGAGAAGGGACTCTTTGGCAAGGGCCCAGGTCTTGTCAGCGGGTCTACAACACCGGGGCACGCGCTGTCTCACTCTCACGCCTGTGCCGAAGCCAAGCGAGAGTGACGAGGAAGGAAAACCCTCATCTGCCTCTGTGTGTGTGTGTGTGTGTGTGTGTGTGTGTGTGTGTGTGTGTGTGTGTGTGTGTGTGTGTCAGAGGGGCGGAACTATGCCCGGCCAGCCACCCTATAGCCTAGCCAGCAGAGCATCCCACGCGCCCACTCACTCACCCTCGTTGCTGCCCCCGCGGTATCCTCACACAGCAGGGTTTGATACATCATTGTCCTGGGCTCGCGGTAGGGGCGGGTGGGGGTGAGTAGGGGGGTGGGGGGGGGGCTAACGACCCGTCTGTGCCAAAGGCAATCTCAATCCGAACCGCGGCGCGCGGCGCGTGCCCGGTTTTTTTTTTTTTTGAACCCTTTTGCTTTACTGACGGCCAATAAAAGTCAGAAATGTGAAAATATGCGGGTCGGCGTCGTGCGAAACGCCGTCGGGAAACGCTGAACGTCCGTGTGGTTGTCCCCAGATGGCCGCCGCTACCGCCGCCGCCCCCGCCGCCGCCGCCGTCGAGCTGTCCGCCGAGGAGCCGGCGGAGAGGCCGCCGCACCAGCCGCTGCCGCCGCTCGACCTCACCATGCCCCCCGAGGAGTTCTGGGTGTCGGACCTGCGCTGGATCGTGCCCGGCCAGCTGTGCGTGGTGCGCGCGCCCCGCAACAAGGAGCACCTGGACGCGCTGGTGCGCGAGAACGTGGCCCACCTCGTCACCCTGTCGCCGGACGCCATGCCGAAGCCCGAGGACTTCCCCAAGTCCATCAAGTCCACCGTCATCCCCGTCGAGGAGTTCGACATGCCCACCGACGAGGCCGTCGACCAGTTCATCGAGCTGTGCGAGAAGGCGCAGAAGGAGAAGAAGGTACGGAGAAACTACAGTGAAAACTACAAAGTGTAGTTCCGCAAACTGTAGTTTTGTTGTAGTTGCGCTGTTTTCTGATGTAACGCGGAAAATTATAGTTTTTCTCCAGCGGAACTACAGTGTTTTTGGGTACAGACACTACAGTCTGACTGTGTAGTTTCTCGGTGTAACTCGCCCTGACGTCACCCCGTCTGTTGCAGGCGGTGTGCGTGCACTGCCGGCAGGGCCGCGGGCGCGCGGGCGCGTTCGCCGCCTGCTGGATGGTGCGCTTCCAGAACAAGACCCACGAGGCGGCCATCTCCGCCGTGCGCATGCTCCGGCCCGGTGCCCTGGAGACGCTCGGCCAGGAGCGCGCCGTCAAGAGGCTGCACGACCGCCTCAAGAAGAACCCCCCCAAGTAGAACCCCCCCCCCCCTCCTATAGGCTGGCTCCTATTCCGTCCCCCCCCCCCCAAAAAACAGCTGCTCTTCTTTTTTTTACTTTAAAAAAACTACATTTTTACACTTTTGCACTCATTGTGGAATAATTACTCGAATCCTAAAAATTTTACGCACTCACCCCTTTATCTCTTCCCTTTTGCGTTCACTGCCCTTATAATGTGTGACGCATAGTTGTGATATAGTTGCATTTGTCATTTACTTTGTGACTCATTCGACTCCAGATATAATATTTACTTACAAATGAAAAAATATATAATCGCGTCTCCTGACCGCACACGGGAGAGCAGAAGACGGCCCCCCCCCCCCCCCCTCAAGGACGCCCTTGGGCTCCTTGGCAACAACACGCATCGCTGCTGCTGTACAGCAGAAGCAACAGTGACATCAGGGAATATTTTCAGATATTACTCTTATGTGCACTCTCATGTAACTCGAGCAGAACTCGTGTAAGTACCAACCTCTCTGGCACAGTCTTTTGGCTGCCGGACAACGCGGCGACGTGACGCACTCACTGTACGGTCATATCATATATACTCAATAAAATACTATTTTACATAACCATAGAGCGATACATTCTTTCACCACCCGCCACGCCACGCCCCACAGCTCCACCACAGACACCTCAAAGTCGATTCTGAAAGAACGGAAATTGATTTTTTTCCTCCTGATGGTGTTACCCTACGCATCTCCTAGGTCGTGTTCCCCTGACATGATGTATTGATTTTGCATTCCTTTGTCTTTTTTTGTACGCTATTTTTGTCAAATGTACAGTACCAATAAAATTGCGAATGCAGATATATGAGGCCCTTTGTGGTATTCTAATTTTAGAGTAAGGTAAAAGTAAACCCCTCAAAAAAGGCGAATTTTTTTTACAAAAAAATACGAAACTTTAATTTCCTCTTTCATTCACATAAACAATAATAACACAACAAAACTTAACGTAACAGGTAAACAGTCGGTTTCTTTCGGCGGGCGAGCGGGGCAGGGAGAGGGGCGCCTCGCTGCCTCGCCAGGCTCCACGCCTTCAGCAGTGAGATCTGGCCAGATCTGGCTCGTGACTAGTCCGGCTCCAGGCTCATTCCCAGCCGTGCTTCACCTCGTGGTGCTGCGGGATGCAGACGCTCTTCCAGAGGGGCACCTGGACGGACTTCCACTCGGGCACCTGCTCCTCCTTGGTCTCGGGCTCCTGGTAGCTCTTCCACTCGTCCTTGAAGCTCTGCACCTTCTTGGTGATCCAGATGGTCTTCTTCTCCTTCTTCCAGATCTGCACCTTCTCCTCCTTGAACTCCTGGACCTTCTTGGTGATCCAGATCTGCTTTTTCTCCTTCCTCCAGATCTGGACCTTCTCCTCGTGGTAGTGCTCCTCCTTCTTAGTGATGTACTCGGTCTTGTGCTCGGTCTTCCAGATCTGCTTGTACTCGGGCTTCCAGATGAGCTTCTTCTGGGTCTTCTTGCCGTGGTGGTCGTCCCACTCGTCGTGCTCCACGGTCACCTTCCAGACGGGCACCCAGATCTTCTTCCAGGCGGGAACCTTGATCTCCTTGGTGATGGGGATCTTGACCTCCTTGTAGTAGGGCTTCTTGACGATCTTGTAGTCGGGCACCTCGATCTCCTTCCAGGCGGGCACCTTGATTTCCTTCCAGACGGGCACCTTGACGATCTTCCAGTCGGGCACCTCGATCTCCTTGTGGTCGGGCACCTGGATCTCGTTCCAGACGGGCACCTGGATCTTCTTCCACTTGGTCTTGAGCACCTGCTTCTTGACGGTCTTGTACTCCTGCTTCCACTCCGTCTTCCACTCGAGCTTCTTCTCCCACTTGCAGTGCTCGTGGTGGCCCCCCTCCTCTCCTCCCTCACCGCCCTGGATCTCGTGGCCGGCGCTCAGCTCCAGACCGTGGCCGCCCCCGAGTTCGAGGCCGTGGCCGCCGAGCTCGTGGCCGCCGAGGTCGCCGCCGAGGCTGAGTCCGAGGTCGCCGCCGTGGCCGAGGCCGGCGCTGGCCATCAAGTCCAGGAGGTGGCTGGAGGCGCCCTCCTCCTGCTCCTCGCCGCCACCCACCGACTTCCAGCCGCCCAGGTCCAGGTCGAGACTGCAACACGCAACATTTGTTCAGACCAAATTTCGACTCCCGGCAAAAAAAAAAAAATGAATGAAAAAATTATTTTTTTCAAAATTAAAAATCTGAATAAAAAACTGAAAAAAGTTGTTTACCTTTTCTTGGGGCGGCCGGTGGCCTCCGCAGTTGCTGGCTCCAGACCCTCCAGGCCCGCGGCCTGCTGGCCGTTGACGCCGTCCTGGACGGTGTCAGCGGAGGCGGCGTGGTCCACGGGGACGGCGATCGCCGACACGCCCGCCACCACCGCCAAAACCGCCTGCCCAACAAACAGAACAAAAACGTGTTACAGAACAACACACGGAACAAAACGGTTATCGGTCATCACGGGGCCATTCATCCCCGATGAGGCCGTTGTTCTCCAGTCGGACAGCCGCCCGCGCATTGCATAACAACTATCGCAAGCAGTTTTGCGAGGAGAATTCGATCACGCGTCCGCGACTCCACGCCGCGGCCCCGCTCACTGCGGAGTCAGCAGGTGGAAGTGGTCACACACACACACACACACACACACACACACACACACACAGACGCGGCTCACTGGCTGCCCACTACACACGCCTCCAGCAGCAGGGCCCGCTCCAGTCGGTTCCAGCGGACTCCAGCGTCCTGCAGTGCCCTGCCTCCGGGCGGATCAGAGCCGCTGCCCGCCCCTGCACACACCCGCCGCTTCTGCGGTCACATTGGCATAATAACAATAATAATAAGAAACAACAAGAGCAGCAGCATGCGCTGGAGGCGGGCAGGCAGCGCCGGCGGCGGCCTGGAGCAGCGATGCCCGGCTGGCCGTGCCGCGCGGATATACCGACAGGCCGGGCCCCGGAGAGTGAAAGCCCACGGCAGGCACAAGCGGGGAGGGTTTCCAGTACGGTGGCCAGCGGCGGCAATGGTGTGTGGCGCGCCGTGAGGCGCACTGTGTGAGGGGACACCGGAACAGCGTTGGATCGACGCCGCCGCGGACCGAGAACCAGCACGGCGAACACCGCCAAAACACTGTGTTCCATGATCTCCCCGCCCAAATTGCCATAGCGCCCCGCTCCCCCCCCCCCCCCCCCAAAAAAAAAAATGCAGAGTTATAATCATCCTCTCCGTGCCGATTTCCAGCCCGTCTATCTCTCTCTCTTTCTCTCTCGAATACGAATGCGAATAATAATCTGGAAAGGTGTGCGGCACCACCACAGGAAGGCGGTGATTACTCGATCGATCGACGATCCCGCCGCGTCTCCCTCTCACTTTTAGGGAAGGGGGGGGGGGGGGGGCTAGAGATACGAAAGAAAAGGAGGCTGGACCTGACCGGACACGCGCGCCGCCGCCGCCGCTGACCGGCTGGACTGGAGGACGCGGGGCGGCCGCGGTTAAATCACCCGGAAATACTGGACAGCTGCAGGGACTGGACAGAGGGGCCGCGGGGCCGCGGGGGTCCGCGGGGCCGCTGGAGACGCAGGCGGCCGCGCCGCCGCGATGCGTGGAGCTACTCGATATGACGAGATTCGGACCGGCGCTGGAGAGACTCGAAGTCTCTCTAACCAGCACTGCGGGCAGCAGCGGCGGCAGGGCGGCGTCGTTTTAATTTTACGACAGCGGTATGAGGAGCTGGAGCACTCCGGCTGGAGCCCACTGGAGTCCCGCCCGCCCCGCCCCGCCCCGCTCTGCAACAGGTGAGCACGACGAGACACCCACTAGACGCGGCCAGACTGCCGCCTGCTCCGGCAGCGGCTCCGGGCGGCTCCGGGCGGCTCCCGGCGGCCGGCGGACTGCAACATGCGCGCGGTGCCAAAGCGGCGGCCACCTACACGGCATAGCCGCGCTTAACACGACATAATCTCACTTCATACAATTCCGGGACAAACAACTTCTACGAAAATGCTGAAATTTTCACGCTGTCAATATAATTTTAAAATTCAGAGTTTCCAAAGACTTTGTAAAACTAAAAATGTTTCTAAAAGTTTGGAAGTGAATTTTTTTGAGGAGCGCTAGAAAAATTGATCACGAGAAAAAATGCAATTTTGCGACTTCCTGCAAAGAAAGTCTTCCTCATTGAGAAAAAAGATGCTCGCAGACAGTGAGGGAGGAGGATATGAGAGTGAGTTGAATGAGAGTGAGAGAGAAAGAGTGATGAGAGAGAGAGAGAGAGAGAGAGAGAGAGAGAGAGAGAGCACTCTGGCCGCCCGCAGCCTCTCGTGTCGTTATTACGAAGAGAGGTGCCGCTGCGGCTGGCTGTGTGGCGTGGGTGGCGGGCGGCCGTAACCAACGGACCACCACCGCAGCAGCAGCAGCCGGAGTGCGCCGTGCAGCTCTCAAGTACTAATGGCGGAAGGGAAGCGCCCCGGCCGTACAAGTCTCGTTACACACACACACACACACACACACACACACACACACACACGGCGTCGCGTGCAGACGGGCCACTGATACGGCTGCGGTGATACCAACCACCGTGCGTTCCGTCCCTCTCCCCCTCATTCACCTGCACTGTCTCTCTCTCTCTCTCCCATGTAACACGTTCCGCTCGTAAAAAGTGCGCGCGGCAATGTTTAAAAAAAATAGAAAAAATAATGCTTTTTTTAAAAGCATTTACAGTTTTATATATCCGTTTAAGTAATTGTTTACAAATTTTTGAGGAGAATATCGAGAAAAAGTCTATCCGACTTTGATAACAGTAAGTCCAGTTTCTGACCCCTCCACAAAAAAAAATAGTAAATTTTCTGAAATCGAGAATCGTTTGGCCTGCCCGTAGGCCACAGTGGATCCAAGAGAGAGGTACGACACTGTCACATGTTGTTGTCTCCGTCGCACACACAACACACAGCAACACACACACACACACACACACACACACACGGGCAGGCACTGACCAGGAGCGGCCACGTCCACTTGCTCATGTTGGAGGCCGAAGAGGCTGAAGGGGCGGATCGCCAAGAACTGTGTCCTCGACGCCGGGGTGCGAGGCTTATATACCTCGGCTCCGGGCGGCTGCGGGCGGCGCCGGGCCGGGCTCACCCCCCGCGGCCGGCGCCCCGCCACGCCCCGCCACGCCCCGCCACGCCCCGCCACGCCCCGCCACGCCGCCGGCCCCCACCACCGCCGCCACACTCCGGACTCCGGGTGGTGGTGGCGGCGGCGGCGGCGTTTTGCTCCGTCAAGAGCGGGCAGCGGAGGCGCCGCCGGCCGGCTGAAGGGAAGGATACACGAGGGAGGGAGAGGGAGAGAGATAGAGATAGAGAGAGAGAGAGACAGGGGGGGGGGGGCGGTGATGACGCCCTTCTCTTCCGCACGTTTGGAGCAGCAGCAGCAGCTGACCGCTCCGTTCACTCGGCCGCCGCTCAGCCGCGCTGCTGAGCGGCGCTGCCTGCCCTGCTGCTGAGCACAGCTTCCGGACGCCGTGCCTTGCATTCATACTCCCCGCGCGGCCGATGCGTGCTGTGCAGCAGCGCCGGCGCCACCTCATCGCCCTATCACTCCGTATTTGTCGGCCCGTAGTCACCACAGGCAGGCGTGGCTGCTCTCTCTCTCTCTCTCTCTCTCTCTCTCTCTTCTCCCTCTCCCCTCTCTCCCCTCTCTCTCTCTCTCTCCCTCTCTCTCTCCTCTCTCTCTCTCTCTCTCTCTCTCTCTCCATATTTAACTCCCGGCTCTCGCTCCCAATTCATTACAATCATCATCATTTCATATCCCCGTCACCAACGCAGGCGCGCCCTTCTCCCCAATCATCATTCCCCGCGGCCGCTCCGCTTCAAATAATCTCCGCCCATCCCGTCCGTTCCGCGGCTCCGCGGTGGCGTTCGAGTCGGCAGCCCGGGGCAGCCGTGGTGTCCGTGAGGGCTGCGTCCGAGAGACAGTCCCCCGACGACGTCGCCGAGTGCCTGCGGGTGCCGGGGTAGGCCGGCCCGCACGACTCGCGTGCGCTGCGGGGCCGGCTCATTGCCTACCCGCCAGGGGGTCGTCTCCTTGCCGAGCCCGGGCCGCAATACCGCGCGGGTTCAAATACCGGCAAGGTTCCGCGGTGGGTTCGTGTGCGTTTTCCCCTTGCCGCGGCCGTCGGCCGGCGACAGCGTGGCCGGCAGCTTGGCTGGTCACGGGTCCAGCAGGGTGGGCCAGGCTCCAGCCACACACTCCAGCTCCAGCACTGGACACTGCTGGACAGGTTAGCGATGGGGCCACTCGCGGAACCGAGCTCCACGCCGCGCGGCAACATCATCAGAGGCGGCCTTAAAACCCCACAAAGCGCCACACACTTGCCAAACCCTCGTAAAAAAAGGACAATAATGTCCTGGGGGAATTTTTTCCCTTTCTTTCTCTCTGCCTGTCTGTCTCTCTCTCTCTCTCTCTCTCTCTCTCTCTCTCTCTCTCTCTCTCTCTCTCTCTCTCTAAGTCTTGGGGACCCGAGGGCTACTGTGGGGCGACGGATGGTGGCGGCGAAGTGTCGTTAATTCCGTGACTGAGTGGTGGTGAGTGAGTGAATGGATATCATTGCCACCAGATCAGGTCGCTTCGGGTTCAGCGCTTTTCGCTTTTCTTTCATCTCTCCCTCTCTCTCTCTCTCTCTCTCTTTCTCTCGATCCACCTCTCTCTCTCTCCTCTCTCTTGGGTGGAGAAATAAGGACTTTGCAATTGTCTCCGCTTAACAGCCACGCTCCGCGCACACACAGGCGCGCGCACACGTTGCACACACATGCACACACTAGTAGATCAGCACTGCTGCCAACACTTCGATCCGCTGCCACCACGCCCAAATGACCTCATTAACGCACCGACTTAAGCTGTATTCTGCGCATTTCGCATTTCTGCGGAGCCGGAAGCTGCCAGCCGGGCGAGCGGACGGCGAGCAGTCAGTCAGTCAGACGGGGCAGAAAGGGCAGCGCGGCGGCGTCGATCTCATTTCGCGGGGAGCGAGAGTGAGAGGGGAGCAAGGGGCGCCGCGCGGGAGCGAGGGAGAGAGGCACGGGCGAATGCGCGCATTCTCTCTCTCTCTCTCTCTCCCCTGCACGGGTTTCACTGTGGCCGTCTGCGCCGCGCCGCCGCTACGCTCCCATAAACGGGGCCCACATTCAAAAAGTGTATTACGTGCTTCGACATACGCAATTACAACTCTGGCTACCATCGGGGGCCTGGGCCGGGACCGCAGCGACGCCGGAGGGCGCCCGGGAGGTAGGCAGCGCCTCGGCTGCAGTACCGGCAACCCCACCGTGCCTCCGTATCCGCGCGGTTAGCGGGGCCGGCCGACGTGCCACTGGTTGACAGTTCGATTCCTTGCCGGACCGTCCCCTTTTTCCGTCGGCTCAGCTGGGGAAGCAGTACCTGAAGTATAGGAGGCCTGGGACGGAGGTAGTGCCCGCACATATTTGCAAATTTTGGTTTCAAAAGCATCAGAACAGATATTAAGACAATCAGGAAGGAGTGAGAGAACAAATCATAAGATCCCGCCACACCCCCCGGGCCTGGCTCTGAGTCGTGTGCACACACACACACACACACACACACACACACACACACTGCACCGCTGCAGCCGCTGCCAGCGCCGCCCAGGTAATGTGCGCCAATGCGCTTCATATTCGTGGTTGGCTGCCACGAGGAGGTGTGTCCGAACCGAACCGGCTGACTGGCCGGTTGCTGGACTGCTGGACGCGGGGCTTGATCCAGGGCGGCCGACGCCCAACGCGCGGCCGTCGGGGCGTCGGTCACTACTGGTCCATCCCCTCGTCACGTAACACTATGTATGTAGCCCGAGAGGGGGAGAGAGAGAGAGAGAGAGAGAGAGAGAGAGAGAGAGAGAGGGAGCGTTAGGGAGAGAGAGAGGGACTGGATGGCACTCTCAGCCTTTAAATATTTTTTAAAAAAAATAATGCAGTTGTTTTTTAATGTTTTTTGGCAAAAGTCACCACAGGTCCTCACCACAAATATGAGTGAGTGTATTTTTCTTTGCCTTTCGCTGAGCTCGCGGTGCGGTCCTCCCTCGCCCATTCATTCCCCCGGTGCCGCCGCTGCACACCTGAGGATAAAACAAACAGGCATAGGCGGCGGCGACTCGCTGCTGCAGGCTGCAGGTCCGGTCCGCGGCGGGCGTCGCGGCGGGGCGGGGTGTAACACTTAGCCGTCGTCGGGGAGCCCGCCCCGCCCCTTTTAGCACCGCCTGCCACACTCGGTCCGGCCTAACCTCGCCCTCCCGCCGCCACGCCGCGCCGCGCCGAGCCACGCACGGCCGGCGCCGCTGTTAGGCGGAACGGACTACATAGCGGACCCCGCGGGCAAAGCGCGGGCCATAAACCGGGGGAGCTGACTACTGCTGCCGCTGCTGCTGCTACTACTGGGCTTGCCCGCCAGGCACTTTACTGCAACACATTCTCGCCGCCGCAGAACAATTTTAATACACTTTTTTTTTCTCGTCTCCTTACTCTCTCTCTCTCTCTCTCTCTCTCTCTCTCTCTCTCTCTCTCTCTCTCTCTCTCCCTGTCTCTCTCACACACATAACAAATCTGCATCCGTTTTCCGGTAGCGGTCTAGCGGCGTGTGTGGTGGGCACGTTTGGAAATACAAGAGAGGGCGGCGTTTTGTAACGATGGAGGCGGCGGCGGCGTTTGTCTGCGATGAGAAGAACGGGCGGGAAGGAAGGGCGGGATGGGAGTCGGAACAGCAGCCGGCCGGGCGGGATGAAAAATTTCGCGTGCAACACGGGACGAGGATACGAGAGAGACGGAGAGAGACAGAGACAGGGTGTATGGATCTGGTTTTAAACTGCGGGTTTGTGGTCACATTAGCCCCCCCGGGGGGCAGGCTGCCGTGGTGTACTCTCCTGGAGGACTGCAGGAGGAGCGACTCCCGCGGCCTCGAGTGTTGCTGTTGCTCTCCTGGCCACCGATGATAGCCCGCACCCCGCACGGCGCACGGCCGTATAGTAGAGTCAGGGAAGGATGGCAGACCGGCTCGCATTGATGTTTGCTGTCTTTGTGTGGGTGATAATTACGGTCGTTCCGCTGCTCCCGAAGGGACAGCCTCGTCGTCCTAGAGTGTCCATGCGTTCCCGAGTCGGGACTTTGTGTCAATATCGAGGGGTACCCCGGTGCTTCCAGTCAGTGTACGCCTTCCAGTCCAGTCACTCTCCAGTCAAAGTCCATTCAATTTCCAGTCGGACACGTCGTGCGGCTACAGTACCGGGAGCGCACGGGCTTCTCGCACTGAAGCCCGGTAGCCGCGCGGTTAGCGAGTCCAGCCGGCGGGCGGTTGGTCAGGGTTCAACTCTTTGCCGGTCCGTGCATTTTTTCTGTCGGCTCAGCTTAGACGACGGTGTGTAAAGTATAGGGGGCGCGCATGAAACGTCATCGCGGCTCTGTGGCCGCGTGGGTATAGTGGATGGCTAGCCACTGAAAGGTCGGGGGTTCGAATCTTACCGATTGCTCTAAATTTTTCTTGTGTCTGCGCTTGGAAGACAGAGGGTAAAATATATCCGAACGTGGCGTCGGTATGGCTGTCTGAACGGCCGTGCGCGCTGCGTCACTGAGAGATGTAAGCGTTGGGTTTCAACTTGAAGATTCCCGCAGCACGGTCGGGCTTACCCCCGTTCCCGGGTCCGAGGTTCTCTCGGTCGCCCGGGGTTTCCGGCGGGGGGGCTCTGTGTCTACCAAGGAAACTTGGTTCGGAGACTCGGGTGTATGCTACGGGGGTACCTAGGGTTCGGTACCTTCGTTTTCGCTCCCTGTGAATCTGGCAGACGAGGACACGCCGTCGCGACTAGGGTTCGTCGTGAAGTACAGCAGCTTCGGCTGTGTACGATATAGGAAAGCCTACCTCCCCCCCAATCCGCTCGGGAGTGGCCGCAGTGCCACAGACCAACCAGCCAGTCGAAGGGAGTTGATTCCGGAAATCTGGCTGGCGGAGGGGGCTACATTGACCGTTGCGGAAGCGTGCCCCTGAAAAAGGCCGCTGCGTTGTGCCGGTGTCTTTGCGGCGGTCAATACCTGGTACACCGGTTCCCATTCGAACACCGAAGTTAAGCAGGAGGGTTCCAGGCGGAGGCCTGGGACGAGGTAGTGCCCACCCATTTTTGCAATTTTTTTTCATAAGCATTCACATATTTCTACGCGAAACAAAAATATTTTCGTTTTGAGTTTTGGTAACGGTAGGAATGACTTTTTAACCTACTTTGGGGTGGGTAGCAGCTCAGAACACAGAAACCATAAATGATCGCAAAATTTTCATTCCAGTCAATGGAAAAGTCCGGTCCAGCCACCAGTCAGTGTACACCCGTCCGTAAACTGAGGCCCCCCTCGGTCAATATGCATGCATGCCTGGCCCGAGATGCTGAGACATCAGAACGTTGTGTGGACACTCTAGGACCAGGGTAGGACCTGACCAACACGCCGTGAAGACCACCAATAAACGCTTCACAAAGGCGGCGGTGGTATTGTCTCCGAAACCTTTGACGCCGGTCTGCCATCCTTCCCTGACTCGACTATATAACCCTGCAGCATGTTTCGTTTAGCCCGCGAGGCAGAACACTGAATAATGTATCACAACCGGGCCAGGAGCATTGCGGCGGACCCTCCACTCTCTCTCTCTCTCTCTCTCTCTCTCTCTCTCTCTCTCTCTCTCTCTCTCTCCAGCTCTCGTCTTCCGTAAGGTGACGTCCTGGTGGACCACCGCCGGCCCCACCAGAGGCGGAGAGGTGATCACCTTGTTTGTTACGAACGCTTCCTAACCAAAGGGGGGCCCCGCGGCGGCGGCGGCGATTGCGTCCTGTCGCCGGCGCCGGCCGCTGCCCGTCTCTGTCGCTCGCACGCGCGCGCTCACCCTGGCGGCATCGCGCCGTCTCTCTCGGACTCGGCGGGAGACAAGGGGCCGTTTGAGAGGTGTCGTCACACCGGTGAGGACGGGGACAGGCGGTGACCACCGGTGACCCGGCAGCTGCGGGGCACGGCGCGGCGCCATCTGTGGCCGGGGCTCGGCAGCTGCGGGGCACGGCGCGGCGCCATCTGTGGCCGGGGCCCGGCAGCTGCGGGGCACGGCGCGGCGCCATCTGTGGCCGGGGCTCGGCAGCTGCGGGGCACGGCGCGGCGCCATCTGTGGCCGGGGCCCGGCAGCTGCGTGGCACGGCGCGGCGCCATCTGTGGCCGGGGCTCGGCAGCTGCGGGGCACGGCGCGGCGCCATCTGTGGCCGGGGCCCGGCAGCTGCGGGGCACGGCGCGGCGCCATCTGTGGCCGGGGCCCGGCAGCTGCGGGGCACGGCGCGGCGCCATCTGTGGCCGGGGCTCGGCAGCTGCGGGGCACGGCGCGGCGCCATCTGTGGCCGGGGCCCCCGGGCCGGGCCCCTCAGCCCGCGACCCCGCCGCCAGCCCCCCTCCAATCCTCTTTCCCTTTCCCACCCAGAATATTAGTCACTGCCGTTTCAGAATCGAAGGGTTCCCATTCGGCGTGTGTGTGTGTGTGTGCGTGTGTGTGTGTGTGTGTGTGTGGCCGGCGCGCGCGGCGGACGCGTGGAGCGCACATACGAGGTGGGCTGTGCAGTTCGGGGCCGGCCGGCGTGACTGTAGAGCATGCGGCTGGAATGTCTCAATCCGCGTTACTGCGGCGAGGCAGCTCAGCCCCCCGCAGAGCACCCGCATTTGGGAATGTTACGATCGTCACGGGCGGCGGCGGGTTCACTGCTCCGTGCGGGCCGCGGCGGCGGTGTTACCCCAGGTGTTTCCCCGCTTTTACCCCGGGTGTTACTCCTGGTGTTGGTGTAGCCCCACATGTTGCTTAGGTTAGGTAGGTTAGGAAATGCTGCCGCAGATGTTACCCCACGTGCTACCTAATGTGTTGCCCCGTGTTACCCATCGTTCTAGCCCCCGATGGTGTGCCGGGTTGTTGTTACCCCGCGGGACCTTCCCCCGCGCGGGTGTCACTCCCGGCGTTACCTTCGGTGTTACCCGCGGGTGCTCATAGTCTACAGAGTTGCTGCATGTCATTCGCCGGCCTGCTGCACACCCTTCTAGCGGCCCCCCCCCCCCCCCCGCGAGTTCGCATGCATGACACACACACACACACACACACACACACACGTCGTCACACATGCACAGTCAGCGAGCACGGAACATGACGCGAGGACTACTCAGCAAGTTTATACACACCCAGTTTATCGTGAAAATGTCGCCGATGATCACGTAACGGGACATTTTTTTGTACGCGATACTACCCTCGATGTACTTGCGTTCTCTCTCTTTGTCTCTCTCTCTCTCTCTCTCTCTCTCTCTCTGTCTCTCTCTCTCTCTCTCTCCTCGACGCCAATGAGTTCGGAACGCCGTGGGATTCTGCCCAGTGAGTCCCACCGCCACCACCACCGTGCCCCCTATCCATCACTCAAACCGTGTTGTTCCGTAGAGGACCGCGAAAAAGAGCAAAAAAGCACAAACTCTCATTCGCTTCTCTCACTCGCGTTTTCTGCATTTTTCCTGCAGCAGCGGACAAATCGTCGTTTGCGCGTGCGACCCGCCGCCGCCGCCGCGCAGGAACCGCTTCCCAACGGCTTCATTTTTTTCTTTTCAGAGCAGAGAGGTAACACAAAAATGTTGCTGTTACGACACGGATTTGAACCCGAGTGAGTCCAGTGGTGTCGGGTACCTTCGGGAACCTTCGGGAACCTTCGGGGACCTTCGGGAGCCTTCGGGAACCTTCGGGAACCTTCGGGAACCTTCGGGAACCGTCGCAGAGGTCGCGGACCCCCCGCGGAGGCGCACCTACGCCCCGCCCTTCGCGCCCTCATAACTGATTTTTATATATTCAGAACGCGTTTTCCGCCGTGACCACGCCGCCGCCGCCTGCTCCGCGGCTGTCCAGCCTCGCAACTTAGCGCCCGGAGAGGTTCTATTCGCCGCTCGCGGTTCTACTTTCTCTGCATTAATCCGCAAATGAACGCGGGAGTCTGGAGGCTGGAGGAGGAGTCCCTCTCTGGAGCAGTCCTTCTGGAGCGGCAGCCTCTCCAGCCCTCTCCAGAGCCCGCGTCCAGAGAACGCGCGGCAGCTCTTCTGTGGACTCGACGCGCGCTTAACTCACCAGACAAGCCGCGCGCGTCGTCGCAGATATATAGGTTTCATTTTTGTTACCGAATAGTGGGATCGTGGTCGCCGCCCGCGGAATCCGCCTGCCCCCCCCCCCCCCCTCGAGTAACAAGCAGACGGCCGGGAGGTCGTTCTGCCCGGTGATCGTTTGACGGAGTGGCGGCCCCGCAGCGCACGCTGCCCTCACTTCTGCCCGGTATTTCCTCTCTCTTTTCCAGGTGTCTTGCTATTACTCCTCATTCCTGCACTTTTCTGTCTCTCAGCCTGTCTCCCTCTCCCTCTCTCTCCCCCTCTTCCTCTCTCTATCCCCCTCCCTGTCTCTCTTACGTGAGGTGGAAGGGACACCTAACCCTCCCCCACAATTATTGAGCACTTACATCGCCGTGCATAATTGCGCCTCCCATGCGCGCCTGCTCTGGTCGCCTCGCCCGCCTTGCCTCCGTTTGCTTCCTATTCCAGAAATGCATAGGTTTGTGCATCATCCCGGGAAAAAAAGGGGCAAAAACAGGAATATCCGACCTTTAGACACATCCTTAGAGCATCATTGAACATACCGCATAATTTCAAACGTAACAAATATTTTTTCCTATGTTTTTTTTTTGCATTTTTTGGAGAATGAACATTACTTTGTGCGTGACCGCTCGCTAGGAAAAATAATTGTGTCTGCTGTTTCACCCGGTCACGTGCACCCGGACGCTGTCCAATGCAGATTGTTAATTTCCGGAGACAGCCGCAGAGACAAGCTGTCCGTGATGGCCGGCGCGGCGGCGCGAGGCGCGAGTGGGCGCGAGCCGCTGCTGACGGCTGCCGCCCTGCGCGGTGCGGGTCAGTGTGCCGCGTGCCGGATGGGTTGCCTACGCTGACGGCGTCGCCGCGCCGCGCCGTGAAGGTCGGCAACCCATCCGCCTCCGCGCGGGGGCTGCCCCCCGCCCCTCCCCTCCCTGTCCTAGTGGCATCCCGCGGCTGGGCCGGCTCCAAAAACCGCGACCAAAGTGTGTGTGTGTGTGTGTGTGTGTGTGTGTGTGTTTATTTTGTAACGGGGAATCGGGTCAGTGAGGCCAACAACACTTGGTTACAGCTCGGGGGAGGAATCGATCTCCATCCTCCCCTCCCCTCCCGCATTCTCTTTGCTTTTCATTCTGCTGCTGTTGGTACAGCACAGCGCTGCAAGCGGCGCCATCGTGTTCACATTCTGTTGCCCGCGTGTTGCAGCTCAGCTGTCCTGCGCACTGCTGCCGGGCCAGCTGCCCGCTGCCGCCGCCACCCCAGGCAGCTGCCAGCTGCCGCCAGCTGCCGCCAGCCGTGGCACAGGCGGGGCGACGTCGGCGCGGGCCTCACGTGCGTGCATCGCTCACTCGCGGTGCTTGTCGTCCTCGGGGAGCACAGCGACGGAACGCGACATCCCATTGTGTGTCCGGTCCGGCCCGCGGGGGGGCCGATGGCCGCCAATGAATGAGCGAACGAATGAATGGATGAGTGGATCGCGGACCCCAAAATGAATGGAAGCGGCAGCACTTGGACTGTGCATGCTGCGGGGCTGTACGCTGCCGCCGCGCCCATCCGGTGTGCAGACGTGCAGTGTGTGCAGTGTGTGTGTGTGTGTGTGCGCGCGCGCAGCCTGCCGGGCCGCCGAGTCGCGCGCCAGTATTTCGAGTGCCTCTGGCTGGCAGGCTGCCGGGCGAACGGGTCGGATGCGCGGGCGGCGGCGGGGCGGGAGCGGCCGGCCCCGCAGCCACCACCGCGGGGAGGTGTGGAAACTTTCATCTGGTCCGGCTCGCGGCATTGCAAAGTGGCGCCCATGTGCAAAAGCAGCTAGCGAGTTTTATTTTTGATTTTTTGAAAAATAAAAAAAAATGTCTTTTTATTTCTTTTTATTGTATTTTTTATTTTTATTTTTCATAAATAACTTGACGACGGTAACAAGTACACAGAGCGACGCAAAGTCCTCGGTTGTACTTTGCGTCTGATCACAGCGAGTTGAAAGGGGACAGTTTCGGAAGACAACACTCAACAACAACACTTAAGAACAACAACATTAACATCAACAACAACAAACAATATGTACAAACAGTGAGCAAATAGCGTGCGTTCTCGCCGCAAGGCCTTCGCGCCGGCGGAAGAACCACCTGCCTTACAAATCTAGTTCATAAATAAACGTTGCAGTCTTCGCGGCGGCAACGGCAGGAAACAAATTCTTTTCCACCCCGCGCTACCAGCCGGTGGCGTCCACCTTGATGGGCACGCACGTCTCCTCCCAGGTGGGCACCTTGACCTTCTTCCACTCGGGGACGTGCGCGTCCTCCACGTCCGGCACGGACACCATCTGCCACTCCTCCTTCACGTCCAGCACCTTCTTGTTCTCCCACACCGTCTCCTTCTTGCTCTCCCAGACGGGCACCTTCTCCTCCTGCCACTCCTGCACCGTCTTGGGCACCCACACCTGCTTCTTCTCCGTCTTCCACACCTTGACCAGCTCGTCCTTGGTCTCCTTCTTCTTCTCCGTCTTGTACTCGGTCTTGGTGTCCGTCTTCCAGACCTTCTTGTACTGCGTCTTCCAGACCAGCTTCTTGCTCCTGACCTCGCCCTTGCCGCCGCCGTCGCCGCCCCAGCCGTCCTCGTGCTCCACGGTGATCTTCCACACCGGCACCGCCACCTTCTTGTACACGGGGTACTTGGTCTCCTTGTGCACCGGGACCTCCACGTCCTTCCAGTACGACTTCTTGACCGTCTTCACGTCGGGCACCTGGACGTCCTTCCAGACGGGCACCTGGATCTCCTTGCTCACGGCCTTCTTGACCGTCTTGAAGCTCGGCACCTTCACCTCCTTCTCGACGGGCACCTTTACCTCCTTCTCGTAGGGAACCTGCACCTTCTTCCACTCGGTGCGGAACGTCGGCTTCTTCTCCGTCCGCCAGTCCTGCTTCCACTCCTCCTTCCAGACGAGCTTCTTCTGCCACTTGCAGGGGCCGTCGTGACCCTGGCCGTGGCCGTGGACGGCGTCTTGGTCGGGTCCGGAGCCTTCCAGGGCGCTGCTGCTGAAGTCGCTCGCCGACGCCGCCACGCCCCCGCGGCCCACGCCCCCGCGGCCCACGCCGTCGTCCTCGACGTCGTCGTCCTCCTCGAAGGAGGCGTCCCGCCCGGTGATGCCGATGTCCGCGTCGTGGGGGTCGTCCATGAGGGCCGGGGGGCCGCGTCCGAAGCCGTGGCCGTCGTGCCCGCGGCCTCCGGGGCGGCCTCCGCCGTCAACGGCCCCGAAGTGGCTGCCGACAGCTACGGTGATGGCCGACCAGCCGTTGGACCCCAGCGCGTCGTCAATGCTGCAAACCGCGACGGATTATTTATCGCCTGCACACGAAGAGCGCCTGCGAACGTGAGGGTAGGCCGGCCCGCACGACTCGCGTGCGTGCAGAGGCCGGGCCTTGCCTACCCAGCACGGCGCCGTGGCGTGACACGTAGACGGGAGGCGTCACGGAAGCTTCACGGGAGCTTCACGGCAGCTTCACGGAAGCTTCACGTCCTTCAGCGAAGACGCTACCCCGCGACTCACCTCTTCTTGGGTCTGTCCTGCTGCGCGGTCTGCGCGGGCTGCCCGGGTGCTGCCGGAGCCGCTCCCTGAGGCCCCGGCACTTGTTGTTGTGCTCCCGGCTGGGTCCCCGCCGCCGCCACGGGGCCGGCGTGGACCGACCGCAGCACCACCGCCAGCACCGCCTGCATCAAACAAATACAACTCCATTATTCCTGCCAGAAAAAGAATAAAATTCTGTGGTGCCGGTATTTGAACCGTGGACCGGGCCGCAGCGCAGGCGTGGCCGCCCAGTTCCTTCACCCCTGCCGGCGTGCAGCTGCGGCGTGGAAAGCGCCCGGCGTGCGGACCGCCCCGGAGCGCAACATGCTTCGCCAACAGCAGCGACAGCAACAACAACAACAACAAGTGGCCAGGCCGGCCCGGGCGGCCGGGGCAGGCGGGAGCCCGCGGGCCGCTCGCTGCACCCTGCACCTGCAGCGCTGCGCGGAGCCATTCCGTGAACTCGGACCTCTCTCTCTCTCTCTCTCTCTCTCTCTCTCTCTCTCTCTCTCTCTCTCTCTCTCT
Source organism: Megalurothrips usitatus (assembly GCA_026979955.1). Lineage (NCBI taxonomy): Eukaryota > Metazoa > Arthropoda > Insecta > Thysanoptera > Thripidae > Megalurothrips > Megalurothrips usitatus. The sequence continues at coordinate 12,673,786 of CM049601.1, forward strand.
CCCGCGCACGCTTTCTTATTAAGTTCAGCATCGGGTGCGACAGAGACAGGCGGTGGCAGTGCGTGCGGAATCAGCCCGCACGCTTCCTGTCCCCGCCCGGCTCCCGGGGCACGTTGCCTAGCCTGGCCTAGCCTGGCCTAGCATTGCCTAGCCTCGCTCCTCGCCCAGCGCTAACGACGAGCAATAACGTGCTGGAAAGTGATCTGTTTACGGTTTATTATCAGTTATTATCGCACGGGCGTGGCGCGTGGCTTAGAGGGCGCGTGGCCAGCAGCAGCCGCCTCGCCGGCCGAGTGCCGTCGCGTGCCGCTTTATTTCTCATAATTCCGCGCGCGGTGTGCGTGACCGCTGGCAGAAAGGCGCGAAAGGGTAGCTCTGCCGTCGCCGTCTTGTCAGGCCGGAGGTTAGGTGGTGCTGCGGGTCCCCGCCGGTGTGTGTGTGTGCGGTCTTTTTGCTCACGTGACACGCGAATCCGGTGAGAAAACCGACTCCGTATATTATCCCTCCCCCCCCCCCTGCCCCCTCCTCCAGAGAGGCAGCCACAGGCGGTTTAAAATCGCGGGTATGAGAAAGAAATGCTCGCGTTTGCCTGACGCGCAGCGCCGCCGCGACGCCCCCTGGCGGTGTAGTGTCGAGTCACGCGAGGTGGTGTGTCTGCTGCTGTCTGCTGTCCCTGACGCCAACTGACAGCTGTAGTCTGCGGCCAAGTCTGTTCGCGGGACCGACGTCCTGCACTTCTAAAAAAAAAATCACGAAAAAAAGGCGTAGCGGTGCGTTTCCCACCTAGCCCTTGCAGAGCGGAGTTCGCGGTTGAAATAATTACTGGGCAGAGATCTGGCGCGATTTGGGGGAGAAAACGGGAGGAACGGCTGCCGGGAGACTCGCTGGCGCCGGACACGCGACAGGGCGGAAGGGTCCGCGGGGCCGGGCGGGGCGGGAGCGGGGCCGAAGGGGCGTGGTGATCCTGGGCCACGACGCGGATCATCTGACGGGGATATGAAAGTGCCTCGACATCTGCGGGGAGACTTCCGAAAACGGAGCGGAGGCGCTGCTTTTCTATGATCCGGTGCGGCGGCCGCGGCCGAAACACGCCAACAGCCACTTCCGGATCCTGCCGCCGTCGCCGCCGTCCACCCCAAAACCCCACAATTTCTCTTTGCATTCCATTTCCAGCGGCTGATTCGCGGCTTTCAACGGGACGGCACGCAGCGAGTGCGGTGCGAGCAGCCGCGCCGCCGCCGCCGCTCCGAGGCCTCCGGGGGGCCCTCCGGGGCACGGTGGAGGAGGGCGGTGAACTGGACGGCCACTCCCCCTCCCCCACGCTCCCCCACCGCCGCCACAGGTCGCTCCTAGAAATCCTATCCGACGGGCGAGGTGTCGCGGGAGGTGACGCTCGCAGCAGCGCCGCCAACTGCCAAAGTAATGGCGACTTCCCGCCGGCCGACGCGAACCCGATCTGCTCCCACTTAGCCTCCCGCCGGACGGACAGGCTTCACAGGCTTCACAACACACGCGCCCTGCAGGCTGCAGGCTGCCAGCGCGGCGCAGAGGCGGCCCCGTGCCAGCGACACTCCCTGAGCAAATCGCGGCGAGATAGAGAGGCGGGGCACGGCAAAAAAAAATAGAAATAAAAACATGTGAGGGTCAGAAGGGCGACGGCGGGGTGCGAAAAAGCCGTGACCCGACCATTTCCCTGACCCGCCATAATTACACTCGAAATGTCCATGGGACGGTGTCGTCCTATGAAGTGCTGCGATATTCAGAAGAACATAATCTGGGACAATGAAAAAAAAAACTGACCAAAGAGGACAATAGCAGTGCGAGAAGTACGCAATGATGATGTTTCGATAATTAAGACTTGTAATAATTTTATAATAAAATATAAAATTATTCTTATAAGGTTATAGACTCAATTGGTGAAAACGGTTTTTTTCCTGCTTGCGGCATCCGTGATGGAAGACGGCGAAGAAGCGTGAAATCCGACTTGTCCTGATGCGGGTGGGTAATCCTCATGGTCACACATACACCAACACACAAACACGCACACACACACACACACACACACACACACTGGCACTTATCGCAGGTAGGCACTGACCAGGAGGCAGCACGACCGCGCTCGCATCTCGGTCTCGGTGTATCCGTCGCGGCGCACAGAATCGCTATGGCGCGCCCCCCCGCGGTCCCGGAGTCTTATACAGTCCCCTCCCCGCTGGAGACTGCTGGAGGCTGCCCTGGACCGGGGGGCGTGGCGGGGCGGGGCGTGGCGGGGCGGGGCGGCGAACAGGGTTACGTGCAGTGCAGCCGTGGTGGCTCTCGAAAAAAAAAATTGTATCAGAGCGACAAACCACAATGTGTCTCAAATTTGGGGAGGGCGGGATGGCAATGCTTGAATCTCATGTCAGACCTTGGACACCGGTCGGAAACCAAAAGAACTTAAAACGCGTCTAAATTTACGTAGTGTCACGCGGGGGGTTCCTGAAATGACGCAACGCGGCCTTGCGCTAAGAGACTGAGAGAGCGAGAGAGAGAAAGACATCGATACGAATCTTGTCCTCCTCCATCCTGTGCAAATGGTGCCAAGCAAGCTCGCAAAATTAAATCCCCCGGTCAAAAAATAAAATTACATTCATCAAAATAAAAAAAATAAAAGCATTTTTATCTTTAGAAAAGTTCAGCAGTAATTACTTGGAATAATCGGATAAAATTGACTTTCTTTTCTTCATATCAAAAATTTTCAATGATTTTTTTTTTTTGGCATTGTGGTACGCTAGCCTGTGTGCCTGGCCGGCAGACACTCCTCTGCTCCCCGCTGCGCCCTGCTCGCACATTTCCTCCCGATGGCGCTGTGATTGCTCCCCTGGCCGCAGCGGTCGGGCGCCTCGCGGCCAACTCTCATTGCCGACAGGAGTGGGCGCCACAGCGCCGCCGTGCCGCGCCCCGCGGCGGAGTAAAGCGTGGGGTAAAACACAACAAAAAGCGGCCGATAATAAAGCGGGTGAAGGAACAAAAGGGAGAGAATCTATATCGCTGGGGACAACCTGCTGAAACACCACGCAGCTGCGTCGACACGGACCACGGGACACAGGCAGTGAGAGAGAGATGACAGGCTGGCGCGGCATCTCTCTCGCACTGCGCCGTAGTCAAGAAGGGGTCTCTCTCTCTCTCTCTCTCTCTATCTATCTCTCTCTCTCTCTCGCACTCAGCCACACCAACCACTAAGGGCGGGTGGAGGAGTGAGAGCGAGAGGGGGTCGCACGGTGAGCCTGCAGCGCCTGGCGCCTGTAGGGTAGGCAGTCCCGCGCGACACGCGTGTCCGCCGGGCCGGCCTGCCCCGCACGGCGCCCCCGCGGCGTGGCCCCCGCCTCGCGCGCCGCGTTTAAACACGCACTCAAAAGCAGCCGCGTACTGCGCGAGTAATTGGCCAGCGCTCGCGTCGGCAGCGGTTCTCTGTGAAACCGAAGCCTCGCTCGCTGTGCGCCCGTCCGGTCCCGTGCGGACGAGTTTTGAGAGTCGTTAATGACCGGTGGTGCAGCGGTGTCCGTCGCCGTGCTCCCGCTGCTGCTGCTGCTGCTGCTGCTGCTGCTGCTGCTGCACGCACACACACATACACACACACACACACACACACACAGACAGAGGCTGCTGCGTGTGTGTCTCCCAGGGAGGCGGAGCCCTCGTATCAAACAGAGCCGCAGAGATGCCGGGGGAATCTGACACGGTGATCGGCTGTTTCCGGTGAGATAGGTGAGGTACACTCGAGACTTAATATGATTAGAAGAAGAAAGAAGATATTAAAAAAAAACCCCTGAAAAAAAGAAAAAAACACCTAACCTAAACAAAAATAAATTGCAAAACTGTCAGGAAGAAAATTGATTATAAATTGCGGTGCATCGCTTGCGCCACGACGGAGTGACCCCCCGCGAATAATGCACTCTACATGTGGGCCCACACCACGCATGCTCGCTTTCGGTTTCTCCCCTCTCTCTCTCTCTCTCTCTCTCTCTCTCTCTCTCTCTCTCTCTCTCTCTCTCTCTCTCTCTCTCTGTCTCTCTCTATCTCTCTGGGCCCGGTGCACCGCATCATCTCCCCAGTTCACTCTCACTGGGTGTCTTGGGGGCTCGGATAGAGGACCCCCGGTGGTACCTCCGCTGAAGTCTGGCTTTGGCTACCCTAGCATTTGGTCAGGTGCCAATCGCCGCCAGACCAAAAGCGGCAGCCATCTCTCTCCCTCCCCCTCCCCCCCCCCCCCCATCTCTCTCTCTCTCTCTCTCTCTCTCTCTCTCTCTCTCCCTCCCTCTCTATCTCCTCTTCTCGTATTTCTAACGCGTCTATCGCAGCGTATCACGTGTATCAGGCACCTTTCCCGTCTAAACACAGCATCGACGTGTTACGAGTCACGCCGCGAGTTCACACGCAAGAACGGCGTCGTGTTGCCATTGACTACGGTTCGAATACCGGGAGTAATTCTTTTCCTCTCTTCATTTTACTAATTCTTCCTGAGCACCCGAGGGAGCTCCTGCATTTTATTTAGACTTTTTTTCATTTGCCAAGAAAATCAAATTACGAGGAATGAAATTTTGTTTTTTTTTGAGTGCAGTGAGTTTGCACCAACGCATAGGCATTGTTTTGACACGGACTTGGTGTCTCACGACACCTTACACGGGAGCAGGAGAGGGGAGGGGGCCACAAAAATCTGCATGCGCGTCACTGACAGAGCGCTGCTCCCGCCGCCCCAGGGTTTCCCAGGGCTCCCGAGGGTGCATCTCGGATCGTGGCCATGGTGGTCATGGTGGTCTCGTGATGTAGGTGGCCGCGGCGAAAGCTCCCTTCCTCCTTTCCTGTCGGCGCGGGCACCACTGCGGCCGTGCCCAGGAGCCCGGCCCAGCGGCCCGCGGCCGAGCCCCGTCCGCCCCCGGGGCCCCCGGCAGTGCTTGCGTGCCTAGCTGACCGGACCGGCGCGGCCACTGACCACCACTGACCACCCGGCTAAGCCGTGCAGTGCTGTCGGCATTTTAAAAAGTACTGGAAAAATCGCAAAATTTTTAAATGTTTTTTTTTCTGTTGCATAACAGTGCACGGGGCGGTCCGGGGCCGCGGGCTCCCTCGCGGCATCTGCTCCGCTCCCGTTTCCGGCGGCGGGGATCTGGGAGAATCAGTGACCCAGCATCAGCAGCCGCGTTACCAACATTACGCGGGTAAAACCCGACAAAAAAAATTAGGGGAAAATGAGATGAAACGGAAGCGCGGCGAGACGGGCGCGGAAGCGCGCAGCCGCACTGCCGCACTGCGGCGGGGCTTCATTCCAGTATTGATGGAGGTCAGTGGCGCTGTGAAGCAGGCCGCCGCCCACCGGGGCCAGGACAGGCCAGGAGGCGACGCGGCAGGGGGGGGGAGCAAAGCCAGAACGAAAACGCGATACCGCCCTGTCAGCCACAGTTGGCACGTCCGCCGCGGCATTGTTGGGTCGGCGGGAAAACAAAAACAAACAAACGGCACGCGCTTATGAGGAATTAAGCCGCGGCAAGCGATGCGGGCGTCGACGGCGAGGAGACGGCCAGGTGAACATGGTGTTGGTCCTGCTGCCGGCCCCGCGCGTGCACGTCCCCGAGTACCTGTTGCTGCTGCTGCTGGCCACTGCGTGGCCACCGCAGACCCCCAAGGTATCCGCGCTCGAGGGACGCGTGCCATGATTCCAAATCCAAAAAGAAAAAGCGCAGGAAGTTTTTATTTTATTTTTATTGTGTGTGTGCAGGGTGCTGCCGCGGATGGTGAGCGAGACCGGGCGGCGCTGGCTGCTGGGGGCCTCGCTGTCGGTGTCCGCGGCCACGGCCGCGCTGTCGGGCTCGCTGCTGCTGGCCGCGCTGGCCGCCTGGCCGCTGGGGCTGTGGGGCCGCGCCGTCACGGCCCCCGCCCGCCCCGCATCCGCCGCGCTGCTCGCGCTGCTCGCCCTGGACGCCGGGCTCGCGCTCGCCGTCGGCCTCCGCTCCGCCCTCGTCGCCCTGGCCTGCCGCGCGCGCTCCTCCCCTCGCAGGGTGCGCCTGCTGCACCCGGTCACCGCGCACCTCGTCTGCCTGCTGCTGCCGTCCGTGCTGCTCAACCTGGTAACGCCCACTGCACCCGGCTGAAATTCTCATCACGGAGTCAATTTATTCATTTATTTTTCGGACGGGCTCCAGGCCGTGGTGGTGTGGTGCGTGGTGGGCATGGCGCTGTCGCCGCGGCTGTCCCGCTCGCGGCTGCTGTGGGCCGCGCTGGGGTACTACGAGGAGGCGGCGGCCCGCGAGGCCATGGACGAGGCCCAGTCCGCGCTGGAGTGCTGCGGCTTCGACGGCGCCGCCGACTGGCACCCCTGGACAAACGACCCCATCGGGCGGCTCGGGCTGGACGGCCGTGAGGGCGGGCAGGAGCAGGGCGCCGGCCAGCAGGCCGAGGGCAAGCGGCGGACCCGTCCGGAGGACAGGTGTGGCCGGCGTCGGCGCACTCGGGAAACCTTTCTGCTTTATTTCCCTTTATCTCTCCGTGCTTATCGGCGGTCCCCGGCCGCAGCGACATCCCCGAGAGCTGCTGCGCCGCCGGCGAGCTGGAGGCGGCCCCCGGGCCCGCCGCCCCCGGGGGCGTCCCGGGGCGTGCCGCACGTGGGAGAGGGGCTGCTTCAGGCCGCTGACCAACGCCCTCGTCGTCCTGCACCTGTCCGTCGGCGCCGCGTCCCTCGTCCTCGCCGCCATGCTCGTGAGTGGCCTAGGCTCTGCGTGCTCCAATCTCATCAATAATTCCGCGTGACCCGCCGTAGTCCGTTGTGGCAGTGACGCTGCGCCTCGCCCAGACGTCCACCCGGGCCGCGCTCGAGTCGGGGGATCCGTCGGCGCCGGCGCCCGCCTGGCTGCTGCGCCGGCCGAAGCCCTCCGCCCACGACGACGTCGCCATGACCAGCCTCGCGGCCTCGGACACCTCGGCGCCGCGGCCAGGCGGAGGCCGACGGGGCGCGCTCGACTCGGACTCGGACCCCGACGATCCCGACGGGCCGCTGCTCGCCCGGGGCGCTGGCGGGCGCCACCACCGCAACGCAGCACCCTCGACGACCACCTCCTCGTCGGAGTCCTCGCTGACGACGTTCGAGTGAGTGGACACTGAGCAGTGGCGGCCACGCCCTGCTGCCGAACTAATCTCAACCGGCGGACGCAGGCTGACGGAGACACCCTTGCCGTCGTCTGAGGAGAGGTTCATCCTGGCCGAGTACGCGTACAGTCACGTGCCGAGCCCCGGCTCCAGCACATCGTCGTCGTGGGCGCTGGCCTCGGACGAGGATTCGGAGCGGCACTCGTTACTGGCGGCCGGGACGAGCACGCCCCCCGTGAGCCTCCGGAAGTGCAGGAGTGACGGGGCCGTGTCGAGGCCACAGGACGTGCCCGCGCTGGCGGCGCGCGCGTCCGCCCTGCTGGTCATGGAGAAGGAGGCCGAGGCCCTGATACAGGCCGCCCTGCGGCCGCCGCTGCCCCGGACGACGAGCGAGTGTGCGACGCAGACGGCCTCGGAGGGCCCCTCCATGCCACGCCTCGACGAGCTGTACCGCGAGCACGGAATCGCCCTCGACTCCAGGCACGAGCCTGCGACGGACGGCGACCACGGCGTCCTCGGTTCGGCTGCGGCCGGGCCAGCGCGGAGTATATCGGGCTCGCCGTCTTCGGTGTCGTTGTCAGAGCGATCGGAGGCGGCCACGTCCGGGTCGCGACGCGACGAGGACCCCGACGACGGACATCTCACCTCCGAGATGGAGGACGTCCCGCTGCCGCTGCCACCGCCGCCGCCGCTGCCCGCCGTGCCTGCGCGGTGGGGGCGCGCGGCCGGGGGCCGTCGACACCAAGAGCCCAGCTCGTCGTCGGACGGCGAGGTGTCGACGGCGGCCCCCCACCACCCTCGACCGCCGAACGGCAGGCGTCGCAGGACAGTGCGAAGGAGAGCGACGGAGACCTCGCCGTCGGCGGCGGCGGCCGTGGCGCAGTGGGTGCGGGTGTCGCGGCAGTGGCTGGGGGCGGGGCACGAACACAGCCCCAGGACGACGGAGAGCCGCACGCGCGGGAGTCCGTCCTCCGGAAGCAGCAGCAGTCTCGCCGACTCCCGGCTCCCACCGCCGTCGTCCTCGCTATCCGACTCATCCCCGTCTCCACCATCGTCGACCTCGCCTTCGTCATCGCCCACCTCGGCGAACGTGGCGGACGAGGCCGCCGCTGTGGCGCGGCTGGGCGACGGCGACGCACCTCGCCTCTCCGTGGCCGTGTCCAAGTCGGCGCTCACCGTCGCCGTCCTGCGCGGCGCTCGCAGCGTCCTGTACAGGGTCTCGCTGGCCTGGCTGCTCTCCGAGCTGGGCGTGTCCAGGGTGGGCGTGAGGCCGCCGAGCACCGAGCACCGATGCGAACGTGAACACGAGCCTCAAGTCGCTGCTGTGCGGTGGAGGGCTCGGCACCGGCATCAGCCCTCCGGAGGCCGTGGAGTTTGTGGGTGCTCTCAGGACGATACGCCACGACGGCGAGCGGAGGGGGCGGCTCAGGGTGCCCGGCCGGAAGACTTCGGCACCGGCGCCACCACCACCGCCGCCGCCACCACCGCCGCCGTCACCCCCCGCGACCGCCAGGGGGCGGTCCCAGGGGGACGTCAGGATCCACGCGGAACACGACGAGTTCTCGGGCGGTTCATCGCAGCCGACGCCATCGCGGCCGTCTAGTGCCTGCCAGGGCCAGGGCGACAGCCAGGGCGTACGGCAGCCCCGCGGGGTGGCCGTCAGCAAGTGGGCTCGCAAGAGCCGGCGGAAGGCTGGCCTCGCCCTGCGCGAGCTGTTCCGGGACGGCGGCATCGTGTCCGTGCTGGACCGGTACGTCGCCCGCCGGGGGTCGCGCTGACGGCCTGCTCGCGCGGCGCCGACCCTCACGTTCAGGAACGTTCGCAGTGCTGTCCTCGCCGCAGAGGCGCCGGGGCTGGCGGTGGACGGCGGCGTGCAGCGAAGCGTGGAGCGTGCGGCTGGGACGGCGGGCAGCGCCCCCTGCTGGAGCTCCGCGCAGCACACACTGGACCGGCGGAAAAGCAGCGAGGACCAGGCGCAACCCGCGGCGGCCGCGGCCCCGCCTCCACCGCCACCGCCGCCGCCTCCGCGGGGGCCCAAAGCCCGGCCGAGAAGCCTCAGCCTCGGCTCTCTGCCCCGCACGGTAACGCCGAGTACGCTAGAGGACATCACTCTCACTTTCCTGTTAAAAAAATCTTGAGAAGAAAGAAAAATAAATTTCTATTTGGAGAAATAAGTGACGACTTTTGACCCCCAGGTGAGGACGGCCGGGACGCCGCCGGCCCCCGGCGCCCAGCCCGCAGCCGCGGTGACCCTGGCCCTGCGGAGGACGGCGGCGGCGCCCAGCGTCAGCGTCGTCTCCTCTTCCAGCGACCAGTGCCCGGACTGCGACTGCTGGCGCCCCGCGCCGCCCACGTTCGAGGCCGGCGTCGTGCACGTCGCCGACGACCGCCGCCGCCCCCGGCCGTCGAGCAGCCCGGAGGCCTCGACGGACAGCAGTGAGAACTGCCCCCTGTGCGCGTGTGGGCAGCGCTCCGGCCGGGAAGGTGTGGCCTCCGAACCGAGGACCTTTCACTTTTGAAAAAAGTCAAAAATGCCGTAAAACAGTCTGAAGGAATGTGCCTTGTGTGTGCAGGTGGCGTGTGCCCGCCCCTGGTCCCGCCCCTGGTCCCGCCCCTGGTCCCGCCCCAGGCATCGCCCTGCGCCTACGACTGGGACGAGTCCACGCTCTCAGACTCGAGCCTGGGCTCCGGATGCCTGCCGGGACCCACGGCCTCCGCACTCCTGCTCCTGGCCAGGAGATACTAGCAGAACGCCACCAGTAGCGTCGTATGAGAGGCCCCACGAGGAGGAGACGGAAAGAGGCCTCCTGGTCTACTTCGTTTATTTTTGTGACACAGGAGGACAGTTGCTCCCACGATATTGTGCTGTTAGTTTGTAGTTCTCTGTATGGCTATTTTCTTTTGTAAGACTTTGTGTGCGTGCAATAAAATAAATACTGTCTACTGCAGTTTATATTTTCACCAGCCGGGGGTTCAGCAGACAAAACAAAGTTTTTAGGCCATTGAACATATGTCAGTCGTACAACTGATACTAGTGAGCCACAGTCATGTTGCCTCGATAAGCCGTCGTCCTGCCAGCCGGCACTGATGGTGGCGCTCCGCGTGACGGCCCGCCGTGTTCCGTTTCGCGTTCGCGATGTGCGGTGCCCCCGCCCGCCCGTGCAGTGCCGGTTGTGCAAGTGCACCAGTGCCCCGGGCGGCGCCGGACCGCACCGGTGACGGTGCCATCCGCCGACACCGGCCGTCTGTTTGTTGACGTTTAATGCATTTTGTGACACACATCGGCGGCCACGACGCGCGCGCGGGCCGCCGCCGCCCGCCACTCCCTTGTCGACGGCTGCCAGTCTCCAGGGTGCCGTCGTGGAGTCCGGGGCCGCCGAGGAGACCACAGCAGCCCCGAAAAATGGTAAAGGTTCGGGCGTCGTCGGAGTGGCTAGAGGCAGGTCGGGCGCCCGGCGGGTAGGCAGCCCGTCTGCAGGTGGACACGCGCGCCGTGCGAGCTGCCTACCCCGGCCACGACAGGCGTCAGCCCGGGCGCACGAGTGCCACCGCGTCTCTGCTTCTGGCGCGTTTCTTTTTAAATCCGCCTCGCGTTTACAGACGCACAGCCGCCGCGCGCTGGCCGTGGCCGTCTTCGCGCTGGCGCTGGTCTTGATGTTCTTGTGGGTATCGAGGACGGCGCAGCGCCGCGACGACGGAGTCCCCGAGGTCCGCGAGGACCACCGGCGTGCGGGCAACCTGGTCAACTGGCCGGAGCCGTTCAGCTTCGGGGGCGCCGGCGGCTCCCCGGACGAATCCCTCAAACCGGAGGCCATCCAGAAGTTCATCGAGGCCCGGCAGCCCTTCGTGCCCCCGGCGAGGCCCGTCCTGTACAACTTCACCGGTGAGTGGCGGAGGGCACGCGACACCCGTGGACAAACCCGCACCGAAGCCGTGCTCGCGTTCCAGGCTTCGACAACGTGACGGGGCTGCAGACCGGCGACTACCTGGCGCCCAACCTGGTGCACTTCCTGCGCTTCGAGGAGGTCGAGTTCGACTTCCTGGACTTCGTGGTGGTGCTGGCCGCCTTCCGGCACCAGCGCCCCGACCGCCTCTTCTTCCACACCAACGTCCCCCGCTTCCGGGGCGCCTACTGGGAGAAGCTGCTCCTCACGCCGGGCTTCGCCGACGTCGTCGAGATCGTGCACGTCGAGCTGCCGTCGGAGATCTTTGGCCAGCCCATGGACAACGGGTACCGCGTGTGGCACGCCGGTGACATCACGCGCATCCGCATCCTCATGAAGTACGGCGGCGTCTTCCTGGACAACGACTCGTACCTGGTCAAGTCTCTGGACAAGTACCGGCGCTTCGAGATGGCCGTCGGCTGGGACCAGGACCAGTTCCTGGGCACGCAAGTGCTGGTCGCGCACCCGCAGGCGCGCTTCCTGCGCGAGTGGCTGGAGACGTACCGCGGCGCCTACGACAAGAACAAGTGGTACTACAACGCGGGCGAGCGGCCCACCGTCGAGGTGCTGTTCAAGCGGCCCGAGCTGGTGCACCGCGTCAAGCTGCTGTTCGGCGTGCACTACCTCATCCACAAGCTGTACAAGGCCGGCGAGATCTGGCCCGAGTGGCGGGACCAGTACGCCATCCACCTGCTCAAGCGCCATCAGGTACCGCCACCGTCACAGCCGCTCAGGGTCGAGTCGTGTTTTGTGTGACACGCCTCGTTTGTAATTTGCATTTACTGCTGATATTAATTTTTTTTCGTTCCTAGGGAAAGAAGTTTAGTGAGGAGAATTTCATGCAGCCCGCAACCACCATTCGAGACATGATCCTCGACGTGTACGACCCGGAGTCGGGCGGTGCCAGACTGTTCTGACGCGTTTCTGAGGGCCCGGCGCGATAGCATGGGGTCGGCGAGGGTGCGGGCACAGCAGCGCTCTCTGGTGGTAGACAGACTGGACCCTATCCCAGCCGCCGGAAGGAGCACCCCGCGAGAGCTAATTCATGGTCGATTCCACTTAACCGTAGGCGGAAGGTAGGCAACCCCTCGGCAGGCACGCTAGGGGGTTGCCTACCTTCCGTCCCAGGTTACGGAGCGCCGACCACGAGTTAGCTCGCGCGGGGTGCTCCGTCCGGCCGCTGGGTTGGGGTCCGGCGGAACAACCCGCTCACTCCTGCTCGCACGCAGGCGGGCACGGCCATTCTTGCGTGGGATGAGCGAAAGTCCATCGAGTCCGCACGGCCGGCGGGCCCGGGTCGTGTGAAGTGTGTCGAGCTCCCGATCGGGCGCGGGCGGCGAAAACATGTCGCGTCGGCGATATTGAAGCTGCCGCACTCAGCGAATAAACAGTCATTCACGCCCCGCGATTCTCTCTACCACCGCGTGGGATCTAGTTTGTTTGACCCGACTTGTGAGGGGCATCCATGTGCGGACTAGTGTACGATAAAAAAAAAAAGCCTGTGATATGTACTTAAGACTTTATCTAAGATAAATTTGGCAAACTTAAATGTTTGGTGCCTTTTCGTTTTCTGTAAAACTTGCTGAGATTAAAAAGTGCTACTCAGAGTGATAACCCCTTTTCCCAGATGATGAAATGTAAAGGGGGAAGGGGATAGAAATGAAACACTTATTAAAGCATAAATTTTTTAATCAGATATGTACGCAAGCAATATCATAACATGATTGTGGTTCCATATTTCATAATCACAGCAACAACAGCAAACCACTAGTTTAAGTCTTTTTCTTTTTAAAAAATGAAGGGGGTAAAATTTGAGAAAGGTTAAAAAAAGAAAAGAAACACACATATCAACACAGTACAAGCAAATAACAAAAAAAAGTAAATTTGATACAAGGTCTATTTTTCCTGAAAAAGTCAGTCTTAAAAGTTTTCTGAGACTCAAAGGTATTTCAATAAAAATTACAAAAATAATAAAAATAATAATGTGAAGAGATTCATAACATGTTAAAAACAGAACAAAAAATGAACAAGCTTGTGCTGAGATCTTAAGTTTAACAATAAAATTGTAAAAAAAATAGAAAATAGAGAGAGAATTTAAAAGCACACAATTATTAGTGACTGACAGATGAGCATTCAGAGTCCAATGTTCCCTCATGACCCTCTCTGGAAGTGATGTATGATAAGAAATCGATAGGTGTCACGATTCCCACAATTGATTCCCTGTTCTGCGCTGAATCACCACTGTTGTCTGCAATAAGAATAAAACATGGTGTGAAAGCCATAACAGCTTATTGAGCAGTTTCCAAAATTCTTGGCATTGATTTTGTTCATAACTTACATTGTTTCTGGGCAAGAACAATAAGAACAAAGTGATCCGTCTCCAAGAACTTGGACACTCTACTCAATGGGGTATCCAATGTAATCTTCCGGAAGTTGCGGTACAGGACCTTCTCAACAGGATCCGATGGCTGAGCTTTTCCATTTGCCAAGTGTGACATAAGGTTGGCCATAGTCACCATTCCCTGAACACATCTAAGAAAAAGAAAAATAATAAAAGAAAAATTATTCCACATCTTCTCAAGAAATACTGCAAATTAAGAGTCACAAGATTCTTAAGCAAGGTTAAAAGTGGTCATACCCCATGTCATCAACAGCAGGCACTTGATCAAACCCTTCACGCTTCATGATATCAACAACCTCTTGACAGGAGATGGAGGGATTCACAGTAAGGGGTGCATCTAGTCTAAGAGCTGAGACTTTCTCAGACCACCACCTACAACAAATAAGGGATAATATAGTTCACCATGTAAATTATCATTTTTAACCAGAACCAAAAGCGTGCAATACCAACCACATATTGTTGGGAGGTACAGCCTCTTTGAAACCTCTGGCCTCCATCCACTGATCACTGACAAACTTAGTCAAGTAGTTGCGTATGTTATCCGGCAAGAGAACGACGCATCGTTGACCCTCTTTGAGAGAAGCTGCTGCCTTCACAGCCTCTGCCATGACTGCACCACTGCTCCCACCTTTGTAGGAAATACCAGTAATCAGGAGTAACCTTCAAAACTTTCCTAAATTACAAATATTACAAAAATTACTTACCACACAGAAGTCCCTCTTCCTTGATAAGTTTCCTTGCCATGAGTAAGGATTCCATGTCGTTAGATTTTTTCCACATATCAACCACCGAACGATCTAAGGAGAAAAATAACATTTAAGACTAAGTCAAAGACCGCATCTCACTGTACCTCATTAAGCAAATCTGAAACTTACCACACACAGTTGGAATAAAATCATATCCTATACCTTCCACCTCATAAAAAGAAACATCGGTCTTATTTAATTCAGCTGGTTCAGCTAGGATCGAGCCCAACGGATCCACACCCACTACCACAGCATTTGGGCACAGCTCCTTTATCTTCCTGGCCACACCAGTAATTGTACCACCTGTGCCAGCACTCAGGACAATCATGTCAATTTTGCCATCACATGCATCAAAAATTTCTTGGCCAGTCATATCATAATGAGCAAGAGGATTTCCTGGGTTACGGTACTGTAGAGAGATATGTCAGAAACAAGTAAGACCCAATTTCTTGTTACTAGGTGAAAATATAATTCAATACTCACTTGATCAAGAACAATAGAGTTAGGAATTTCTTTCTTCAGGCGCTGAGCGACTGCAATCAGACCCTCAGGTGAGTCAAATGATGCAGCAGTAGGAGTCCTGAGAACTTCAGCTCCAAGGGCTCGCAAGGTGTTCACCTTCTCATTTGACATCTTTTCAGGCATCACGATAATGCAGCGATATCCTTTGACAGCAGCAGCCATTGCAAGACCAACACCTGCAATCAACAGGCCATGGAAAATTTAAGAAGAGAAAACAGGTGGCACACCCTACAGTAAGATAAATACTGTGGCGTAAATACACAGAGCTACAATCCTCAGAGATCCATCACCTGTATTTCCAGATGTGGGTTCAATGATGACATCTCCAGGCTTCAAAAGGCCTTGCTTTTCTGCGTCTTCAACCATACGAAACGCAATACGGTCCTTCACACTTCCTCCAGGGTTAAGAAATTCACATTTCGCAACTGAAAAATAACAAGAAAAAAATAAAGACCAACAGCTTATTTAAATACCAAGGTTTTGATACAATTACTCACGCATTTCACAGCGCAGTCCACAAGATTTTGGAAGATTGTTCAGTCTTACTAGAGGGGTGTTCCCAATGGCAGACAAAATGTTCGGAAGAATTTTTGGTCTAGGACCTCTTTAAGAGTTAAAAGAAAAAGAGAGAATGAGCAGGTGCAGTTCAAAAGAATAACAGGGAACAGATGGTACAGCCGCAAAGTGATCTAAACTTACGGCGCCTTTTTGGAGTGTGGAGAGCTGGCGGGATCAGCGCCAAGATGCCACTTGCAGCCACTCACTTTGTCGGGACGGACGAACTCGGTCTTCATGTCAATGGTCCCCTTGTTGGAGACCACTTTATCGAAAATGCCCGACATGTCCTAAGAAGACAAACGTTTTATCATCAGCATACAACCAGTCTGAACCACTAACATGAAAATAATAAGAGAGACTGACAAAGGAAAATTGACAGGGCCAAAACAGGGCCGCAGCTAGTTCAAACAGTGACAATCATCCTTGTCATTTACTGTGTGGTAGCTGACAACTCAAATCAAAGGACCCTCCTCCCTAAAAAAGTATTCAGCCATGCTGCTCACCATGTTTACGGCAATGATGCAGAAGACAGGTTAGGGTGGTGCGGGTACAGGGACAAGTTTCTATCAGACCGCAGGATTTGACTGCAATCTACAGGGAATGTCCAGCTCGTCGAACAGCACGGCAAACGGTTTGTACGTTCCTCCGTTGCGGTAAAATCGTCCTTGCGGTACAAGCAGGACCGGCACTTCAGTCTTCGTTGTGGGAGTGCGCCGGGAGGTCAACGCGACTGCAAATAAGTTGGCCAGTTCCTAAGAACAACACACAGGATCAGCACAGGCGCGCGAGAAAAACTGAGTGAGGGAGTTTTCGAACTAGGAGTTATCGTGAACAAATTGGGCTGGGGCGGGTTCCTTTTAAAATTTCGGGCGCATTTGCTACCATATTTTACTTAGGGCTATTTTAAATTTGATTTTCCTTCTTATTGAAGTTATGAGTTGACTTTTTCATTGAAAAAGTTGTGATTAAATACATCTTAACCTACCTTTTCTTAGTTGTCTGTAGCGCTACAGAAAGCAATTGGTTTGTAAACAACATTGAAAATTTTAAAATATCCTTTTTTTTTAATGCTTTTGTATTTGATAAAAATCAAACTGTAATGATTCAAGATTTTATGACCTTTTTCCATCAGTGTCGGTTTAGTATTATTAAAGAATATTATTTACAGGCTGTGTTAACAAACATGTCATCTACAGCTTCACCCTCCTCACATTCCGAGAGGGAACTTGACTTATCCAATGCATCTCGTGGAGTGTGGCTAGTGAAGGTACGGCAGTGAAGCAGGAGAATACTTATTAATATGGTTGCTTGCTGCATTAGGTGTTTCCCAATACACTGATATAATTACGGAGCGAGAAAAAGGTTGGAATTAGTAATAAGACCTTTGTTATTGTTCCTTTTTTTAAAAATGATTGCAGGTTCCTAAATATATTAGCCAGAAGTGGGAGAAATCTGCAGGGAATGTGGAAGTAGGAAAATTGCGGATATCGAAGTGAGTCGTGTTCTTTCACTTGATGGCAATTACTGACTTACATTTGAAGACCTCACTTTTACAATGAGTTGAAATTTACAGGAGTGCTGGACAAAAAGCTGCAGTCACACTTGCTCTTTCAGACAACTTAGTGGCTCAGGATGGTGGGCAGTCAACAATCCCAAAGGATCACCGCCTTACAGTTCAAATTGTCGAGAGACAGACACTTGGGGTTTTCTCGCATAGCTCTCGTAAGTTTTCTAGTAATCTGAATCTCACAGTTGAGATGTTGATTATATCTCTCATAGAATTTTTGTTTTCAATATAGCTTCAAATTTAGATGCTGTTGTACCAGACTCAGAAAAGTTGTGTTTGGAAGGAAAGATTCAACAGAAACTGGAGTGTCGACCGTATGGTAGGGAATTCCTTAGGTCACAATGCGTAAAATATAGTACTTTGGGCTTTTGCATTGTTTTAAACTCATTCTCTAATTTGTAAAGCTGACAAAGGATACATGCGACTGAAAGCTGAAACATTCCGCAAAGCAGCCCAACCTGTGCGTCAGATTCAGCAGCTCGACCGTGTTGTCCACAACTTCAAGCCAGTTTCCAACCACAAACACAATGTAAGTTACTTTCCACCCCATTTTTTTTTTTTTTTTGCCAATAAATTTTTTTTTTTGGACTTTATTTTAAGCATTGAAAAATTTGTATTCACAGATTGAATATGAAGAAAGGAAGAAAGCAGAGGGTAAAAAGGCTCGTGATGATAAGGATGCAGTTCTGGAGATGATGTTTGCCGCGTTTGAGAAACACCAATACTATAACATTAAAGACCTTGTCCGGATTACCAGGCAGCCTGTTGTACGTGTCTTTTGAAATCACATTACCACACCCTTTACTCATCTGATGAGACTCATGTTCCTGATAACCCATTTGCTTCCAGACATACCTCAAAGAAATTTTGAAAGAAGTCTGTGACTACAACATCAAGAACCCTCACAAAAATATGTGGGAACTGAAACCTGAATACCGCCACTACAAGGACCAGTCTTCAGAGCCCAAAGTGAACAACTCGGACTCTGAATGATTTAAGTTATGCAACCATCCTGGCCATCACATGTACAAATCGTTTTACTGTTATCGTAATGCATCAGTATTTTTATTTTTATTTTCAGACTCCTCTAGGCACAGTGAATAGCAATTATTTCCTAGCTGTTTGCCTTGCCACTTTTACCGTAGTTGTTTTCCTTGACTGACATTTTTAATCACTTTTAGTACAAATATTTAGTCCAATTTTATCAGAATGTGAACTTCAGTTCTAGATACTCATAATGTAAGTTTCTGAGGATTATTTACACCATTAAAGAACACAAACTAAAGAAAATTGCTACTTGTTTTATTGCTGCATGTGCAAAGTGTAACACTGTCATAGAAAGATCAAAATGTAAAAATAATAACATAGGGAATGATTTGAATCATGAAAAGATAATAGAAGCCAGAAGCTGGGTACAGGAATATTATCTCTTGAACAATGAAATTTAACAACCTCCACGGAGACGCAAGACCAGATGAAGGGTAGACTCTGAAATGAGCAGAAGTTGGAGTTAGGGGACAACAGGTAAAAGATACTGTAGCACGTTGCAACAGATATATTACCTTTCTGGATATTGTAATCAGACAAGGTGCGCCCATCCTCCAACTGTTTGCCAGCGAAAATAAGACGCTGCTGATCTGGGGGGATTCCCTCCTTATCTTGAATTTTGGCCTTAACATTTTCAATAGAGTCAGATGGCTCAACCTCCAAAGTGATGGTCTTTCCGGTAAGGGTCTTCACGAAGATCTGCATGCCACCACGGAGACGCAACACAAGATGGAGAGTCGACTCTGTTCAGGGGGAACAAATATTAATGTCGAATAGTGAAGGATGACCATTACGTTTCAGTACGAAACTTCGTGCATACCTTTCTGAATATTGTAGTCAGACAGGGTCCTGCCATCTTCCAGCTGCTTGCCGGCGAAGATCAGACGTTGCTGGTCTGGGGGGATACCCTCCTTGTCCTGAATTTTGGCCTTGACATTTTCAATCGAGTCAGAGGGCTCGACCTCCAAGGTAATGGTTTTGCCAGTGAGGGTCTTCACAAAGATTTGCATACCACCCCGCAGACGAAGGACAAGGTGAAGGGTTGACTCTGTATTACAAATTATGAAAATAAGTTAATGAAGAATATTTCTGCAGCCCTAAGCCCACAGACAGACTTAATAACGTAGAAAACAGCATTAACAGATAACACACCTTTCTGGATGTTGTAATCGGACAAGGTACGTCCGTCCTCAAGCTGCTTGCCAGCGAAAATTAGACGCTGCTGGTCTGGGGGAATTCCTTCCTTGTCCTGAATCTTGGCCTTCACATTCTCAATCGAGTCAGAAGGCTCAACCTCCAATGTGATGGTCTTTCCAGTAAGAGTCTTGACAAAGATTTGCATTCCACCACGAAGACGCAAAACAAGATGAAGGGTTGACTCTATTCAAGGGGAACACAAACAATTAACGGCAAAGTTTAAAGGATGACCATTATGGTTCAGTAGAAAACTTTGTGCTTACCTTTCTGAATATTGTAGTCAGACAAGGTCCTGCCATCTTCCAGCTGCTTGCCGGCAAAGATCAGACGCTGCTGGTCTGGGGGGATACCCTCTTTGTCCTGAATTTTAGCCTTCACATTTTCAATGGAGTCCGAGGGCTCAACCTCCAACGTAATGGTCTTTCCGGTAAGAGTCTTCACAAAGATCTGCATTCCACCACGCAGACGAAGGACAAGGTGGAGGGTTGACTCTGCAAAGGCAATGCACTAGTTACAAGGGAAAACCTGCACAGGCTTGAAGTAGACAAATCCTACAGAATAGAAAACAGGCAATACACAAAAACCATACCCTTCTGGATATTGTAATCTGACAAGGTGCGGCCATCTTCAAGCTGCTTGCCAGCAAAAATCAAACGCTGCTGGTCTGGGGGAATTCCTTCTTTGTCCTGAATTTTAGCCTTCACATTCTCAATCGAGTCAGAAGGCTCAACCTCCAAGGTGATGGTCTTCCCAGTAAGGGTCTTCACGAAGATCTGCATGCCACCACGGAGACGGAGGACAAGGTGGAGGGTTGACTCTGCAATAGGAAGCACAAAATATGTTAGATAGAATCCATGTAGTCCCAAAGAAGAGAAATGCTACAGAACAGGAAACAGCCAATGCACATGAACATACCCTTCTGGATATTGTAATCAGACAAGGTGCGCCCATCCTCCAACTGTTTGCCAGCGAAAATAAGACGCTGCTGATCTGGGGGGATTCCCTCCTTATCTTGAATTTTGGCCTTAACATTTTCAATAGAGTCAGATGGCTCAACCTCCAAAGTGATGGTCTTTCCGGTAAGGGTCTTCACGAAGATCTGCATGCCACCACGAAGACGCAACACAAGATGGAGGGTCGACTCTGTTCAGGGGGAACAAAAATTAATGTCGAAGTGTGAAGGCTGACCATTACGTTTCAGTACGAAACTTCGTGCATACCTTTCTGGATATTGTAGTCAGACAGGGTCCTGCCATCTTCCAGCTGCTTGCCGGCGAAGATCAGACGTTGCTGGTCTGGGGGGATACCCTCCTTGTCCTGAATTTTGGCCTTGACATTTTCAATGGAGTCAGAGGGCTCAACCTCCAAAGTGATGGTCTTTCCGGTAAGAGTTTTCACGAAGATCTGCATTCCACCACGCAGACGAAGGACAAGGTGAAGGGTTGATTCTGTTGGAGGAACACAACAAATAAAATATGCACATGGGAGTAGACGAGCAATATCACCAGCAGATTACAAGGATTCACACGAACCTTTCTGGATATTGTAGTCAGACAGGGTCCTGCCATCCTCCAGCTGCTTGCCAGCGAAGATCAGACGTTGCTGGTCTGGAGGAATACCTTCCTTGTCCTGAATTTTAGCCTTGACATTCTCAATGGAGTCAGAGGCCTCAACCTCCAAGGTGATGGTTTTCCCAGTGAGGGTCTTCACAAAGATCTGCATGATGAAACCTACAGGGCCAAAGAAGACGGTCGCAAGATGAGCCAAGAGTCAAACAGAGAAATGAGGAGGGGGGGGGGGGGGGGATGATAGAGGGTTAATTATAAAATGTGCGGTGTGGCAACGAGCACGGTCATTGAAGAGTGACTCATCACGCCAAGACGACGCGCACACAGCACGCCCCAACGGGGCGACAAGCAGCGAAATCCAGATAAAGGGACACACATATCGACCGCCCGATGTAGGTCAACTAGGCCCTAAAACCCGAATTTGGGTCACGGCCTGGACGCAGGCGACGCAGGAGCGCCCGACCCCACCTCACCCGCAACTTCCGACTCCCCTCAAACGGCGACAGTACTCTAATGTAATGCCCACAAAAATCTACTTCCCCGAGAGTATCGACAGGATGTTAATAGGCTTCGTGCACGACCACGACCCACTTTCAAAATCGTCGCAGTTAGCAAGAACCTCGTGCGTCGGAACAAAGAAATGACGCAACAAAGGCCGCCGAAGTCCGACCGACTTGATCACGCTTTCCGATGGAACTGGGTCGGCAACGGAACGCGAGGACAACGGCGAATTGAGTTTGGAACGACGGATTATCAATGGGAAAGGATAACGCCTCCCACACACCGAGCCTCAGCGAGCGATTACCTGATCGTCAGAAAGAGTAACAGAGGTCCGCTTCCAACGGATGCCACACAACAAACTGAGGCGAAGTGCCCAAACTTGCCAAACGACAGCTGGTACAAACACAGATAGCCTCCAACCCAAAGCTATTGAGTCTCTTTCACGCAAAACAAGGCAATATGGCACTGTAAAGTTACCAAAATCTTATCAAAATTTAAAAACTTTATTGGCTTGTTTACCTCAGAAGCAGCTTTTTAAAATGTAGTGATTTAAAAACGCAGGAATATGAGTTATACTGCACGGAGATTTGGGTTTGAGAGTACGCGGGAAACAGTGAGGGATTTGAATCGTGGACTGATTCGGTCGGTTTGGTCGGAAGGAAAAGAAGATAGACGATATCAAATCAGATCTATTAATAATTATGATAGTAATTATTTTTTATTATCATAAATAGAAAATAATTACGAGGTGGGCTTGAGAGCGGAGCCTGCTGAACGGTTCGACTCAACTTTCGATATTACAAAATATCGATAGTGTAGCCATAACACTGGCCTGGCCGCCACTTTCCGATTTTCAAATTTGCAGACGACATAACACCCTTCATGTTCTTTACCTGTAGCATACAGTTAAGTGTACACCATTGCAAATTCGTAACCCATTCATCGAGTTCCGATACTTGCAATGGGAGTCAAAGACTTGTGGCAACTACTTGCGCCCGTGTGTGAACGTAAATCGCTATGGGAACTGCAAGACAAAGCTGTTGCAATAGACTTAAGTGGCTGGGTGTGTGATAGCCAAAACATTACGGAAAACAGCTCTCAGCCCAACATGCACCTCAGGTTTGACAAATATTGTGCTGTTACGTGGTGGTTGGATTACTTTCTTAAATCTAAATATATTTTCTTTTACCTCCAGGAATTTGTTCTTTCGAACATCATGTCTGCTTCTTATTGGTGCAAGACCCGTGTTTGTTCTGGAAGGAGATGCACCTGATTTGAAATTGAATGTCATGTCCCAAAGAAATGCTTCTCGTGGTTTCAAGCCGTCATCCCAAAACTCTGGGAAACGCTCAAGGTACAAAGGTATTCAGAAAAAAGTAAGAATAGCCTATTAAATCACTCAATTTTTTGGAATCTCTTTCTTGCTGTCTGTCACAAACACTATATTCATCTATCATCTGCAGTGTCAAGAAATGTTGAAGTCCATGGGTGTTCACTGTGTACAAAGTCCTGGAGAAGCTGAAGCTCTATGTGCTTTGCTTAATGCCAAAGGGGTAAGGTTGCTAAAAGCTGTGACTACAAACTTCTCGTATATCAATTTGTAAAACACTTTGCTCCTACTCTACAGATTGTGGATGGCTGTATCAGCCAAGATAGCGACTGCTTTCTTTATGGGGGCAAAGTGGTGTACAGAAATTTTACAATAAGTTCCTCCTCAGGTGGAGGTGGGGGAGCAGGTTTCAGCATAGACATGTACAGAATGGAGCGGGTGGAGGAACTTCTGGGTCTGAGCCGCACAAAGCTTATAGGATTATCCCTTTTGTGTGGATGTGATTACAACCAAGGTGTATCGGGTGTCGGCAAAGAAACTGCAGTCAAATTCCTGTCCACTCTAGAAGATTCTGAAGTGTTTTCAAGGCAATGAAACTGCATGCACCATTAATTGAGGCTGAAAGTTCTCAACAAACTTATAATTATTTCTGGGTCCATTTCATTTTTTAACAACAGATTTTCTAATTGGAGACGTGATGCCGCTTATGACCAGCTAGAAAAGGAACGCACATGTGGAGTGTGTGATCGGTGCTGTCATTTGGGCAAGAAAAGGGTTCATGATAGAAGCGGCTGTGAGTTGTGTGGCACAAGTAAAAGCTGCCATACAAACAATGACCCTGCTGCACTTATCTGCCGTGATCCGTGAGTATTGAAATAGAGAAAGGATGATCTTGGCTTGTCTTAATGTACTTTCAGCCAGGAAATGACATTACTTGTATTTTTCCAAAATGCTTCTAGTGATGAACAAAAGTTGATAATAATTGAATTGAACATTCGCAAAAAAGCTCTACAGAATGAGGATTTTCCATCTCAAGATGTCATAGATGAATTTTCTTGTGTCAGGGAAGTTCCAGAACATATACCACTGGAATGGCTCCAGCCAAATCTCATCAGCTTTATGGTCTGTACGTTTTTATTTTTGTTATGTTTTTCATTCAAACTTTCCAAAGTTAATTGTATCTTTTATTAATAGAAATTAGCTGATAAACATTTAAAGTGGGATGAGTGCTACTCTGTGGAAAAATTTCTACCTTTGCTTACACGGTGGATAATATCACAAAGGAAAAGTACTGCAAACTGTCCTATTTATCCTGAATCCATTTTGAAGACTAGAGTTCTAAAAGGAGTGGCAAGCTATGAAGTGAAGTGGGCAGATAGAGAAGGTTTATTTGAAACACTAGTAACTGAGGAGGGTTCCACTGCTTGCTTGACAATTGAACCAAAGGAAATGTTTGAAAGAGCTTTCCCACGTCTTGTTTTGGAGTTCAATGAGAAAGAGGCTGCCAAAAAAAATGCAAAGAAAAAGGGTAAGTATTGTTTAAAAATTTACTTAGTAAAACTTTTGAAACATTTAACATTTTTTCCCTCTGCTTTTCGTAGGCAAATCTAAGACAACAAAAGCCGTGGGAGCTCTACATATTGCACATGAATGCCCAAGTTGTGGTAAAAATTTGCCTTCAAAAAATCAAAAATGTTTGTGTCATTTCTTAACAACCTCAGTAGCAAAGGAGAAAGAAAAAGAAGTTAAGTCTTCTGCCTCGGGCACCCTGGAAGACCTTCTTGATAGATTGTCACTGAATTCTGCAGGTTCTA
The DNA here is from genome assembly GCA_026979955.1 of Megalurothrips usitatus. Classification (NCBI taxonomy): domain Eukaryota; kingdom Metazoa; phylum Arthropoda; class Insecta; order Thysanoptera; family Thripidae; genus Megalurothrips; species Megalurothrips usitatus. The sequence continues at coordinate 12,698,100 of CM049601.1, forward strand.
CAAATGAAAATAAACCTCTTAAGACCAAGTCAAAGTCATCTAAAATCGCTGACAACTGCGAGAAGCTAAAAAGACTACTGGGAAATGATTCATTTGATTTACCAGAATCCAAGGTGAATGAAAAAAATGTTTTTGTTGCCCAAAGTAGGTCTCCTTTGCCTGCTGTAAAAGATTCTGAGAAGTGCTCATTCGAACATCTTTTAGATGATGAAAAGTGGACAATTGATGATTTTGCTGAGGATGAAGGTGATCTCTCAGACATTGTGCAAACCATCACAGGAAAGCGTATCAGTGCAAGAGTATCAGAAGAGTTAGAAGCCTGTTCAACTCCACCTCGGAAAACAAGCGACATTGATGCGCTTGGCACTCCCAAAGATTTCAATCAGCACCAAGATGAGGATCCGTTTGAAGAGGATGCCATCTATACCCCACTCATAGAACGAGTGAGAAGGATGCGGGAAAACAATGCGAAGGATAGGCGCACAAGTGCTGTTTCAAGTTTGAAAATCCGTCGTTTTTCAGAGTCCTTTGATGCATTTTGTTTAGGAGACAATGCCACATCTTCCCCCGTTGCAAGTGCCGAAGATAAATCATGCGATTACGGCACCCTGCCCAATGTGACTTTTAGCCTAGGTATAACCAATTTACTGGAAGATTCCAAATAATCGTGTTCGAATGATTGCGTAGTGGAAAAGTGTCCCGTTTTAAATATACTTCTCCCATAATAAGGGAAAGGGTTGATTCAAATAAAAAGTTAAAGGTTCTTATTCAGCAAAATTTAATGTTACATAAATAAAAACTCCTCACAGCTAGTGCATTCAAACACATAATACAAGAAAACTAATCATAAGCCACATACAGCAAATAATATACAAGGGAGCACGATAAAATACAAAAGTGACAAATGAAAATAGGGACAGCATTCAATATAACATTTGTCCAAAAGTTAATAGGGGATCATGATTTGCAATTTGAACAGTTACAGTTAAAAACAATGTGTGGAAATCAAATACTTGCGGCCAAACAGAGATCATAACCACTTAATCAACCAAAGAATGCACGGATCTGACAAAATTTCATAACCAAACCTAAAATCTAACGGGAAGAATTCACACTACATGAGGAAGGGAATAACCACAACTTACACAGAGTAGTCATGATCACAAATATCACTAATGCTCTAGAAATTAACAGACCCACTTTACTTCTTCCTCTTTTTACTCTTCAAGTCTGGAGTTGAGTTGGCAGAACTAGGCCCCAATGAATCTCCTTTCCGCTTCTGACTCTGCTTGGCAGCATTTGGTGTCGCAGAGTTTGCATTTGGAGTGCTGGGAGCAGGGGTGGAAGAGCCAGATTGATTAACACTGTTCTGTGCAGGTGTACTGCTTGTGGCAGTACTACTCCTGGGCCCCCTCTTCTTTTTCTCTTGGCGCTCTTTCTCCTCCAACTCCTGGTTCTCACGTTCAATCAACGTAATAAGAGTGTTACATCTTCTCTGCAATTCCATTGCTGTACGAGATTTAATGAACCAGTCAAAGCGGAACTGTGGAGCAGACCTACAGTAAAGAAAAAGATATAATAAACTAGAATGTCACCAAAAATTTGACAATGGAATGTCTACAGCAATCAATGAGCCAGTGATGCAAAAACAGACCTGACAGCAGCTCTCAATTCTTCATATACATTTTCCTTATCAAAGCCCAATTTATGCAACATGCACACCAGGAATCGATCTTCTTCCTCAGTATAATTCTTTCCCTTATTTGTACCATATGATATTCGCAGTTGATGGAATGGAGCTCGGTATCGTGCCATCTACAGGTAAGGAAGACCCACATTTATTAATTTTCCATCGGCAAACTTATCATGTGTTTCACCTTCGAAACTTACCTTGGCATCAAGAGCTTTTTTAATTCCGGCACGACGCTGGATTTTGGCCTCTCCTCTTTCAATCTGCCCCATGATCCTATCAATATCTTGCAGTTCATGACATCGCTCCCAAAATACTGTGCTGTACTCCATCACTTCTTCTGGCGTCTTTCCTTCAACATCTCGGGCAATATTCTCAATGTCATCTCGTCCATACTTTTCATTTGCCTTAATGAATTGGTTGAAGTCTCGCTTTGTCCAATTAGTGAAGCCTTGGGTGAGTAAATTCTCTTTTTCAGTGATCTGCACACACCATAAAAATACATTAGTGGTCAATCTTGCACAAAAAGCATCAAAATCAGTTAGTTCCTTACCTCCTCCTCGGTGAGCAGTTCGGCCTCATCAATCTTTCTCTGCTCCTCCTTTTGAACGCGTGCTGCCTCAGGACCAAGCTCTGGGTTCTTAGGAACCTTGTATCCCAAGCTTTTGCGGAAATGGTAAATTTCTTGGTCAAGGAGTTCAAACAACCTTGGTGGGAAAAACTGGAAGTCCTGAACTATAGGCTGCTTAGGGGGGCGTGGAGCCTTAGGAGCTTTTGGCTCAGACACTCTCAATGCTTCTCTGAAGTATGCATCAACTGCATAGTTTGCCTTCCTTTCTCGCTTAGGGGGTTCAATCCAGTTTCCAATTCCAAGAATCTTTTGCTTTTCTCTGTAATCTTCACCCTCAAACTGATAAACAGAGTCAGTAGGAGTATCCACCGTGAAATTTCTTAAAGAAGATTCTCCCATTTCAGAAAGTTTCTTGTTAAGCTCTTGAGTCTTATTTTCTCCCTTTTCAAGGATTGTGTCAATATCTTCATCTGTAATAGCAGACTCTTTAGAGGCAAATACTTCATTGGCTCCATGTCTGATCATGTTCAACATCTCATCCTTGTTAAGAGCACTAGCCTTATTGTCAAGAAGGCGACCTTGCTGGATGACAAGTTTGTCAAGCCTTAACTTGACCTCTGCACGTTCCACAATCTTCTCCTCCACTGTATTTTCAGTGATCATGCGGAACACTCTAACTTGTTTCTTTTGACCAATACGATGGGCTCTGTCCATAGCTTGTAAATCCATCTGTGGATTCCAGTCAGAATCGTAAATAATGACCACATCGGCGGTGGCGAGGTTAATACCCAGACCACCAGCACGTGTAGACAACATGAATATAAACTTCTTACTGTTTGGCTCATTGTACTCATTGATTTGCCTCTGTCGATCCTCATGAGGGGTGTTACCATCCAATCGGCAATAGTTGTAACACCTCCAATGGCAGTAATCTTCAAGAATATCCAGCATACGTGTCATTTGAGAGAATATCAGAACTCGCGATCCTTGCTCTTGCAATTTGGGAAGTAGTTTGTCTAAAATAACCATCTTGCCACAGTTGTAAACCAAGTGTTCATCTGTGGTGTAAGGAGGTCCCGGTTCCGCACCATCAAAAAGGTACGGGTGGTTGGAACACTTGCGCAGTTGCATCAAAATATTTTGAAGACGCATTTTTTCGATTTTGCCAGCACCATTAACAACATCAATGTCCTTCATAAGAACCTTGGTGTACCACTCACGTTGCATCTTACTCAATCCTACATAGATTTTAACTTCCTTTTTCGGTTTGAGTCTCTTCTCTACTTCAGACTTCAACCGACGAAGTAGGAAGGGACGAAGAACGGCATGTAAACGTTCAACAAGTGAATTGTCACCAAGGAAACTGTTGGTGTTGAACCAAGAATCGAAATCTTCAGATGAATTGAAGACATCAGGCAGCAAAAAGTTAAGGAGAGACCAAAGTTCGTGCAGGTTGTTTTGGAGCGGAGTTCCTGTGAGCAAGAGTCTGTTGGTAGTCTTGAACTCTCTCACAATTTCTGAGAGCTTTGACTTTTCATTCTTAATCCTGTGGGCCTCATCAATCACCATATATCTCCAATTAAACTTCTTGAAAACACCTTTCTCCCGGATTACCATTTCATAAGATGTGATACACACATCCCATTCCCCAGGCATGAGCGTCTCACGGATGAAAGTATTCTGTAACAAACCATACATAGTGTAAAGGCACAACACTCACAAGTGAACCCCAAAACCCAGAAGGGTGACAACTATCACACATAATGATAATACACACTCTTGCTTCCTGGTCACCAATAAGACAAACTGCTCTCAAGGTAGGACACCATTTGTTGAATTCATTCATCCAATTCTGGAGGGTTGACTTGGGGACAATCACCAAGTGAGGACCATGAATGTTCCGAAAGTGTTTCATGTATCTGCAAAAATTCAGAACATAACAATTTAATTAGAGAAGGTGTCTACCAAAAAAAAACAAGGAAGGACGATTCCTGCATAAAATCATTTTAAGGCTTACCCCAAAAGCGATATTGTCTGCAATGTCTTGCCGAGACCCATCTCATCAGCCAGAATGCCGTTAATGCCATTCTCATACAATGATATCATCCAATTCAGACCTCTGACTTGATAGTCTCTCAGTTCACCAGTCTTGATGTAAAATGGAGAGGCATCAAACCGAGTAATGATTTTGGAGTTTGTATTTGACTCTGCCAAAAGCTCTTCATCTTCCTCCTGCTCTGTTTTACGGTGTCGATGGCTGAACATAAAAAATAACATTTTAGTGTTCCTCAAAGAAAGGAGTGACTAACTGCATAGCAGACTGGGCAGTTACAACATACTCAGCAGGATCTCCATCCTTGTCAAAATCCTTCATTTTGTCCTTGTCCTTAGGTTTGTCTTTGTCTACATTTTTCTTAGGTCGGCCCGGTTTCATTTTGAGGGGACTGGCAGGGGTCTTGTCCTTCTGATTGTTAGACATGAAGTGAGAAAAAATTTCTGTCTGCTGTAGGAGGAAATCGAAGCGCTTGCTGCGGTCTCCTTCCTGTAGATTACATATGACAATGAGGTGAGAATGAGGTGAGATCAAGCTAAAAAGAACATGGAATGCAGGGAGGCTTACCAATTTTGTCTCAAAATCTTCCCCCTTTCCCTTAGTAGGGGGAGCAGGCCCATCTGCAGAGGAAGCATTCTAGAAAGGAAAAATGGTGGGATAAAAACAATGTTAGCAATAGTGCATGGCACATCGACCAGCATCTTAGAATGTCAAATAGTGAAGAGAAATTAGACTCAAAGTTGCATAGTGCGCCGGCCCCGGGGGCGGGATAATACAGAGAGAGCCATGACATCTGGCCTGGCACTTGCAAAGCTGAGCACGCCAGCTTTTTATCCTTTGTACTGAAGTCGCCCGACAAAAAGTGGAAACAATGCAAACGCACAACCAGGGAGGTTATGTTCATAAGTGACAGCGCGTAGGTACAAATTAAGTACTCCCACTCTAAACAACCGGTGGGAACGTTTGAGTGACACAAGAAATCTAGTAGTTTTCAAAACGGATCGATGTATATACCGAAACCTTAACTAAAAGGCAGCAAATTTGAAAGCGAGATGATACCCCAACTTTTATTCCATTCATTACTCAATCGACGCAAGAATCTTACCGAATTTTCGCCTGTATCTCCCGTATCCATTGCTTCGTCTGATTTTGACATGTTTGTTCTTCAGAAATCTTCCGCACCACAAACGACCTTAAATCACCGGTCACAGAAAAACGAACTTAGAATCCAAACAACGCTGAAAATGGCGTTTGGCGGGGTCTCGGTCTCAACGCTTCGGCAGGACTCGGATCGGCCGTGCCGGCGGCTGTGGCGGGTAGTAGCGGCGGTGCGAGCGGCGGCGGCGGGAGCGAGGGGAAAGGGGGAGGGGAGGAAGAAAGGAAGGCCAGAGTTTTTAGTGTATTTTTTTTACAGTTTTTCATTTTTTTGACATTTTCTTGATACAGTGCGCGTGTGAATGTGAATCCTCACAAAAAATATGAAAGCTAGTTCGGCTAACAGAGGATCTGTTTTTTATCAGATATTCTATCTGCATTTTCCTCCGAGTGCAGTCGCGCAAAGTGTTCTTTCGACCCCCTCCCCCCTCCCCCTCCCTTCATCTCTCTCTACCCTCTACCTGTCTCCCATTCTAACGGTCGGGGTCCTAGGTTCGAACCCGGCTCGAATCAATTTCCTCCCTTCACTGCTGTTGCGCGAATGCACTTCGCGCACTTGCAATGCCGCATCGTAATTTGGGGAGCAATATAGAGTTTTTTATGAACCTACATTGAAATTATGCAAGAGGGTGCAAAGATAGCGGGTTCAAACTAGTTTCGTTGGGTCACTGGCGGGAGGGGAGTGTCTAGGGCTTCGGCGTTTTCCGGAGTTTAAAGCTCCTTCGAAGGCTTTTGGTTGAGCAGAGTGCGAGTCCCATGCGTCCCTTTTAGTTCTGCAAAGGAGTGAACCCGAGTTAAACCGTGTGACAGGGGATGACATGAGGCACTTAGGGTGGGGACCGTTTCGCTAGCCGACAGGTCGAAAGTCTGAAGAAATGCGACGAAACCCGAGCGAACGCGGCGTATCGGACTTGCGATAACTCCCTGACTTCAGTTTGTCCGCAGAACCAACCCCTATCGCTGTCATGACAGCCTCTATGTTCCTGGTGGGCCCCGAGTCTCATGACGCACCTACCCTCCTATCCTATCCACCCCCCGGCGCTACGCCCTAGTCTACTGCACTAGAGTCCGCCCTTGCCAAAAGCGAGGAAATTGTCGGGACACACTGTCAAGCAGCGTGACACTAGAGGAGCCATCGCTGGTTCGAGGTTTGCTGTGACAGCTGACTTGCCAAGCAGGTGGCTGTCGTGGGTGGCAGCCAAGTCGGACTGGGAGATAACGGTGCTTGCCTATGCTGGATGTTGGGCAGCCTGTCCAGCCCGAGCCCCGTCCAGAAGTCAGTCTTCCTCGGCTCCGTCCCCGCCCTGAGATGCTGCAGAGCTGTCACTAGAAACTTCATCCCCCTCCCCGCGGGGAAGATGGACGAGGAAGGCGAGTACTTGTTTCTGCCGAGGGGAGGCCTCTGCCCGCGGCCAGCCCCGAGATCTTGCGGGCCTCGGTCGCGTGCCGGCGGAGGGAGTTTCCCAGTTTGCGCCCGTGCGACGATGTTTTTGTGATTCGTCACGTGCGGTGTCGGTGTCATTTAGCTAGCCATCGATCGGTGACGTCTCGGAGGTGGGGTATCCGTCCCAGAGAACTCCTTGTCTCGACTGTTTACAGTTTGACATAGAGAAACATAACCTCACTTTTGACGAGCAACAATGGCCCTACCTGGGTAGCCGTCACCCGTCATCCCGTAGGTGCAACGGGCATTTCGCAGGGCAGGGGAATAATTGGGGGAAGTCGGCACGGTAGTGTAAATGCAGACCTCCTCCTCCTCCTCGCTCGTCTCCTACAATTTAAAAAAAAATGTTTCATGCGTGTGTCAAACTAATGATGTGCTGGCTCTGAGTGAATAGTTTGATTTCAATATCGTTTTCTTATTCAATTCCAGCTGGTGAGAAGCAGACAGACATGTTGTCCCCGGAGGAAGTGGAAGCTTTGGAAGGCATCAACCGACGCTTTCAGGAACTGATGAGTGACCCTGAAAATGTCAATGAAGCAGCCAACTTTTTAGTTGATGATCTGATTGACGAAATGACCATTGGAGTGGTATTTGAAGTTCACCGTTCTGCCAAACTTGGGGTTCTTGACCCTGAGGCAGATATGTCTGGTGAAGACCCTAGCAAGTAAGTAATTGTTTCAGTAGAGGCATTGCACTATGATGGATGAAACTCATGGTTCCCCTCATATTTCTTAAAGGTTTAAAATTGTTGAAGACCCTGGACTAGATGTTTTTGGTCAGCCTCCTGTGATCAAAAAGTTCCAAGACTGTGTGTGTCCAAGCTGCAACCGAGGCCTTGCTGCATCACGCTTTGCACCTCATCTAGAGAAATGCATGGGAATGGGCCGAAACAGTAGCCGAATTGCCAGCCGTCGAATTGCAAACAACAGTAAAGAGACCAGGTTAGGCACCTCTTGGTTTTCCTGATGTCTGTTTGTTGACTAGTTCATTTTAGAAATTGCTTGTGGTTTATCATTTTCCTGATTTGTATTTTGTGCGGTGGTTTTCATCTATATTGCAGCAGTGCTATGGCAAGTGAGGATGAAGATGATGAGTGGACCATAGGGGGTGACAGACGCCGAAAGAAACGAGACCGCAGTAATGGCAATGCGAAGAAACCTGCCAAGAGTCTCAAAGCCGACAGGCGGAATGGTGATTCAAATAGTTCCTTTAGTGGTTCAGTGTCGGAGGGCCTTGGTGGTTCTACTGGCAATAGTTCATCTATTGATGCCAGCAGTGCTGCTCTTGAAGCTATGCGGCCTGACGAGCGTAGAAACTTGCTTGGAAGCATATGTGGTGTGATATCGGAACACACACGAAAACTTTGTACCCGGTCGCTAAGATGTCCCCAGCACTCAGATGAGCAGCGCAGAACCTTGCGAGCATCAGTCCTTGTAGATGAGAGCAGCTTTCAGTCTGACATACAGGTAATTCATATTTGTTAGCCTTTTTCTTTTTTACCTATTGTCTATATTAGACTAATGTTTTCCTGGTTCTGCAGGTGAATGTGGAGTCCTTGGGCTTGGATCCAGATGACCTTCTCAGTGGCCTTAGTGGCAATGTTGTAGGTGGTTTAGGTTTGGGATCCCTCAGCAGGGGAAGCTGGGAAACTGAACGTTCTAATGCATCTTCCCCTGCTGATTCTGTGTCCGTTAGTTCCTCAACATCAAGTAAAAAGCGTGAAAAATCAAGTCCCGGGAAAAGCAGTAGTCACAAAAAAAAGAGCAAGCATTCTTCTTCTCATGAGCTGTGAAGCTCATGGTGATAGGATTAAGTTGAAAGCTATTGTGTCTAGTATCATTTCAATGGATCACAGCTTCTATGTGAATATTCTATCATGTATTGCTATGTGTGCTAAATCAATGGTCATAGTGTTTCGGCATGAATGCAGTCCTGTTGTCAAAATAGAACATAGAACAACAAGTTCATCTGCTGTTTTTCATGTTCCTTAGGATATGTCAAATTTTTTCAATACATCAGAGTTAAATGGTGGTTCAGTTTAATGAGCTCATTTAAATAATGCAGGTTTTAATGCATTTGTAATGTTTCATGTATTGACTGAGACAATATTGTTGTTGTTTAATTCAGGAATGATGATGATATTTAATATGCTTTGATTGACAATGAAAAAATACAGTGCATGTCCCATTGTGTTCCAAGTATGACTGGTAGTATATGTTATACATTCTAATAATAAAATTGTGTTGCTCCTTGTTCTGTCTCCAAAAAACAGGATGTAAATATGTACTGTAGCTCAATCATTGTTGCTGGGTATTGATATTTATCCAAAATTATCATAGTTCAATTTCCATCTTCAGTAGCTTGGAAGAGTGCTGTGTAGCATTTTCTGTAGTGCCTGTACATCAATGCTATGTTGTATACCTAAGCAGAGAATCAACATTGCTACCTCTGTGAATTTCATTTCTAGAAATCCACAAAATATTCAATGTGATAACTGTCCTCATATGATCTTGCATTTGGATATGCTGCATTCTGACTATCATCTGATCTATCTGTATGTGTGAAGTGTGTTCCTTTTTCTGAACAAGGATTAATTCTAAAGTTTGTAGTTTTGGGCACTGGAAATGTAATATTTAAGGAGTTGCTTTTGTATCATAAATGTTGTGCTGAGAGCTGTTTCGACATAAGAGTAGAGCATAAATAATTAGTTATGCTGTACTCTCATGTCACTGTTAATGCTCAGGTACCCAGTTGTCAAAAGGGACTTTTAGTCATATTTATACTGATTTTCCACTTTCAGTATATGTTGTTTGTGGAAACTATTTTTTTCTTACAGGGTCTTTATCTTATTTATGAAACTATTAGTGTCTATTGATGTGTCATTTACTTTCTGATTGTGTTTGTGGTGGTTGTTAAGAAAGGGTAAAAGAACTGGAATCTATGAAGTATTATCATCTGTCTCTCTACATTGTGTGTTAATGTAGAACATTAGTTCTGAAACAAATTACAAATGGTTTTGATCTTGTAGCTTTGTAATGTGTTGCTTATTCTAACAAAATATTGACATTTCTTGCTTCCTTTTTATTATACAGTACATACAATTAAATCTTGAAAGTTTGTAGATTCTGAACTTAATTTGTGGTTGACAAGCGTTTGTGATGTGATCATATATCATATGATGTGTAGTTTATGTGTCCTTTTACCAATTCACTGTAAAAGAAAATTGAATTACAAGCGAAATGTTTTTGTTATGAATCCTTATCTCTGTTTATTGCGTATCCTCCTCCTCCTAAATCTTGAGAGAGACAAGCCTAAGCTCACAAGCGGGCGTCCTGATCGGTCCTGACGGAGTCGACCGCGACCGCCCGGGACGTAGGCAAGCCAACGTACACCGCGCGCGCGCTTGTGTGTGTGTGTGTGTGTGTGTGTGAGGTGGTGGGGGAGAGGCGCTGCTCTACTGCTTATTTGTGATCCTTGTTTTGGGTCGTAGATTCCTCGTTTTCTGTTTGTACCAGGTCACCCAAGATGCCAAAAGTTGTGTCTCGTAGTATTGTATGTTCGGACACTAAAGATCAAGAGGAATATGGTGAAGAGAAGCCGTTGCATATTTATTATTGTATTTGTGGGCAGATGACATTAATTTTAGGTTAGTTCATGTTTTGATGTTGCCAGAAACGTTCAGGCTGTTGATGTTCTTAGCTTATCGAAATGTGCTGTGTATGCTGCTTCCAGATTGTGCCGTTGAAAAGCTACCACTAAGGAAACGAGATGGGTCCAGAGTGATAGATGGCACCAAACATGCACACAAAATAACCTGCGATCAAGATGAAATTGTCCATATTAAAAGACCAGAAGGTATTGAAAGGCAGCATCGTATGAAATGCAAAAAGTGAGTCTCTCTATTTCACTCAATTTTCTCAGGTCATTTCGCTGTCGACTAACTAATTTTGGGTACTTTTCATTTTGCAGATGCGGCTTAGCATTATATTATAAACACGAGCCTCGAAGTGCTGTGAATTTTATTTTTAAGGGTGCTGTTGTAAAAAGTTCTGGTGAAGGTCCAAAGATGGACATTTATAATCAAGTTGCAGCTGTTGCTAAACCAAAGAAAATTATGGTGACTAAGCATACAAAGAATATGGGTAAATTCAGTTCTGTCACAGTGTCCACCATAGATGAAGAAGAAGATGAAATTGAAGCTGTAAGTTTCTTTATTTTATGGATTTATATTGAATTTTTGGCATATGTGTATGTTTCGTAGACTTACGTCCTTCCTTGTTCCATTTTACAGCGAGAAGTTGCTGATTCTTATGCCAATAATGCCAGAATCATTGAAAAGCAACTGGAAAGGAAGGGTATGAACAAGCATAAAATGGCTGTGCAGCAGACGCAATCTGAAATAGACTCTAAGAAGGCCCGTGTGAGGGGAACTTTAATAGACAAATAAATTTGATTCTTACCATATTCACCACCATATTTGTACAATATTTCGATTAAATCTTATTATCTGATATCTAAAGTATATCTAATGTTGTCATTTCCGACCACCCCCGCCTCACGTAAAAAGGTTCACAAACACTTGCCTTTCTCGGCGCCCCTCTCATCTATTGATTAAATAGAGAGTTCTCACATGTCTAAGCAAATGAGGATAATCGACGGCGTTGGCCGCCAACTGCCGCACCACATATCCACCCAAGGGGAAACGGTTCGGACCCCACCCCAGAGGCCGGACGGAGCACCCCGCGAGAGCTAATTCGTAGTCGATTCACCCTAACCGTAGGCGGAAGGTAGGCAACCCTTCGGCGTGCATGCTAGGGGGTTGCCTACCTTCCGTCACCGGTTACGAAGCACCGACCAGGAGTTAGCTCGCGCGGGGTGCTCCGTCCGGCGTTTTGGTTGGGGTCCGGCGGGAGAACGGGCACAGCAGCGCCCTCTGGTGGTGCACAGACTGGAGCCTGACCCAGCGGCCGGACGGAGCACCCCGCGAGAGCTAATTCGTAGTCGATTCCACCTAACCGTAGGCGGAAGGTAGGCAACCCCTCGGCATGCATGCTCGGGCGCTGCCTACCTTCCGTCACAGGTTAGGGAGCGCCGACCAGGAGTTAGCTCGCGCGGGGTGCTCCGTCCGGCCGCTGGGTTGGGTTGCGGGCTTGCTGTTCTACCACCAGGCCGCTGTTGCAGCAGTGGTGGCGCCCACATGGGGCAATTGCTCGCGCTGAGATGGAGCCGAGGCGGGTGGTGAAGGGTTGCAGTTTTGATCCTGTACCGGCGTTGAAATTTCCGGGGACGCTGAAGTTGCAGCGGTCGGGTGTGCGGCGGGCGTCGTCGTCTGTAGCTGGCAGAGTCCTCGTGGCCACTCATGCCTACATGGCCCGGTGCTGGCGGCACTGCCAGACCCTGGCCCCGACCGTGCTGGCTCTCCTTATCCTTACGCCCCCTCCCTCCCCGCCCTCCGCCCCCTCCTCAGGGCGCCCCCAAGCCAAGCGCGGCGCCTTCGCCGCGTCCAAATTTAAACGGCGCGCTTTCGCTTCAAAATACCGGCGCCGTGGCAGCGGACCAATGTTGTGGTCGCGCGTAGAGAGAACCTCGGGGAGTCTCTACTCTCTCGTAGGGAGCCTCGGAGTGTCTTGCACAAGGCGGAGGCGGCCACTCCTGCGCGGGGTGCGGGGTGCACTCCACGTCATGGACCAGTTTGAGCCGGGAATACGCCATGAAAGGGTCAAAAAAATTAAGTATGCGGGATAAAAATTATGCAGTGTACACGGACGAGTCCTAGATAGGCTGGATCGACAAAATAAAAATTGGCGTATGCCGGCGCCTCGCCATAACATTCAAATGCTTGTTGTTTTCGGCCCGCGCCTTCCTGTTCCCAGCGGCGACCTTCCTGTGAACCTTGGCATGCGGGGGCACCCCTGACAGCGCCCTTATCGGCAAACTGTGTGTGTGTGTGTGTGTGTGTGTGTGTGTGTGTGGGAGAGGGGGGGGGCGGTTCTGCGTGTGTGCAGCCGCTTCTGTCACTCCCTCGGTGAGGGACCAACTCATTGAAAGTCGTGGTGTATGGAGGGAGACAAAGTCACCCTACAACCCTCCCCTCCCCACCCCTCCCACCTGGCCTTTCGGTTTGCCCGGCTTATCAGTATATCACCATATACCCGGGCTGTGTTGTTGTGGGTCACAGGAGGAGCGCTGGGGTTTCTGCGCCGAGGTGAGAGGAGGCCCACGCAGGTGTACAGTATGTGTGTGCACGTGTGTGTGTGTGTGTCCCGCCCAGCTACAATAAGGCATTCGAGGGCACGCTGTACACAGGGAGATGCACACACACACACACACACACAGGGCGGGGGGGGGGGGGGAAGGGGGTCACCCAACTTTGTGTACCGTACGGCCAGCAAACAGCCGGGCACACAAACACGGAACGAAAACCAATAAACAATCCACCACCTGCGCTGCGCACGATTTTGATGATCCGGGGGACGAGGGGGGGGGGGGGGGGGGGCGGACCCACCGGACCAGAGAGCGCGAGCAGAGCATAAGCGAGTTCCGAACCGTGGGGGCACAGAGTCCGTCGCGGCTGATTGGAAATCCGCGGCCAGGGGCGGGCCAGGGGCAGTGCCGGGGGGGGGGGGGGGGGGGGTTGGCAGATAGGACATGCTGCGGCCTGCTGCGGCTCCTGAGACTGCCGCCGCCGCCGTCTGCTTGTGTGATGCGAGCCGGGACTTCATCACACACGCACGCACACGCACGCACACGCACGCAGGGGCCGCGCGCACCCCGCACCCCCGACGCCATTGACGTCACGATCGTATGGTGGTAGTGGTGGTGGTGGGTGGCGGCGGTCGGCGACATGGACTGCAATCTAGCAGCAACAGCCCTATCTCTCTCTCTCTCTCTCTCTCTCTCTCTCTCTCTCTCTCTCTCTCTCTCTCTCGCGGACCGCCCCCGCGGCGGCCTGCCCCTGCCGCCCGCCCCGCCCCCGACCCGCCGCATGGTTTGGCGGCGGCACTGGGCACTGGCCTCTGGGCCGTGAAACAAAAAAGTGGACCAGACCAGAGTGCTGCCTGCCGACCAGACCAGCCTGCCTTCGTGCGATATTGAAACACCACCATCTCCCCCCCCACTCTCTCTCTCTCTCTCTCTCTCTCTCTCTCTCTCTCTCTCTCTCTCTCTCTCTCTCTCTCTGTCTCAGTCTCAGTCTCTCCCTCTCCCTCCCTCTGCATCTGTACTGTACCACCCCCAGCCGTGACAGCAGCACGCGAGTACAGAGCGCTTAAAGTCCTCTTCTCTAAGTCACGGCTGCGGCGGTGGCGTGTCTCTCCCATCCCTCTCGCTCCCGCACGGATGCCGGGCCTTACTGCCGGCACACACACACCGGCAGCCCGCGCCTCTCAGCTGTTGCCGGCTTCCCCCACCCCGCGGCCCGGCTAGAGCCCCCCCCCCCCCCCCCCCCCCCCGCGGCCCCCCGCGGCTCCCCCCGTGGCCCCCGCCAGTCGCCGCCGCCGCGGCCGCCAGTTGCGTCCCGGTCGCCGCCGCAGACGTGCCCGTCAGCTGTCAGAGGCCCCGCCGCCGCCGCACCGCGCACCTAGCGCAGCAGGGCCGCGGCCCGCGCGGGCAGACCCTCCGCGACGACGACGTCGACGACGACGCGGTCGCCGCCGGCAGCCGACGGCAGCCGACGGCCACCCCGAGGCCACGTCCTCGCGACCCTGGCGCCACAAGTCCTTCCGCCGCGTGCGCGTGTGTGAGTGCGCGTCCCTGTGTTCGCGCGCGTGTGTGTCCTTCGCGCCCACCGGCCGCGGGGGACCGCGGGGCCGGAAGGAAGTAGTGCGCCGCGATAGTGTGCGGCTGAGTGAGACAGATGGACGGTGCTGCTGCGGGTGCGACGGAGAGCACCGACGTGACATGACACGGCCGGGCATGACACGGTGAGCGCCATGGCAACAGGTCGGCGGCAAGCCGGCTGAGAGAGAGAGAGACAGAGAGAGACATCTGGGCGGGGGTCTCAGTCTCAGAGTCTCAGGCTTCGGATTTAAGTGGGATCGGCGCGGGCGTCGAGAGAGAGAGAGAGAGAGAGAGAGAGAGACAGAGACAGACAGAGACAGAGAGACAGAGAAAGAGAGAGACAGAGAGGAGATCCGGGGGTGGGAATGTGATACGAGCCGACAGGAGGCCACGGTGACGGCCGGGCCGGACCACGCCCAATTAACTAGAGCCGAGGCGAGGTCAGGGCGCCACCGCGAATCCTAGATGAGGCGGTAGAGAGGGAGAGAGAGAGAGAGAGAGAGAGAGAGAGAGAGAGAGAGAGATGAGAAACAATAATGGGACAAGCTGTAAAAATGTCGCGATATTTCTCATGAACCTGTTGTCGTTGACGATCCGGGATCCGGGAGGCCGCGGAGTGAGGCTGGCGCACCCTGCTGGCCGCTGGCCGCCCCCGTGCGTTCGGGGTCCGGCCCGGCGCCGCCCGGCCCGCCTGTGTGGGCCTATGTGGGCCCCGCAGCGGTGCGGCAGCGGCGGCAGAGGCGGCAGCGGCGGCAGCGGCGGCCCCGCGGGGGGCCGGGCTCGGATCGGCGTGTGTTTGTATGTTGACGGGCGAGCCATAGACGGAGCTCATAATTTGCATCGTCAAGTTGAACAACCGCAGACGTGACACAAGCACACGTAGGCGGGACGGCGCGGAGCCGCGGGGGACCGCGGGGGGCCTCGGCGCCTAACCTAACCTATGTGCGTCACGGAACGGTATCACGGGCCGGCCGCGCCCCCCATGGAGAGAGAGAGAGAGAGAGAGACCAGCGTGCTTCGTGGAAAAATCAACGGCATTAATATTCTCCGTTGTAGTAAGTAGGACGTGCTTCCTTTTTTTTTTTGTAGGTAGTTAGGTAGAGCCTTGCGGGCAGAGCAAGCGGAAGAGGCAGGGGACAGATACAGAGAGAGAGAGAGAGAGAGAGAGAGAGAGAGAGAGAGAGAGAGAGAGAGAGAGAGAGAGAAACAGAGACAGAGAGCAAGAGAGAGAGAGAGAGGGAGAGAGAGAGAGGAAGAGGGAGAGCCTGGGGCCTTCCTTATTTGCCCCCTATAAGATTCCCGGACGGCGGCGGCCCGTGCCCGCAGTGCCCGCTGACATCCCGCATGCTGGGCGTCGTGCCGTGTCTCCATGTGAACCGTCACGGACGTATAAAGCCGGCTTCAGAGGGGGGCGGGGCCCGCGGCGGGAACCGGGCGGGACCAACGCCGGCCGGCCACACCGCTGGCCCCCTGGCTGGCCACCGCAAGCCGCCTTGCTAGAGGCTTTACGGGCAAGCGGCGTGCGGGAGCGAGCGAGAGCCTTGAAAGCCGTTTTCTGTGTTCGCACGCCCCCCCCCCCCTCTCTCCCCCAACGGCGGGATTCTCATCCGTTTCGTGTATACGCCGGGCCCTAAACGTTGCAGACATAACATTGGTTTTTGTTATTCACTGCCTTGCTGCCGCTGCTGCTGCTATGTTGGCGGTCTTCCGCGGGATAAAACACACTGGCCGAACGTAAAGATCTCACAGCCAGAAACGATGTGGCATGCTTTCGAACCGCATCGATTTGAAAAATAATTACGACGTAGTCTATACAGTCCAGTGTATTAGACGTAGGACAGCGAAAAGCACAACTTATCATACAGCACCAGAAAGACAATAATTAATTATTTTGAGACGTTGTCGAAAAAAGAGGCCATTCAAAGCGATAGCAGCAAGTCGATTTTCCCTTCATTTTTAATTTCT
This sequence comes from Megalurothrips usitatus, assembly GCA_026979955.1. NCBI lineage: Eukaryota > Metazoa > Arthropoda > Insecta > Thysanoptera > Thripidae > Megalurothrips > Megalurothrips usitatus. Next base: position 12,714,757 of record CM049601.1, read on the forward strand.
TGTCTTCTTCATTGTGTCTTGTGAGCGATTGCGAGGGGGGGGGGGGGGGACAGAGAGCGTGCCGCAGTCGCGCTGCGAGCCCAGACCGCGGCCCCCCCCCCCCCGCGGCCCCCCGCGGCCCCCCGCGGACCCCCCGGACCCCCCGCGTAGTGCTGGTAGCGATGATACAACAACTCTTTCGCAGCAGAGTCCCGTTGACTTGTAGATCGGACGTCATCCCGGCTGAAAAGGATTTGCTTACATTAGACTCGGAAATGGACGTCCAAGCCGCGGCACACACACACACACACACACACACACACACACACACACACAGTGTCGTGTGGGACGGTCAGCCGTCAGCCGTGGAGACGCGGGGGCCGCCGCGTGGCCGCGCTGCTCAGCGGGTCCGGCTGGCGGGCGCCGTGTGCCACGCTGATGACCCCCCATCCCCCCCCCTGCCACGCCTCTCCACGCCCCCCCCCCCCCCCCCCCGGCGTTGCGTCAAACCCTACGCACGCCGCACGCAAAACTTTCGGCCGGCCTTCATCCCTTCGCTGCCGCCCCCCCCCCCCCAGCAAAAGTTGACGACAAAAAGTTATTTTTCATCTCCCATAATGCTCGCGGCCTTAAATTTTTGATACATCTTCTGCTGCCGCGTCTGCTGCTCCGCGTGCCTTTGGCGTCTTCATATGCACACACACACACACACACACACACACACAGGTACGCCAAACAGCAGGGAGCTGGCCCGCTGATAACAAGAATCTCTCTTCTCTCTTTCTTTCTCTCTCCCCTCTCTCGCTCTCTCTCCCCAATTCTCTCTCTCCTCTCTCTCTCTCTCTCTCTCTCTCTCTCTCTCTCTCTCTCTCTCTCTCTCCCCTCGCTCTCACTCCCGCAGGATGCTTCTTCAAACAGTCTGCGCCGCGGCCTGATAGGAATTTCCATACCCCACACCGCCCTACCGCCCCCCCCTCCTCCCGTACCCCTTTCCCCACATCGCCTTACCGTATACCGTGTCCCCTCTGGCCCCATCCGATATCTGGCCCTTGATCGTTTATTGGGTTTCAGAGAGGAGTGGAGGGGGAGGGGGCCCGAGCTGCATCATCGCGCTTCCTCTCTCTCTCTCTCTCTCTCTCTCATTAGTCTTCACGCTTCCTCATTTTCCATCCTCGTCCCGTATGTTACATCTCTTTGTCGGCAGACCGCCACCGCCACCACGACGGCCGGTGCGGTGTCGGTGTGTTGTACACGAGTCGTACAGTTTGTTTGTACAACGTTGTACAACGCTGTCCGGGGGACAGGTTTCCATTCAGCGAGCCGGAACGCGGGCAGGGACTGTGCAGAGGGACTGTGAGACACACACACACACACACACACACACACACACACACGACGTCTAAAAATAATTATGTGTGCCGCGTCGTGCCTTAGTGAACGGCACCCTAAGCGCCACAAACATATTTGTGCGTAGTTGTGCACGAAACAAATATTTTGTACACAACGTTGGTGTGCGCGCACACACTCACACACATACAATAGCATACGCACGCCACGGGGGGAAGGGGGGAACAATTTGAGCGATTGTGCTGCGACCGCTGCCGCTGCTGCTGTCGGGAACACTCGCCCCCCAAATTCGTGATCACTCATTCATGCATGCGTGCATGCATTCATTCCATTCATTCATTCATTCATTCGCCGTTCACTCACCCGCCGAGTGTGCCGTGTACCTGCCTCGCGCTAATTAAATAAATCGCACGCGGCTGAGTGTTTCAGCGGCGGGTGGGTGAGAGGCAGAGAGAGGGAGAGAGAGAGAGAGGGAGGGGTGCCTGCAAAGCCGTGCTCAGCTACTGCATGCAGACGGCTTTTGATTTAGGGCTGGACTCGCGGATTAATTATTATTATTATTATGAATTTGAACTTCTGTCTCCGCCCCGCTGCCCGACACTCGGCCTCTAATCAGTGTTTCTCTCTCCTTTCTTTCACACTCTACTTTGGCGCGAAACGGTTTTGTTTTCAAATGTTAAACGGTTACGCGGGTCAGCAGACGACGCCGCGCCGCGCCATCAACAGATGGGTCGCACCGCACACACTGATAGCAGACGCGGCGACGGACTTTGATGATGTGCGATTAATATCGACAGTGTGTGTTTGAGAGGGAGAGAGACAGAGAGAGAGAGAGATTGATAAACAACGTGAGAGGGGGGGTAGGGGGGCAGCTGAACAGGTGTACACGCCCCCACTGTAAATGAAATTGTTTACGCCGGCCTCATCGGATGACCAACTGCGTAAGTTCGCACATTCCGCATTTTTTTTTAAGGGCGGCGAGTCGCGCCCGCCCCGCGCATGATTCACTACTCGCAGGGCTCACAAACTTTGCCAACTGTAAATTATTATTTTTTGTTTTGCTTTTGTGTTTGCATGGCTGTCTCATTACACCGTTACACCCTGGCCCTGCACGCGGCGGTGGCGGGCCCTGGCGGTCGGCAAAGGGAACTAATCCGGCGTCGTGGCGGGAGAGATTCGCAATGCAGCCGGCGGACTCGAATGGGAGAGGAGAGAGAGAGAGAGGGATTGGAGTGGTTCATCTCTGGCCATTAGTCGGGGAGCGGGGCGGGGGGTCCCTTAAATGAGGGCTCAGGGAGGGGGAGGGGGAGGGGGGCGGCAGGGAAATTAACCGATACCTTCTCCGCCACCGTGACCTTGTCAATCCGTAGCACGGCACCATGTCGTCTGCAGCTGTAAAAGCCAGAGGGAGAGAGAGAGTGAGAGAGAGGAACAGAGACAAGGAGGGAGGGAGGAAGTGAGGCACGTGCTCAGCACACCCCAGTCCCTCAGGTTCAGGTGTTGTATTGTCTCTCTCCACCAGACCGAGATTAAGGGCAGACACCCACACACTCACACACACACACGCACACACACACACACACGCACGCACGCACAGACTGTCTGCTGAGAGAGACCGCTGCCTCTCAGTAGCTCTTTTTCTAATTTCCATATGTGGATAGGAGGCGTTCGGTCGCGCGACTTCCCCTTCCGCAGAATGAGGTTCCCTCAGGCCTCGCGGGGGGTCCTGCGGGGGGTCCTGCGGGGGGTCCTGCGGTACCTCCGTGTTGACCCAGCCTATCTCCTCCTCCCGCCCGCGTGACCCGCCAAGGCGCGGGCTGCTCAGAGTGAGATGGAGCGATGCACGGCGCGACGGAGAGAGCGGGACGGCGAGACGGCGGCGGCGAGAACGAAAAACCGCCCGCGTCTCCGGCTGCCGATGCCCCCCTGAGTGTGTGTGTGTGTGAGAGAGAGAGAGAGAGAGAGAGAGAGAGAGAGAGAGAGAGAGAGAGAGAGAGAGAGAGAGAGAGAGAGAGAGAGAGAGAGAGAGTACTGGGAAGGAAGGAGAGCCATAGGCAAGTCCCCGCTAAATCCTTTCGCAGCAGTGACGTCGTCGACTGTTTAGTGCGGCACACTCACACACACACACACACACACACAGTGCGAACAGAGCGTACGTGTGTACATGGCGCCGCCACGGGTCCCGCGGTGCACCCGCCGTGTTGTATTTACTCTCACAACAAAGCAGCGTGGCGTGGCGCGGCGTGGCGCCCCGGCTGCTCCCCGCCGCTCCGCCCCGCGGACCGCGCACCGTCTGAGCAGAGGCTGGGAGCAGGCTGGGAGCAGGCGGGGGCACCTCCGCGTAAAATCGACGTCATGCTGTTAATTATACTTGGAGAGACATCCGTGCATGAGAGAGAGAGAGAGAGAGAGAGAGAGAGAGAGAAAGGAAGTGGAGGGGGTGTGCAGATGGGAAGCAGATAGCTGCATAATAAGTGGGCCTCTCGCGGAGAGTATAAGTACATAGGAAGGAAACTTGACGAGGCATGTTTTGTGCTCACCATACGGGGATAATTATGCCTTTACAAGGTTGTTCTATTTTTTTTTTTACCTGGACTATTTATTTTTCTGGGCAATACTTCGCAATGACGTAACTTTATGCCATAATTAGGGACTTTGGAGATACATTCCCTGTGCATATTTTCATTTTAACTTTAAAAAAACACAAATTTCACATTTTTTAAATAATTTTTCTAATGGAGTGATTGTTGGTGAATGGTGTGATCCGACCTTTGCCTTTGCTGTGAGCAGATGGCATGGACTGCCGCGGTGTGCTGTGCGGAAAAATAAAAACACAACACACACACACACACACGCACAGAGTAACGAAATAAAGGTAGGGACGGCACGTGCCTGGCGGTTGCTGCGTTGCGCCCATTCGATAATTTGATTATAAAAGAGAACGGAAGGTGATGATAGAGAAAGAAAGGATATGAAAGAGAGAGTGAGTGAGGTGAAAGCAGCTTGCACACACGAATCGAGGATGAACCTCACCTTTATTAAAATGTTTACATACGTGCTTACATGTAAACATTTTAACCTTATCACGGCACAGCTGCCGTCTGTTTGAGTCCCTCGCCTGTAAGTGAACTTCTCATCAGGCGATATCTTAGATATCACAGTGTGCGTGTTTCTTAACGATCATGGGATGAGCCCTCTGGTCCGCTACCATCTGTCACCATGAGCTGCTACCATCCGTTACCATGGACTCGCCACCATGAACTGTCACCTAAGCTGCCAACCACACAAACTACGTAGAGGTCCATTAGGCGGCAGCTGCGGTCCCGGGGAACCACCGGGGGCCAGTCCCTCCAGACCTCCAATAAGGGGAGAAATTGAGCCGCGCTCCGTCAATGTCTGTGTGGCGACCGAAGCAAATTTGTACGGCCATCCATCCCCCCCCCCCCTCGCCCCTCCCTCGTTTGGCCTTTTTTCCCCTTACTGCCTTACGCGCCACTGAAAGAGCCTAAATGCTTCTCGTAGTAAAATAAAATGGACGATACAAGCCGACTTAAACAAGAAAGAGGGGGGGGGGGGGGGGGGGGGGGGGGGGTCAGTTAAATTCTTTCTTGGACTGTTCTGAGAAATCTGTCATTGCCTGAGTGTTGTTTTCTTTTTCGCACATAGGCTTGTCCGTCCTCCCCTTATGATCGTTATGCAGTGCGGAGGCCTTCAGAATACCAGGGCTGCCAACGCCGACAGCGCTTGACAGCGTTGGCAGCCCTGCCAAGGTCCAGGGTCTCGCCACGAGAAGCCATTGAGCCTCCAATTAAAACCACCCCCGCCGGGCTGCGGGGCTGCGGGGCTGCGGCAGGCCTCAGCAGGGGCGGCCGGGGAGCCCAGCGTTGGAGAATTCAAGCCCCGCGAGTCTACTGCCGAACGTGGACAAAAAGCCCGCCGCACAGCCCGCAAATCTTGTCTGAAAACGGCTTATGGGCCGAGAAAAAAAAATCAGAAAAAAATCGATGTTGACCAAAAAGTTTTATAAACTTATAAAAGTCGAGAAATGTCAAAATTTTCAACTTTTGCGACATTAAAAAAAATCTTTCAATTTTTTTTCGTACACATTTTAGTGGGTTATAAAAGAGGGAATAATACGTACGTATCGCTCTTGTCAGTTTTCCCGGTGTAAGCGCCCCGACATGTTGGCAACACTGACGGCGTCACGAATCGAGTCGTGGCACCACTGCCGGCCCGGCGCCGCCCGCCGGTAATCCCAGCGAGCGCTGCTTTTTATCTCATCCGCCCTTTTATTGGCTGCGCGTATGGCGCCGCGCGTGCTCTCTCTCACACACGGTCTCTCTCTCTCTCTCACACACACACGCACGCGACGTTGCAGCATAAAAGGGTGTGGAACGGGATTCCACTCCTCTATATGGTCTACTGTATTCAGAGTACAATTTTGAAACTGCGTAAACGTAACGCACCAGCCATATTACTTTCCAGCCTGCTCCTTCGTAACTTTTTTCTCGTCCTCCTTTTTTTCCCCTTTTCGCGCCTTTCGTTCCCGTCTTTCACATTATTCAAAATGGTGGTGCGAGATGTCAACAGCAATTTAATTTTGTGGGCGACGCGGCGTGTGCGAGTGTGTTTGAGTGTGAGGCAGATAGAGAGCGATAGAAGGGGATGGGGAAGGTGCCACAAGGGAGCGCCAAACCAATACAGCAAAACTGCAAAATGCGGGCTTTTCCAGATGCTCCATAACAAACTGAAATAGAATTGGAGAAAAAAATGGGAGGAAAATGGAAAGAAATATTGGGGAGGCAGGGACAATTCCTGTGTTCCTGGCGACAAACATGCGAGAAGCGGTTACATTGTCGGGCTTACGTTGCCTTTGCGGCCGCCTACTCGTCCGTCTCTCTCTCTCTCTCTCTCTCTCTCTCTCTCTCTCTCTCTCTCTCTCGCCCCCAGCGGTGCCGGCCCTCGCTTCAATATCCCCCATGGAGGTGTGCCGTGCCGCAACAGGCCTTTTATTTTGTCCGCGGGGTGCGAGAGAGAGAGAGAGAGAGAGGGGGGAGGGAGGGAGAGAGAGAGAGAGAGAGAGAGGGGAGAGAGAGAGAGAGAGAGAGAGAGGGGGGGGGGGTGCGAGAGGGCGGCCGGGGGCCTGTGGAGCGACAGAGATAGACGCCGGGTTATGTAAAACAGTTGGCAGCGGCCTGTGCGCGAACGCCAAACAAAGCGTCGCCCGGGAAAAGGAAAGTGTTTTACGAAAACAAAAGCGCCCGGGTCCATCACTAGTCAGCCGCAGGGGGCGGCAGGAGCGCAACGGGGCCTTGCACAACCGCAGTGAGTGTGAGAGAGAGAGAGAGAGGTGGGGACGGGACGCCCCGGTGACTGCGGTAGTGCGAGGTGCGAGAGAGACACCCGGCCGGCGGGGTGGATACCACCCGTCTCTCTCGCACTCATGCGCAGACCGCCGCGCTGCACCTGACGCTTTCTAGTGCAGCGCGTAGCCCTATAGGAGGGAGTAGTCGTGCCTCGGACGTCCCTCTCGCACACCACACGTCTCTCTCGCACCCGCCTTCTCGCCTCCCGCCCGACAGTTCGACTCCTCCGACGACGGACGGCTGTAACAGCGCTCTCCCGGAGCTATCGGCCCCGCGCCAGCGCAGGCCTCGCGCAGGCCTCGCGCCTCCATCTATCTCACTCTGCCCTGCACGTTCATATATTTTTCTATCCTTCTTCCTTATCCGCACGAATGACGCCGCCCTCTAGAGCCGTTCAACGCGCTGGAAATAAAAACAAAATCGGCTTCAAGTTTTATTTTAAGTTACAAAAAAAATAATTTGGGTTGAAGTTTGTTGTGTACGCTTTAACGCATATTTCCCGCATCGGCGGTTGGCTTTGGAGTGGAACTGACCACGACGATGCCGCGGCACTGCCTGCGGCGGGCGGGGCGCGGGGCGAACGCAGCACAGGTGCACTATCGTGCGGCTTTTGTTTATTTAAACAGAGGCGACGGCTGCCTGGTAGGGGGGGGGGGGGGGAGGGGCGTCGGATCTGAAAAGCCACAGGTGGGGGCTCGGGTGAGGGGGCGCCTAGGCTGTGTGTGTGTGTGGCAGGGAAGGAGGGAGGGAGGGAAGGAGGGAGGGAGGGAGGGAGGGAGGGAGGGAGGGAGGGAGGGAGGGAGGGAGGGAGGGAGGCGCGGCGACCGCACTGCAGAGTGCTTCGCTTCCAATCGCAGGCGTTGTCGACGGGGCCCGCGGCAGTCCGGGGAGGCTGTGCGGGCTGCGCCGCGGCGATGCATTCCACCCGCCCTGTCCATCCCCTGGGGGAGAGAGAGAGAGACAGAGAGAGACAGAGAGAGAGGGAGAGAGAGAGGGAGAGAGGGAGAGAGGGAGAGAGAAAGATAGGGGAGAGAGGGAGAGAGGGAGAAAGGGAGGGGAGAGAGAGAGAGAGAGAGACGACGCTTTGGGAGGTCACGTGCACAAAATGAGTAGCCGCTCGCATAATCTCCCTGACAGCCCTATCTCGCTGTCTCTCTCTCTCTCTTTCTCTCTCTCTCTCTCTCTCTCTCTCTCTCTCTCTCTCTCTCCCAACCCCGCTGTCCCCGCAGCGCAGTGCGCAGTCTGCCCGCTGCAGTGCCAGAGGCAGCAGCAGACGACGCGACGCCGGGTCAAGAACTTCAAGAACCAACAGAGTACTCGCTCCACTGCCAAGGGGCGGGGGGGGGGGGGGGGGGGGGGGGGGGGGAGGGGGAGAACAGGGGGTAGGGGCAGGATTTTCGGGTCGAGCAGACTCGGTCCGGGACGAACCAGGAGAGAGAGAGAGAGAGAGAGAGAGAGAGAGAGAGAGAGAGAGAGAGAGAGAGAGAGAAGGGCCCCGTTGGTGCGGCGCTGCCCAAGCCGAAGCCCGCCGGCGGGACTGGGGGTGCACAGCCGCTGCCGCTGCTCTGCTGTCTGACGGGGGAAAATCTGTCTCTGTCAAGATGAATAGCGGCCCGATGCGCACGGCTGCCTGCCGCCGCCTCCGCCGCCTCCTCCGCCTCCGCCTGTGCTTCTCTTTCAGCTCCGCGGCTCTTGTGCTCTCCTTCAGCTCCGCGGGGACGGGCGGGGCTGGGCGGGACGGGACCCCCCGCAGCGCGCGGACGTGAGGAGGGCAACCAACTCCGCACACATCATTCATTTATTGTAACCCTTGTGTACCGCAAGCGTCCGAATGAACATCTCAACGGGAAAATCACCTTTACTACATATTTCCATTGTCCATGTAAATAATTCAGTCAGGTTCAAAATTCATTAAAAAGAACTTTCATTTTCGATCAACCCTTTTTCTTCACGTTTCCTCTTTCCGCACTCACCACTTTCCCGTCCCTTCCCTCTCGGATGTATCACTTGGCAGTGATACGGTGCCGCCGGGCTGCTGGGGGCGGATCCAGTGGTGGACGCGGAGGGGGGAGGGGCGGGGCGGGGCGGGGGATGCGATTTGTATGCAACCGCACGCGTGGGGGAAGGAGGCGGACAAACTTCCCCTCCGCGGTGGCTGTGTGCGCTCCCACACCACTGCCGCACACACACACACACACACACACACACACACACACACACACACACACTCCCTTATGTCTTGTTGGTGGATGGTGGTGGTGCTGTGGTGGTGTGATGGCCATGGGATGGGCGCCGCTGCCCTGTCCCTATGGGAGAGCAGGTGCGGAGGTGCGCGTGCAGACCTCTCTCTCTCTCTCTCTCTCTCTCTCTCTCTCTCCTCTCTCTCGCTCTCTCTGTCTCTGTCTCTCTCTGTCTCTGTCTCTCTCTGTCTCTGTCTCTCGCTCCCCCGTGTCTCCGGCGTGCCCCTTGTTTGCGTGTTATCCCCCACCCCTTTCACATTTCTGCAGCCTATCCAGGGGATGACGCCCTCCCCATCCTGATGCCGGCTAATGCACTGGGAGAGGCAGATGCGGTGGGCGTGGCTGGCGGCCTTCGCGTGCGCCCGCGCGTCTCGGTGTGTGTGTGTTTCTGTGTGTGTCTGTGTGTGTCTGTGTGTGTCTGTGTGTGTCTGTGTGTGTGTGTGTCCGTGTGTGTCTGCGGCGCGGGTGTGTGTGTGTGAGCGGCGGCACTACATTCTGGAATTAGCATGTGCGCTGCTCGTCCGCGGAACCATCCATCAAACTGCACGCACCATTTATGGACTCGGCCCGATATTATCAGGCGTGTTAGAGAGATTAGGGGCGGGGAGGGGAGAGGAGGAGGGGGGGGGGGAGCCAAAAAAATGATGTTCCGGCAGGACAGGCAAAATCATGTGCGGGATAAAAAAAATTACAAATCGAGGAAGGGGGGAGGGGGCTGCATTGAGGTGCTTTCATTTTATTATTGAGTGGCATAGGGATTAAGGATAGGAGAGAGAGAGAGAGAGAGAGAGAGAGAGAGAGGGGGGGGGGGGAGGTTAGGAGAGAGAGGGACAGTAGAGAGACGTGCACCCGAGCCCAGCCTGCTGCCCCGACACGGCCCCCTCACACGCGGGCACGCGCCCCCGTAGAGGATCGGCCTTTAGAGCGGGAGGCATTCCGGCGCCACGCACACCGGGCCTAACAACATAACGCAACAAATAACGCCGAGGCGAACTGCTGTTGTAACTGTTTGTGCGCCTGCTGCTGACCGCTGTGGGCTGCTGCGGGGTAACGCTCCGAGGAGTTATTCTCTGGCCACGCGCCGCCACGCGCCGCCACGCGCCGCCACGCGCCGCCGAGCCACGTGACCAGGCCGCCCGCGGCGCCGCCCGGCACGTTCACCACCAGAGCGTTGCACAACTATAATAGTAGGAGAAGCTGCTGGAGCCGTGCTGGAGCCGTGCTGGAGTGGGCCGCCCCCGCCGCGGCTGGAGCTGGAGGCAGCCCGCTGGAGGCCAGAGTGGTCCGGTAACCCGGCGGGAGTGCAGGTGCATGCAGGGGACCGGCATGGCAGGATATCGCACACACACACACACACACACACACACACACACACACACACTCACACACACACACACACACACACGGAAGAGAGAAATAAGATTGATGCCGCTCCATCTGTTTTATTCGCTTTCACATGGCGCGGAGGGGCTCTCCCAGTCTCTCTTGTCGAGAGCAGCCCGCTGTGGTGCACTCACCGGCTGTGCTCATGTCATGCCATGGGAACGCCAATAACAATCCTCCACGGAGGTAAAGCGCTTCCATCAGCCGCTGTGCATATCCTCTATCTCTATCTCTCTCTCTGTGTTTCCAGGCTGGGATGCTGGCGCTGACGCGGTAGCCGCGCCCGGAGCCGCCCCGGAGCCGCACCCACCATGTGGAGCTCGGTGGCCGACACGCTGGGCAACATCACCAAGATCTGGCGGCGACGCAGGATGGCTAGTGAGTCAGCACGACACACTCACGTGTTGGGTTAGGTCAGGTTAGGTTGGCAGCTCGACAGAGCGACCGCGCGGACCAACCAAAAAGTTGTTTTTTGGAGCGCAGAATTTGATTTTTTCAATGTATATTTTTTTTTGCGACACCGCCTTATGCAGCGGGAGAAAGAGAGAGAGAGAGAGAGAGAGAGAGAGAGAGAGAGAGAGAGAGCTAGAGATCTCTAGCTCTCTCAGATAGGGAGAGCTAGACAGAGAGATAGAGAGAGAGAGGTGGGGGCGGGTCGTGCAGTTGTGACCTTGAGAGAGCACCTCCCCCACCAGTGCCCCCCGCAGCGGCGCCTTATCTCTTATCTGTTGGTAGTATTTGTTTCAGCGTGCGTCTGCGTTGGCACCCCTGATTCCGCGCGGTGCGGTGTGTCTGCGGGAGGTGCGGGACCAGGAGGAGGGGCGGGGGGGGGGGGGGGGGGGTCTGCCACTGCCGGGCTCCCTCGGATGAGAGAAGGAGGGATCGTGTTGCGCGGACACCGGATACACTGGGCACGTGCTCGCAGAGCTGGAATCACTCTGAGAGGCAGGGGAGGGAAGAGGGAGACATGAAAAGTATGAAGGTAAAGTAGCTAGGAGAGTGCAAGGTGTACCCCCGAAAAACTTTTTTTTATTTTTTATTTTTTATTTTTTGAAGGATCAGGATTTCCCCCCTCTCGAATCTTCACGCTCTGCTTAGCGTGGATTCCAGGGGGCGGGAATGAAGAACGTTGGGGGTGGGGACGACGTCCTCTCATCCGCCTCGCTGAGTCCCCCTCCCCCCCCCCCCCCCCCCCGTCAGCACGCCTTTTGTGTGGCAGTAAATATTCCCCCCATATAAGTAAGAAGGTAGAGAGGTCGCCAAGAAATAAATTAAGTCTTCTCCTCCCATTCTTATTTTCTGCCCCCCCCCCCCTCCTTTTCATTGTACCCCTCGCTTTTCATCTCCGTTGCTGGCAGTATGTGATGTTCATTCTCTCGTTCACTCACACACACACACACACACGCGCGCGCGCCCCCCTCCTTCCGTGTCTTGGCTGTGAGTGCGAGAGAGATGGTAGTTCTGTGGGCGTCTCTCTCTCTCTCTCACTCTCTCTCTCTCTCTCTCCCTCTCCCTCTCGCACGCAGGCCGCGGCGAGACGCCTGCGGTGCTGCGGTAGGCACCCCGGCGTGCGCGGGCGCGCCGCGGGCGGCCTACCCCCGGCTCCGCGGGCGCTCCGCTCCGCCCCGCTCCGCCCCGCTCCCTGCTTGAGCCTCTCGGGCCGCTGCCCGTCACGCGCTGCTCCCCTTGTTCACCGCGGCCGCCGTTTGAAAACTTTTCCCGCGCGATCTCATGTGGTGCGATGCGCGTAGACTCCCCGCGGAGCTACACTGTAGTCCCGGGGCCGTGTAGAGTCCCCCCCCCCCCCCGCGGCGGTGTAGTCCCGCCGCATCGGGTCCGGACACGACACGCCGCTGTTTACTCCAAGTTCACTCCGTGTCCTGCGTCCCCGCGCCGGAACTTTGCGGCCCCCCGCCCCTCCCGCCTCGGCGGTGCGGTAAGCTCACCCCCCCCCCTCCCTAACCCTTTCCCTTTACAGGACAGGTGGCGGCGGGCGGTGCACCGGGCAGCCACGCCCCGCCACGCCCCGCCACGCCCCGCCCCGCCACGCCACGCCCCGCCACGCCCCGCCACGCCCCGCCACGCCCCGCCACGCCCCGCCCCGCCCCGCCACGCCCCGCCACGCCCCGCCACGCCCCGCCACGCCCCGCCACGCCCCGTGTGTGCCGGGGTTTTCGGAGGGCTGTGCTGCCGTGAGGAGCAGGGGCGGGAGGAAGCAGGCAGAGGTGGTGGTTGGCTGGCGGTGCGAATTTGCAAAAGATGTTCGCCCATTTCCGTAAACTCGATCCGACTTTGGTGGTGTGAGTGTGGGACCTACAGGGTGCGGTGCGGTGCGGGGCCCCGCGTTGGCAGCAAGGCTCGTTTGGCAGGCCGTTGGCAGCCCACTGACAGCCCGCTGACAGCCCGTTTGGCAACCAGAGTTGATAAACATTTTTGGGCTACAACGGAATCTCAAAACGATTGCTGCTTCTTCTTTTTTTTTCGCCGCCGCTCCTGTTGGTTTGGGGGGTGCGGATGAAGGCGTTGGCCGATCCTGAGGCGTTACTCCGCCGGTACGTGTGAGGAGGAGGGAGAGAGAGGGAGAGAGGGAGAGAGGTAGAGAGGGAGAGAGGGAGAGAGGGAGAGAGAGATAGAGAAAGATAGGGAGAGAGAGAGAGAGAGAGAGAGAGAGAGAGAGATCGTCACGCAAAACCCTTGCCGCCTGCGACATGTGATGGAATTTAATAACGGGGGAGCTCCCCCCCCCCCCCCCTGCTTCCCCCGAGACGTGCTGAGTAGCGGGCCGCCCCTGCGGCTGGATGGCTGCCTGGGCCCCGGCCCCGGCACCCACAATAACCAGGCGGCGAGTTTAGCGAGAGTTCTCGTCGTGCAGTCCGTCATCTTTGTCAGGAATCCCTTTCTCTCTCTCTCTCTCTCTCTCTCTCTCTCTCTCTGTCTGTCTCTCTCTCTCTCTCTCTCTCTCTCACTTCCTCTCCAACTCTTTCTCTCTCTCTCCCTCTTCTCATCTCTCTCTCCCTCTCCCTCTATTCCTCTTGCGAGCCGCTTGTTTTCCGCGGGGTGTGTTTTTGCATCGCGGAAAAGCAGAGCGCCGCTGCCGATATAAAATTCGTCAGGGCGATGAAATAAACGGAGGGGAGAGGGGGGGAGGGGAGAAAGTGAATTCGCCTCTGCCGCCTCAAGGACGCCATTGTGGCCCTCATTGAGAGTTTGTTTGGGGGCGAAGGAAAAATAGCGCGGGCGGGGAAACTCGCGGAGGCAGGGTGGGAAGGGGGGGGGGGGGAAGAGGAAGAGGACGAGGCAGGAGCAGAGCTGGGGTGCCGAGCTGGCGATAGAAACAGTGCAGCCGCGCACGCTAATGCGGCGCGCGGCGCCCAGCAGCGAGTCTGTCCGGGGCACGACGACTGCTGGGCATGAAAATATAGTCGAGTCAGGGAAGGATGGCAGACCGGCGTCAAAGGTTTCGGAGACAATACCACCGCCGCCTTTGTGAAGCGTTTATTGGTGGTCTTCACGGCGTGTTGGTCGGGTCCTACCCTGGTCCTAGAGTGTCCACACAACGTTCTGATGTCTCAGCATCTCGGGCCAGGCATGCATGCATATTATCCGAGGGGGGCTCAGTTTACGGACGGGTGTACACTGACTGGTGACTGGACCGGATATTTCAATTGACTGGAATAAAAATTTTGCGGTCATTTATGGTTTCTTTTGTTCTGGGCTGCTACCCACCCCAAAGTAGGTTAAAAAGTCATTCCCACCGTGAACAAAGCTCAAAACGAAATTATTTTTGTTTCGCTTAGAAATATGTGGATGCTTATGAAAAAAAATTGCAAAAATGGGTGGGCACTACCTCGTCCCAGGCCTCCGCCTGGAACCCTCCTGCTTAACTTCGGTGTTCGAATGGGAACCGGTGTACCAGGTATTGACCGCCGCAAAGACACCGGCACAACGCAGCGGCCTTTTTCAGGGGCACGCTTCCGCAACGGTCAATGTAGCCCCCTCCGCCAGCCAGATTTCCGGAATCAACTCCCTTCGACTGGCTGGTTGGTCTGTGGCACTGCGGCCACTCCCGAGCGGATTGGGGGGGAGGTAGGCTTTCCTATATCGTACACAGCCGAAGCTGCTGTACTTCACGACGAACCCTAGTCGCGACGGCGTGTCCTCGTCTGCCAGATTCACAGGGAGCGAAAACGAAGGTACCGAACCCTAGGTACCCCCGTAGCATACACCCGAGTCTCCGAACCAAGTTTCCTTGGTAGACACAGAGCCCCCCCCGCCGGAAACCCCGGGCGACCGAGAGAACCTCGGACCCGGGAACGGGGGTAAGCCCGACCGTGCTGCGGGAATCTTCAAGTTGAAACCCAACGCTTACATCTCTCAGTGACGCAGCGCGCACGGCCGTTCAGACAGCCATACCGACGCCACGTTCGGAAGTATATTTTACCCTCTGTCTTCCAAGCGTAGACAGAAGAAAAATTTAGAGGGATCGGTTAGATTCGAACCCCCGACCTTTCAGTGGCTAGCCATCCACTATACCCACGCGGCCACAGAGCCGCGATGACGTTTTATGCGCGCCCCCTATACTTTACACACCGTCGTCTAAGCCGAGCCGACAGAAAAAATGCACGGACCGGCAAAGAGTTGAACCCTGACCAGCCGCCCGCCGGCTGGACTCGCTAACCGCGCGGCTACCGGGCTTCAGTGCGAAAAGCCCGTGCGCTCCCGGTACTGTAGCCGCACGACGTGTCCGACTGGAAATTGAATGGACTTTGACTGGAGAGTGACTGGACTGGAAGGCGTACACTGACTGGAAGCACCGCGGTACCCCTCGATATTGACACAAAGTCCCGACTCGGGGACGCA
Organism: Megalurothrips usitatus; assembly: GCA_026979955.1. Taxonomy (NCBI): domain Eukaryota; kingdom Metazoa; phylum Arthropoda; class Insecta; order Thysanoptera; family Thripidae; genus Megalurothrips; species Megalurothrips usitatus. The sequence goes on from CM049601.1 coordinate 12,729,932, forward strand.
TGGACACTCTAGGACGACGAGGCTGTCCCTTCGGGAGCAGCGGAACGACCGTAATTATCACCCACACAAAGACAGCAAACATCAATGCGAGCCGGTCTGCCATCCTTCCCTGACTCTACTATATGCGGGGAACACGCTGCCAACACAGCCCGGCCCGGGCGTCGTGGGGGAAGCGGTGGTGGGGGCGGTAGGGGGGTGATCCGAAATCACTGTGGCGCAAGGGCGGCTGTGCCTCGTTGGGTGGCGACTGTGGTTGTAGGACGAGTGCGGCATAGATTGCTCTGACCAGCACCTTTTTCAACGATTTTTTTTCACTTTTCTGTTATATTTCTACGAGTGTTGAAGGGCGCTGACGCGCCGGGGACGAGGTTATCTCTCTCTCTCTCTCTCTCTGTCTCTGTCTCTGTCTCTCTCTCTCGGTCTCTCTCTCTCTTTCGCGCGGTGACGCAGTTTCGGCTGGTGGATCCGCGCACTTGGTCGTCAGCGAAGACTAAAGGGCATCTTCAGCATGGCTTCTGGGCAGCCCCTCCTCTCCCGCAGAGTATCTTCTCTCTCGCGCGCGCTCTCTCTCTCTCCCTCTCGCTCTCGCTCTCTCTCGCTCTCTCTCTCTCTCTCTCTCACGGCCGCCGCCCTTCTCCGCTTGCCGCCCCCTCCCCCCCAGTGTATTCGATTCCCCCGTATTTGGCGAGTTGAATTCTGCCGTTTTAGGCGCCGAGCCTGCCCGAGGCAGAAGGGCCCGAGGGGCCCGGCAGCGGGGGCCCGGCAGCGGGGGGTCCTTCTGAGGCTGGGCCGGGGCCCCGCAGCCCCCGCAGCCCCCGCCGGCCGGGAGAACAATGCCCTGGGGGGTCCCTCTGGGGCGGCGGGGCCGGCCATGGCGGGGCCGGCCATGGCGGGGCCGGCCATGGCGGGGCGGGGCGCACGGCGCGAGGCCGGTTGTTCCGCGCAGCCCCAATGCCGCCGCCACCTGTAGGAGCCCGCATGGGGGGTCGCCGCGGGATGGGGGGGGGGGGGGGGGGGCATCGGACGGAGCGGCCCAGAGCTTGTCGGAGGGGAGCGTGTTCAGTTCGTCCTGCGGTGCCCTGCGGTGCCCTGCGGCCCCCGGATACAGACGGCTGACACAGTCCGGCTCAGGCCCGGATACAGTCTGGTTACAGCCAGGATGCGAGACAGAGACAGAGAGAGAGAAGAGGGGGTGTTTAGAGTAACGCGGAGCCCTGAGCTCGGAGGACCGGAAGATGAGGACGGGTTGGACGGGGCGAGGCGAAGCGTTAAAAGGCGGTCGGGCAGGCGGCACGACGAGGCCGCCGTCGTCGCTGGGAGAGATGCCGGGCTAAAAAGCCACCTAATTGGTCGTGGCGCGGCGTGGCGCGGCGTGGCGCGGCGTGGCCCGCTGCTGCCGCCTGGTCGCGGGGCCGCGGGGGCCACCGTCGTCCGCCCCCAAAGTCTAGGGCGGAGTGGACGAGCAGTGCCGCCTGCAGCGGGCCGTCGCCAAGGCTATAGCGCGGCGGGACGGGGGCGGCCGGGAGCGGCAAGGGTATAGCCGGGGGCGGGGCTGAGCGAAAGCGGGCCAGTCTAAGTCAATTTCAGGCCGGCGTCCCGGATGGGCTGGCCGGGCTGCCGGGCTGCCGGGGGTCCCCGGGCCGCCGGGGCGCGCTTTATCCACGGCAAGACAGTGCACTATCCTGCACAGCAGTTTGAAGCATGGTGCTCTTGGAGGGCGGCAGGCGGCAGGCGGCAGCACTCCTGAAAACGGGCTCCTCATTCCGGGAGGAGCGTCTGTGCCGTACTCCTAAATCATTTATCAAGCCTAAGCTCTTGCGCCGGCCCGGACGGTTACTGTGCGAGGTTTAAAACACTCTGTGCTGCGGGCTGACGCCCCCCCTCCCCCCCCCCCCCCCCCCCCCCCCCCCGCGGCCCCAGGTGGTGTGCTGCCGGGAGAAGCAGATTGACAAACTGTGCTCGGGGACCTGGCCGCCGCGCCGTGCCGAGCGCCGAGGTAAAGTCTCGGGGAGCCGGAGGCCCTCCGACGGCTCCGGCGGCTCCCGGCCTCCCGGCACGGACGACGGCCACTTGTTCCGTCACTGGAAACGTTCAGTGCTCTCTGCGCCGGCGGCCACGTCCCGGAGCCCCGGAGCCCTCGGGGACACTGCTCCGGGCCGCTCCGGGGACTCTTGTTCGGTTCGCTTCGTCGTCGCCGCCGCCGCCGCGTCCGGCGGGACGTCGTTATGGTTATTATTTTCTCCGGCGCACACGGAGGCGTGCAGCCCGGCCCCGGAGCCCCCGGAGCCCCCGGGGGGACCGCCGCTCACCGCCTTGTCGAAGACGCGGCGCCGCCCCCTCTCCTCCCGGCGGCGACACGGGGTTTAAGGGCGGCCGGGGGGCCCGAGCAGGCGAAATACAAAAACACACGCCTCGGAAATAAATTGGGTCCGGTGTCAGCGGAGGGCGGGTTGTCCACTCCCCTAGGCCTGCCGCCGGGCCCCCTCCGGGCCCCCTCCGCCTGTTCCTGCTCGCCCTGTGTCGCCGGGGACACACGGAGTGGACAATGCAGCCTCACAGACACAACAAGGGCCGACCGTGAGTGGGGCCGAGGCCGAAGGGCACGCCGTGTGTGTGTGTGTGTGTGTGTGTGTGCGTGCGCGCGGATCCTGGGAGAGGCTTTGCGCTCGCTTGTATCGTCCGCCCGCTGCGTCTCCGAAACTTGTGAGACGTTGGCATCCGGCCGGGGCTTTTTAGTGAAACGCCGTCGTGCGGCGACAAGGGAGAAAGGGGAGAGAATGGCACGGGGAAGTAAGGGAAATGAGACAGAAAGAGGGAGAGAGAGGGAGAGGCAGAGAGAGAGAGAGAGAGAGAGAGAGAGAGAGAGAGAGAGAGAGAGAGAGGGAGAGAGAGAGAGAGGGAGAGAGAGAGAGGGTGTACGACGATGACAGGATGAGGCAGCACGGCGCCCTATATATACTGCGGCCGCTAGGTGGCGAGTGCAGGTCACGGGGTGGGAGTGCGAGGAGTCCCTCTGCTGGGCACTTTGCCGCCGACCTCACCTGTCTTGGTATGCTGCGTCGGACGCGACGAGACACGGGGAACACTACTCTTATAGGATCGCCATGAGGTACCCTGTGTACGGTCCTCACATTAGGTAGGGTGCGTCCCGACAGCTCTAAACATTTTTGGGGTCTGCGGGGCCCAATGTGGTCATAGGGTTCCCATGGGGTTCCCATAGGGTTCCCATAGGGTGCCCATAGGGTCCGTATAGGGTTCCCATAGTGTCTTCATAGGGGTCCCATACGGTCCCCATAGGGTTCCTACAGGGTGCCTATACGGCTCCCATAGGGCCCCCATAGGTTTTCCACAGGGTTCCCATGAGGTCTCCATCGGGTCCTCTCCGGGATGACCCCCGCGGGGGCCGGGCCCTCCGGGACGACACGGCGGGACGTCGACGGCCACGACGGCGCGGCGTCCATGTTTCATGGTCTCCGGGGGCGGGCGACGGGACAACAGTTTTGTCGGCAGTAAAATTTGTGTGGAAGGGGCGACGACGCCGTCGTGACCGGCAGGCAGGCAGGCGGCTCGGCTTCCCCCCCCCCCCTTCCACCCCTGCGTCGTGTATTACAGTACATCAATGTCGGGGCCTCGTCGGAGGGGCGGCGGCGGCGGCGGCGGCGGCGGCGGCGGCGGCGGCGGCGGCGGCGGCGGCGCGGAGTTCGTTTCGCTGCTATGCAGGGAGAGGAGAGCGCGCGGTAGAATTTCAAACGGCACGGGAATATTTGCGTTCTATTGTCATTTTGCGGCAGCGCGGCAGCTCCCACTGAGTTTGCGCGTCGAGGGGTTCTCGCTTTGCGGGTTTTCAACCCCATCCCCGCTCCGCGGCTCTACGGCGGCCACGAAATCCCCTCGCCGCCGTGCTCCGCCCCCGGCACAAGCACCCCGCCGGCCCGCCCCGCCCGCCCCGCGGCCCCACACCTCACGGCCTCGCCCGCCGCCGCCGCCGCCGCCACCGCCGTTGTTAATTAACAGCTCAGCGCACCGCCATGGAGTGGCCATGAAGCAAAACCGCGGCCGAAAGCGCCCGCAAAACGCCTCGCGGGGCATGGAGCACGCGTGAGGGCCGGCAGCGGGTCCGAAAGACATAAAAAAATTAATTAAAGAATTTAAAAAAATATAAAAATGCGTGAGTACTGCTGGCCCCGTCTGCGGGAACCTTTCCTGGAACCACGTAGTTGGATTGGGACCATTCTCTGTCCGTCTCTCTCTCTCTCTCTCTGTCTCGCTCTTTCCGACCGGGTAGTTACATTGCGGCACAATAACGAGCGTCTTGTTTTCCCTCTCTTTGCGTCTTTGTCACTGGCATCGAGTCGTGTCGCGTCGCGCTGGGAGAGAGACAGAGAGAGACGGAGACGGACGAACAGGGCGGCGTTCCCTGGTACCTTTGTCTGAGGACGCTGTTTCCTGCTCTAATGAAGTGGGATGGAGATGAAAGGAGAGTTTCCGCGTGGTAGAAAGAGGAAGGAAGAGTAGCAGGAGAAAGGGAGCCAAAGGCGAGACACAAGGGTTTTCCTTGTTTTTATTTAGGCTGGGAGGGGGGGGGGGGTCAAAGGTCGCGATGAGTTTCTAAAGAGGTTACCTCCCCCGAAACCAGCCCGCCCCCGATGGTTTTGTAGCGTCCCCGCCGGCTGTGGCCGTGTCCGCAAGTCGGGTAGGAAAAGGAAAATAAAAGAAAAATTACAAGAGGTAAAGGAAGGAGGTAAAAGAAATGATCGGGTAACCTTTTTGTTATTTTCCCTGCTGACATTTTTTCCTCACAGATGCCGTATTTTTTTTGTGCTCCCACATTACCCCACGCCACGGAAACGAGAGAAGCAGTTTGATCCAATTTTCCACCACGCTCAAAAAAAAATTTAAATGAGTGGTCTGAGCCGAGATGACTTTTCTGAGGGTGCGGTTCCGACAGCGGTGCAACATTTGCTTGTCCGAGCCGAAACTCGCTCGCCGCGGCGGCGACAGACGCGCCGAGTGTTTCTTCTCGCCGGCACCAGTAATCCAACAGTTTCGCAATTAATCCATTTCAAACTTGGCGCCGAACGCTCCGATTAATTACTTCCGGCGCCGCGCCGCGGCCGTCAGCCGTCTCGGCTTGCCGTCCTCTCTGCCCGGCAGCAGCGGCCGCGGCGGCAAGAAAAATAGGCGAATTTTTCATCCGGAGCGGGGCAGGACGACCTCCTAGGAATTGTAATCCCGAAAGTTTAGAGGAAATTTCCGGAAAAAAAATCCAAAATATTTAAAGAAAATTAATGAAATTTCCAAAAAAAAAACGGATGCCCTCTTCGCGCCCTCTACCCCCTCCCCACGGCGGCAGCGTGCGAGGTGCCGAGTGCCCTCCGCTCCTATCACCCCTCTTCAGTTTTATAACGGAGTTGTTGAAAAATAGAAGACGGTTTAATGTGTTTCTGAACGATGTCCGGTGACAGCGGGGCGCGGCAGGGCGGCCGGCTCAGGTGATCGAAAAGCGGGACTCATTTCCGGGGACGGCACCGGCGGCACGGCAGCTCCACGTTCTTTGGCTCCACAACATGATTATCGTGGGCAGCTGCAGCGGCAGACCCCCCGCTGTGCTGTCCCCATCTAGACAAGCCTGCAGGCCCCCGTGTAGACCCCCCGCGGACCCTCGTGTAGACCCGCAATGGCCTGTAGACCCCCCGCGGACCCCCGCGGATGGCTCCCCGGGCGGCGCTCTGTTGTGTGCGACGCGGCCTCTTCCCTTTGTGCTCCGGTGACGATCGGTCCGCCGGCTACACCGGAGCCTGCCGGAGCGACCACTTCCTTTCCGAACGGAAACAATTTCCGGCCGCTCTGCTGACGTTCGCTCATGGTCGTGTGTGTGTGTGTGTTGCAGGGGGGTGCTGCAGTTCGGGGACGCCGGTGGCGGGGGCACCGGGGCCACCGGGGACACCGGAGGGCGCCGGGGCTGACGGCGAGGACGGCGGCGCCCCCGCGGCCCCGGAGCGCCGTCCGGAGCTGCGGACCGAGGACTCGGAGGAGCGCGACCAGCCCTCGTCCCGTGAGTACGCGGCGCGGCTCTCTCTCTCTCTCTCTCTCTCTCTCGCACTCACGGGGCGCCCAGAGCTACCACTGAACCCCGTGATCTCCGCTGTCCGCAGTGGACGCGGCGAGCGTGCTGGCGTGGCTGCGCGCGCACCCGGACGTCCTGGAGAGGCACGTCATGGAGGAGCTGGAGCTGGAGACGCTGGAGCGCTGGATCATCCGGAAGACGCAGCGCGCCAAGAAGCAGGCCGCCGCCCCGGGCAAGAACGGGCGCAAGACGTCGCTGTCCCGGTGGAAGGTGAGCCCCGCCCCGTCTCTCTCGCACCCACGCGCGGCCCGTAAGGCACGAGAAGACGGGGCGATGGCGTTTACGGTAGGAATGTAGACGGCGGCCCCGCGACTACAGTGCGCCGCCCGCGTGCAGCAACTTACCGGGGCAATAAAACTACAGCGGCGGGGGGGGGGGGGGGGGGGGGGGGGGGTACGGCCGGCACGTCGCTTCCTTTCAGAGGCCCGGCCTTCACTCGATTGCCACTGAAACTCAATACATGCGAGCCGCCCCTCCATTCTGTCCCTTCTCTTCCCACACTCACCCCCTCCTTCTCCCTCCCCCGGATAGCGGGGCCGGGAAGTAGGCCAAATGACTGGGCACAGCAGTCAGTCTCCGTGGTCTTTACACCGTAGTGCTAACCTAACCTGACGCCCCCCTTGCTGCAGTTCTGCGTGCACGCGGACAAGAGGCAGATGCTGCAGGAGCTGACGCAGTCCCTGCAGCGCGGCCCGTCCCGGGCGCACGTCCTCTTCGAGCTGGCGGGCTGCATCAGCTCCGCCGTGGGCGCCGACGGCTTCCGCCTCTTCCTCGCCGACCAGGGCGAGCCCGACAACCTCACCGAGTACGTCGGCGAGGAGGAGCCCACGCCGCTGCTCGGGTGAGGACACACGGGCTCCGTTGCCCCCCCCTCTCTCTCTCTCTCTCTCTCTCTCTCTCTCTCTCTCTCTCTGACCCCGCTCTGTCCTCGCGCGGCAGGGCGCGGCGCTCCTCGGGCCTCACCGTCCCCGGCTTCGTGGCGAGGACGCGGGAGCCCGTCAGACTGTCGCACGCCGACCCGGACCCGAGGTTCCCCAACGGGCTGGCCTACAACGTGAGTAAACGGCGCCAAAACGCAAAAAAAAAAAAACAACTCGTGAGTGACCGGGGCTCGAACCTGTGCCGCAGGGGCACGTTCTGTGCCAGGCGGTGCTGCAGCCGGACGGCGCGCTGGCCGGCGTGCTGGAGATGCGTCGCGGCCCGCAGAGCCCGCCCTTCCACGAGGAGGACGAGGAGATAAGCCAGTCCTACCTGGTGTGGGGCGGCATCGCGCTGCACTACGCGCACCTCTACCTCACGCAGGACCGGCAGCGGCGCCTCAACGACTTCCTGCTCACCGTCGTCAAGTAAGCCGCTGACGCGCTCCGTCCGAGACCGCGGCGAGCGCCTGCCACCGCCGGGGTAGGCGCGCCCGCCGGGCGGCCGCGTCTGCCGGGAGTGCCTACCCCGCCGCCGCCGGGCGCTCTGCTCCGCTGCGCCGCCACCGTGCCGCTCCGCTCCGCCGGCCCGCCCTCCCCCCACTCCCTGACCGAGCCCGTTGTCCGTGTTCCAGGTCCATCTTCCAGGACATGGTGAGCATGGACCTGCTCGTCACCAAGGTGATGAACTTCGCGCAGCGGCTGGTGGACGCGGACCGGGCCTCGCTGTTCCTGCTGGACGCGCGCTCCGGCGAGCTCTACGCGCGCATCTTCGACGTGGGCGGCGAGCAGCAGCAGCACGGCGCGGACGCGGCCTCGGGGTCGGGGCCGTCGGGGGCCGGCTCCGAGGACTCGCTCGCGTCCGCGCACAAGATGCACACCGAGGAGATCAGGTGCGCCGCCCCGACGACACTGCCAGTTTTCTAGAGAAAAACTACATTTTGCTGGAAAAAAACTACATTTTGCTGTTGAAAAACTACATTTTGCTGTTGAAAAACTAAATTTTGCTGGAGAAAAACTACATTTTGCTGGAGAAAAACTACATTTTGCTGGGGAAAAACTACATTTTGCTGGAGAAAAACTACATTTTGCTGGAGAAAAACTACATTTCGCTGGAGAAAAACTACATTTTGCTGGAGAAGAGCTACAGTTCAACGCCAGTCCACTTGGCGTGGCTCGCACTGACCGCGAGTCTGCCCCCGCAGGTTTCCGGTGGGCACGGGCATCGCCGGCCAGGTGGCGCGGACCGGCGAGGTGCTCAACATCCCGGACGCGTACTCGGACCCGCGCTTCAACCGGTCCGTGGACCAGCTGACGGGCTACCGCACCCGCTCCATCCTCTGCATGCCCATCCTCATCCGCGGCGCCCTCATCGGGGTCGTGCAGATGGTCAACAAGCGCTCGGGCACGTTCAACAAGGTCGAAAAGTTGTTTTTTTTTTTAAATTAAATTGCCCATTACTGTCGTTAATTTAGAGAAGAAAATGAATAAACGCTGTGGTGGCCCGGGCCGCAGGAGGATGAGGAGGCGTTCGAGACGTTCGCCGTGTACTGCGGGCTGGCCCTGCACCACGCCAAGCTGTACGACAAGATCCGGCGCTCGGAGCAGAAGTACCGCGTCGCCCTGGACGTGCTCAGCTACCACAACACGTGCCTCGACGAGGAGGTGCAGGACATGCTGGGCCGGGGCGTGCCCGCCGCCATGCCGCTCGTCGACGAGTGAGTGCACCCTTCAAAACCTCGCTCTTTATGTTGTTTTTTTTTTAAATTAAAAGTTATATCTTTCTGAATAGAATAGAATTGTTAACGCGTTTTTTTTTAAGAGAAAAATTTGATTTGAGTCCTGCGTTTGTTCCGCGCTCAGGTTTCACTTCAACGTGTTCGACATCGACGACTTCGAGAAGGCGCGCCACGCCATCTTCATGTTCAAGGACCTGTTCGGGCTGAACCGCTTCGACGAGGACAGCCTGATCCGGTTCACGCTGACGGTCCGCAAGAACTACCGGCGCGTGCCCTACCACAACTGGACGCACGGCTTCTCCGTCGCCAACACCATGTACGCCATCATCAAGCACTCCGGGGGCGTATTCTCGGAGGGGGAGGCGCTCGCGCTGTTCACCGGCTCGCTGTGCCACGACCTGGACCACCGCGGCAAGAACAACCAGTTCATGCTGGAGACGGAGTCGCCGCTCGCCTCGGTCTACAGCACGTCCACCATGGAGCACCACCACTTCAACCAGACGGTGGCCATCCTGCAGCAGCAGGGCCACAACATCTTCCAGAAGCTGACCGGCGGCGAGTACAAGCAGGTGCTGGGCCTGCTCAAGCACTGCATCCTGGCCACCGACCTGGCCGCCTTCTTCCCCAACCGGGAGCGGCTGACCCGGCTCGTCAGCAGCGGCACCTTCTCGTGGGACAACAGCGAGCACAGGTGGGCCACGGTTCAAAAATGTCCATTCCCCCCCCCCCTCTTCCTCGTATTTAATTCGAACATGGGTTTTGGGTCAGACTGTACCTGGAGGCGATCGCCATGACCGCGAGCGACCTGTCGGCGAGCGCCAAGCCCTGGGAGCTGCAGGCGATGACGGTCAAGGTCATCTTCGAGGAGTTCTACCAGCAGGGCGACGAGGAGAGGGCGGCCGGCCGGGTGCCCATCGCGATGATGGACCGGTCCCAGCCCGACCAGCAGGCGGCCTCGCAGGTGAGGGCCGCAGGCCGCAGGCACCGCAGGGCTGGAGCGGAGGGCCCAGTGTCCTCTCTCTCTCTCTCTCTCTCTCTCTCTCTCTCTCTCTCTCTCTCCCTCGCACACCAGCTGACACCGCGCCGCCTCTGCCACAGGTGGGCTTCCTGACGGGCATCTGCCTGCCCTGCTACTCGCTGCTCTACGCGCTCATCCCCAACACCCGGCCCCTGCTGGACCAGTGCCGGGCCAACCTGGAGCGCTGGAAGGAGCTGGACAGCTCGCGGAGTCAGGGCGCCGACCAGGACCGGCCGCCGGCCGCGCCCCTCGCGCTGCTGCCGGCCCCCGCCCCCGCCCCCGCCCCCGCCCCGGTGCGCGCCCACCCCCACCAGGACTCCCCCGGCCCACGGCCCCCGGCCCCCCGGGGTCTGTCGGGTAACGTGTGAGTGATGCTAATCAACGTGTTCACTGCGCAGGCACAGGCGCAGGGGGCGTTGGACGCGAGTTCGGATCCGGCGTTGCCCCCGAGGAGCTCGCCGTTACCTCTCGTGGATTCCAGCTCGGATTCGGCCGATGAAATCGCCCAGAGCGGAGTACCTCTTTAGACTAGTCATTTCGTCCAGAAGTTCAATATTCCCTCATTGCCACCCCCCCCCCCCCTCTCCCACCCTATTTCAGAAATACATCACCTTTTGTGACCGTCCATGTTTTAATAAGTGTCTTACAGATGTATATTTATTGGTAATTTACAACATTCTTTGACCTGTGGTAATTAGGCATTACCCTTCAAATGGGTCTATCAAGTAGGAAATCAGTAATGTTTGAAATGTGTGTTCTAGGAATAAATAAATTGTGACTCTTATTCTTTCTATCTGTAGCCTATGGAGTATCTTCTCAGGACTGACGCAAGTATTCATGTTTATGCACCCCCCCCCCCCCCCCTCCCCAAAGACTTTGTATTTTTCTCCCAGTATTATTGTTTTGCTCCGGCAATAACAGTGAAGTCTTTATAACGAAATGTGAGTTTTAGACGTGTAATGTGTAGCACTGTTAATGACTTTCCATCCAACATATCATACCATCTGTGGTTTCTTCAAGAAAAAAATAAATACTTTTAAAAAATCTATCTTTTAGATAGAAGTACCAACATTTGTTGCCGTAGTCACAACATTCCAGAGTGAGAAATGCTTAAAGACAACTCCCCCATCTCCACCTCCTTTACAACCCTGTAAGATGCTTCTGCACTGGCAATGACTATTGGGGTGCCAGGCCGACCTGAAGTATTTACTATTATTCATCCTCTTATTTCTGGTCTGCAGAAAAAGTTAGGTGTGAACACGCAAGAAAGAAATGTTCACCTTGTATATATGTGACTAACTGCTGACTCCTACTTTAGACTGAAATGGTCTTATCCATAGTATTGAAGCATTCTGAGTACCTGGTATAAAACATTGATTAATTTCAAGTTTGTTTGTGAGAAAAATATGTATGTGTAAATATGTATATTTTGTGACGACTTATGAAAATATAAAGGTCAGAAGGAAAGGAAAAAAGAATAAAGATTGTGGTTAATTTTCCTCTTTTTATTTTAAAATATTTACTATAATTAATTTACTTAATAAATCATCACCATCAAATGGAGAAAAAATGTCATAAAATTAAGAAACAGAAACAACTAGTTTATGCAAAAAGACAACAACTTAACATAGCACATCACCATAACAGACAATTATTCTAGTAAATCACAAGACTTGGAAGAACAAAAGAAATGTGAAGCAAGTCCGTCAGTAGGTTAATCCCCAGCTGACAAAAATAAAATACAGAATGCACTAGCTCACAACAAAAAATCTTAAATATTTCTAACCAATTATTTGAATGAACACCTGATGTATTTACAATTTAGCGAGACACCATAACGAATAATCACATTTAAAGACCAGCAACATTCCTCAAACAGGAGATTCAGTTCTAATCATCACAAATGCAGGTCCTATTTATGTTGACATAATATCAAGAAATTCTATGACATTGTGAGCAGCTTTAGCTGTGGCTTCATTCTCATTGCTATCATGGCCTGCTTGAATAGTAGGAGGGTCGGTGTCCAAGTGCACGAAGACAATAAATTCTAGAAAATAAAAGCCAGAATAGTTCACAAAACTGTTGTTTATGACGCACATGCAGAAAATATGCAACAAATTAAGGGAAATCTTACTTTTCTCTCCAATTTTTCCATTGTCTGCAGTTGAAGCAATAGTAATCTTGAAATGCAACTCTTCGGCTATCATTTGCAGCTTTTTTAAAGGATTTATTTCCTGTTTAATTATGGGTTTTTCCTTTAAAAAAAAGATTGAATGACAACAATTTGCAATTTTAAAGAAATAAATGGGTGGATATCCCATCACGGCACACACCTTCAAAGACTTGTATTCTGTCAGTTGTGCAGCATAAGCACGGTGATAATCTATAAACCTGGTGCCTGGACTAATCACAGGCGCAGATGGAAGGTCATCTTTGCTCTTCAAAAGTTTGTACTTTTGGGCAACTTCTAGATCTTTAAGCTTTACTTCTTCTGTCACAACAGGCACCTCCTTAGGTTTTGGTGGGTACTGCAAGCAGGGAAGTATGAACCAAGTTGAAGGTTTCAACAAAGGAACTGAAAAGAGCAAGCCTGTCATACCATTGATGAAACAGCAGGATCATTAGGAATCTCATCAAGAATAGACTTTAAATTTGACTGGAGTATTTGAAGCATATTTTGAGCAGCAATATGCTTAGCCAGCTGTTTTTTTCTTGCGGTTCCTAAAATAAAATTTCAGTTAAAATTCAATGCCATTACAATATCTTCTACAATATGAAAGAAAAGATTTACCCTGAGCACTTCTTTCAGAGACCGTACACTTGAAAGTGAATGTTTTTTCATGGGGTTCCCCTACATCTGCAATGAGAGTGTACAGAGGAGCAGGGAAGTGCTTTACAGAACAAAGTGTTTGAAGTTCTCCGACAGGATTACACCCTCCTATATCCTCATGCGGATTAATTCTGTAAAACAATTAATTTGAGTTAACATAACTGCTAGAAAACAGAATAAAATTGAAAGTTTAGCCTTACGGTTCCCTATTTGGAAGTTGAGCTGGTTGAATGTTAACATCAGGTAATGCCCGTTCTCCTAAGAGAGCTAATGCCTTTTTTGCAGCTTCGTGTTTGGCAGCCTTCTTCTGTCGGCCTCTCCCAACACCTGGCAGAATTTCAGTTTCATTAACCATCCACGGCAAATGAAATTTCTATTTTTTTAAGGGTATAGTGACACAATGAAAATATTAAGACAAACCTTTAATTCCATTGCAGAGAGTGACAGACACTTCAAACATAGGATCATTTGATGGACCAGTAACATCAATTACATCGTAGATTGGAGGATTCCATTTTTTTTTCATGCAGAGTTCTTGTAGAACGGCAACAGCTGTTTGATTGCAAGCCATTTCTGGAAAGCATGCAAATTACAAATTGTGAAACAGAAACAAGGCATACACAAGGAATACATAAGGAAGACGGTAATAGAAGGTCAAATAGGAAACCACTAAACGGTAGAGCAACTACTCATAAAATTCAAGGGCTTCACTATCATCAACTGCGCAAAAACTCAGCCGGCCTACCCCAAGGAGACTGTTAACTCGCGATTTCGATGACCTGTACTTAGTCAGTAGTCAGTGCTTTGGTTTGGTCGCTGGTCGCTTCTGCTGCAGCAACCGCACATAACACGTTATTCGCACTCAACCGAACTGTGCCTACCAACAACCTCAACTATGAACAGAATGACACATGTAAACAAACAAAACGGTACATCCCCGAAATGAAAAAAAAAAAAAAGATGTATGATTGCATCATGCATACGCATTTACGAGAAAGCGCTACACATGAATAGTTTTTTTACTTGCAAAAATTTAGAAAAATTAAAAGAAGAGCCGCAGCTACAGAGATACTTGGACTCCAGCAACATTCAAGCCAAAAACCAACTACTTAGGTTTTTTTTTTTTGCGTGAATACTGAAAGTTCGTGCAAGCCAAATCTCTAGGCAGATTTAGAGGTGAAGATTTGAAACCAAACTAAACTCACTAGTGGCCTCCGTTTTAATCCGCTTCGACTCCCCCTCGGGGGACTCGTCCTCTCCGGGTATTCCCGCCGCCGCGGCTCGTTTCGAGGCCCGAGATGTTGACATTATAGTCTCAGGTGCCGCCGAGTCGAGCGCCTCCTCGTGCAGTTCAGACATTGCGGTTTCGCCCTTACGCCTGCAGTATTTCTGGGTCCGCTGATGACTTACGGAGCGCAGCACCTGGGGATTCCCGAGCCCGGACCAACAGATAGCAGATCAACAGTGATCCACTACCGCCGCTCCGCCAACACCGCTCCTGTAGGGGGGGAGGGAGGGGAGAGGAGGAGGAGGAGGGGGGGGGGGTTAAATAAATGTACTCTTGTTTTTACGGATTATTTATTGAGAAGCTTGCAAGCAAAAACCGGTTCTGAAATTTAATCATCATATTTTATGAAAATCAAATGAGCCATGAACTTGACTAATCAGTTGGATGAAGCCTCTGGGTATCTAACGTACAGCAATTATTGCTATATTACAATGTATACAAAACAAATAGCAACATAAATGATGACTGTTAATTTTAAGTACCCACATGCTTTGATACAAAGCGAAACAATGTTTTAAACATTCTACTCACACTTGCTTGCCAATCAATACTTCAGAGAATGAATATATACAAAAGCTCTGTAGCTTCCACATACTTCACCAACTCATCTGTCCGCTACAACAATAAACATGAACATTTCTTTGGTTTACTTCAAAAATACAAATGTGTAATCATGACATTTACTGATAAAGACCACAACGACAAGCACTATGCAGCACAATAAAGCAGTTTATCACACATTAAATTCCCTGCAACAATTGAGAACTTATTATTTGATAAAAGTATGTTTCATTACATTACAATGACAGCATGAGTAATAGAAAACTCATCTAAATTCACTGCAAATTCAGAAAACTCCATTCAGGACAGGGGAAAGATCATGCCATTTCCAATTAAATATGTCCTCTCATCATCCTAGAAATCAAATTTGTACAATACAAAATGCAACAAGAATTTTTGCCATGACATACATGTTAAAATATGTCAAAAGACAGAGAATATTGGAATGTAAAATAAGTACCATGGTTTGTTCATGGCATTCCCAGTAAGTACCAATCAAATCACAAATAACAGATCACATTGGCAATCTGTATGCAGTCGACAAAAATCTTGGCTGGGAATGCAATACAGCAAAATTTTCACAGCAATCAAAAAAAGGAAACACACAAAAAAACTAGATCAATATTGCACTTAAAGTTTCACTGAGGCATTATATCAAAGTACGCAACAATACAAATTCACTTCCTTAATATACCTTGAACACACATTTCTGACCAGTCCAAAAAGAATGAGAATGAAAGCTGTTTAACTTTGCCCCAGTTAAATGTTGACAGATGTCCAAACAGCACCATCTTTCCATTGAACTCTGAAGGCTCTTTGGATTACAGGCAAAAATTAAAGAAAACCACACTTAACACAAACAAAACTGAAGAGAATTACTAATTTCAATTATCACAGGAAAAAATCATTTTTGTAGAAATATAATGAAAGTACAGCAAAAGTTGTGGACACCTAGCCTTATTCTGGATCACAATTGTTTGAATTAACATGCATTTGTTGGGAATGTAACATTTTTGGAACAGTATGACTAGACAAAACAGTAGAAGAGTTCAGAAGATCCAATCTAATCAGTCCTATGAGATATAAAACTTAGGGGTATCTTACCCATACCCAGTAAAGCAGGACCTTGAAAAATTTAGAGTATTAAGTGCCTAATTAAAAGGTAGGAAACACAAAAGTAGTTCTCAACTTTATCTTGCTCACATGCTCTTGACTTGCAGTGAGGTGATAAAATTCAAACTGATAAGCCAACAAAAAAATGGGAGTACAGAATAGGTTCACTTAAAGTTATGACATCAAATGATACCCCATACTTTGCTTAGCCATTATATGAGCTGACTACAAAAAGCAGCATAACCATCCAACAGCATTTTTGTTGGCACAATCATGAATGAAGAGAGCAACTGTGGAATATCATCTAAAATAAGTTTCAATTGTTTTTTTTTGTGCCGTTCTGAAACTTGACAGCACTGCAAATTGAAACTTATCTGCAGGTTCCTCATCTACGACCATTTCCTCAAATTTCAAAATGTGAACAAGATCTTATTTTGAAATATGAAAAAAAGGTATATCTTCTTACACACACCCTGGGAATGCGTACATTAAGTGCTCACAAAGCATAAAATTACAAAGAAAAAAAAAAGAAAAAAGCAAGGAATAAATAGTTGCTGAAGATGCCAGGAGTGGCAAAGTGACTAGACATGTTCCTGCTTTAATATTAACAGAGCAACATTATTCCTTTCAATGTCATACACACAAATAAGATGAGAAAGATTATCTCCAATAATTACAAGTCTACGCACAAATCACTTGTCTTCAACCACTGGCGTTTTCAAAATTGTTGGTTCATCCTTCAGGAATGTTCCGGAACGTGGTCCGACTGTAGGTTGTGGTTGCTTCTTTTCACTTACACTACTATCACCATTAAGTTTCTCAGTATTTTTACATATACTATTTTTGCTTTCATTTACATTTGCTTTGTTTCCCCTTGAGGAAATTGCTCTTCCCGCCAAGGATGAGCTCGTGACAGTAGAGCTGCCAGTACTCGCACGTTTCGAGGATGGTGCACTATAATTAGGGCGTGCTTGATCTTTGCTGGTTGTCTTCTTAGACGACAAACTTTCTATAGGACTGTACACTTTAGGTGCTTTGTCAGGTACTGATGACACCGATCTTGATGTGCGGAGTGGTATAGCCAAGCGACTACCTATACCTGATATGTTGGGAGACTTTGCTACATGTGAAACACTTCTCTTTGACATCAGTCCTGATGAGGGAGCTGAAGTGTTACGCTCTGTTACTTTAGATGTCAATACATGCGTCTTCCTCTGAATATTTGATGATGGGGCCTTTTTATTAGCCAAGCTAAGAGGTGTGCGTGTAGAATTAGCTTCAATTTTTTTGTTTACATGAGAATGAGGTACAGAAGAATTTTGAGAAGAGTTATGTTTAGATGCTGATGCACTTTTAGTGGACAGGTTCTTTTCCGAATTCGTCAATTGAGCATCATCAGAAGAAGAAACTGTTGCCAAAGAATCATTGGACATTGTGATGCTCTGAGAAAGTGATGCAGTTTGACTCTTCAGATCGTCTTGTTTAATATCCAGGGTATGTGAAATCACCTCTGTAGCGACCGTACTCTTCATTTTCCTCATTATAGGAGGAGTCTTGGAAGATTCAGAAGAAGACTGATTCTGGACATTCACAGACACTGAGCGCTTGATACTATCTGTGCTTTCTTTCAAACTTCTAGCACCATTAGCATGAGAAGAGCTACACAAAGTCGCCGAAGCAGCTCTGTTTCTTGAAGTTGAGTCAGCTACTTTCACATTTCCTGAAGAAATATTGCTTGACCTCTTCATTGCTGGAGATGAGTTTCTAGAAGAATCAGAAGATGAGATAAACATTCCTTTAACAGGAGGTGGCACTCTTCTCTGTGGTACAGGAGCATCTAATTGCCTGTTGCGTTCCTGAGATTCAATAGCTTGCTTGGTGTGATTGGGACGTTTCTCTAAGTAGCGAGACTTCACCTGAGCCTAAAAGATAAATAAAGCATTAAAATACTAGACTTTCAAAATCGTGAGCCAGGCTAGATAGATTATTTTAGACATTACCGGCCAAGTCTTTGGTCGTCCTTGAGAAGATGCAGAAACTGGTTTCTCATTTGTCTTATTGCCAGTTATGGGTACGCTTCGTCTACTGACTGTGTTTGACCTATCTGATGGAATATTTTTACGAACCACAACCGAGCTCACAATGTGGTGATGATCATTGCTATTTGTCCTTCTGGCATGTTGTACCATTGCCATTTTTACCTGGTGCAGGTCTAAATTTCTGGAATAGCTACTGCGTTGACAATTCTGCCTTGAACCATCGCTAACACTCCTCTGCAACCAAACAAAGTGCATAGATGAGCCATCACATTAAACAGGGTGAACACCTAAGGAGTCTTAGAGACAGCTGGAGAATTAACTAACCTTATAACGAGAGCTTGCATGGTCAGCTGGGGCCAGGACTAGGCATGCTGAATCTTGTATCTTACGCCGTAATTCAGTTGGCATTTGACCCCATCCTGGAGTACGAGCTGCCCGAGTGGCCTGCCTTATTAAAGTTCGTTCAGAGAGATCACGTAACTGAACTAGCAGTTCTACAAAGTTCTGGAAAATTAATACAATTATCACAAACCAATCCTCAAGTTTGTATTAAATGGTGTAAATTTTACCACCAGCAGTAATCACAACACTTAAGGTAACTTTCCAAGGCAAACAATCCAGTATGTCCAGTTATGTCATTGCTAAACTTACTGGGTGCCAGGTCATTTCCGGAGGAGGATCAGGTCCTTGAACGACTTCAAGAACACTACACAGCTGAGAATATGAGCGGCATGACTGGTCAGGAGGCATACGTTCGCACGCAGAAACTAAACTCTCCTGGAACCTGCTCACGTTCCAAGGCACTTCTCTTCCTAAGGCAAGAAAACTATAACAGAGTACAATTAGATTTTTAAGTCTGAAAGTTTTTCTACCACAAGTACTTTAAATGTTCTTTAACATTAAAAAAAAAGGTGGTTTTCCTTACTTATCAGACACCAATACAGAACAAAGATTCTCAGACATGAATTTAATGCACATCTCCATCAGCCTTGAAGTAAGGACAAAGACAGGTTCAGCCCAGCGGACAGTTGGAATTGTCGACAGTAACTTATCACAGCATAAAATTGTTTCTAACACATTTTCTGCAGTCTGGAAAAAAATATTTAAAAAATGAACAAATATGAAACTAATTCAAAGTTAGAGTGACTAGTCTGATCAAGCAAGGGCATAAATTTCATTCAGTACCATGTGAATAACATGTTGTTGATAACACTTTTCAATAAGCTCTCGAGGTAGGGTAGTAAACGTTTTTGTTGGCCAAATTCTAACAAAGTACTTAGTGATCCATCTCAAACTTTTCCTATATATGTCATCTAAACCGTATGCTGCAGCTAGTGGTAGGCATTCTAAAACTCCAACAGAACAGACTGCACAAGGCTGGAACACAGGAAATAAGAGTCAAAGGTTAACTGATATTCACAGAGATTAAATTAAATTGTGATCCAATCTTTCCTCTCACCTTGTGAAAAAAGTGACAATATTTCACTTTGAGAGTGTACATGATGACATCTTTCAACCCTTCCAGAGAAAGCATGTCAGCTAAGCTAGCCAATTCAACTATACTTATTTGATCAGGAATAGTACTAGCTCCACTATAAATATGGCACAAAGCAAAATGCACGACAGTGTAAGAAAACCTGGGAAAAAGGCAAAGTGAAAATACCATTAGAAAGGAGCACAATGATCTGAGCCAATACTCAAGATTCCAGGTTATTTGTTACCAGGAAGGCCTTACCCTTGCAACGAAATAACATTGCCAGCACTTTCCACCCATCCTCCACTCAAAATGGCAGCAAAGTACTGACAACGAGAACTTAGTATACACTTGTGAGCCTTGATCCTCCGTCCCCCCACTTCTACAATCACATCTGTGTTGATTTCTTCCAAGAACATCTTCAGCAAATCATCACCCAGTTGAGTTGCAGGGGATCCTCTATCAGATGAAATGTCGGTTGATTCAGTACTGTATTCTGAAAGAAAATGAAAGTGAATTAGGCAACAGAATCAGTAATGAAGAAAAAAGTAAAACTTCATATTTCATATTTAGTACCGAGTCCTGCACTGCTTTGCATGCTGCTTATATCAGATATTTGGGAGGAGCGCATTGTATCTAGGTCTTCATTTAGGGGACTACATGTACTAGAAGTCTTGCTGCGTCCAACACTGCACATAGACAAGTGTGGAAAAAGACGAGAAAGAGAACGGCTTGAACTGGACATCACTCCAGATCCTCCACCAGTTGATTGAGACATTAAAGATTTCCGTTCAATCCAAGATGTCTCTGGAATGCTGCGGCTCATCCTATGGGCAATTGAAGGAGCAGATCTATCAGATGCACTGACTGGCTCTTTGTCTAAATCTGACAAACGAACAAAACTCTTCGTGTTTTTATCAGAATTTAAGTTGTTTTCTGATATAGATGGGATTTTTCCTCTTGTAGTTTTATTCACCGAAGATATGTTAACAGTTTCACTCAAATCAGCATGGACCTGCTTATCCTCAACTGAATCATAATTCTGCAACAAGTCTTTCTTCTCAGAAGAAAAATCATCGGCTGCAGAGGACTGCTCAGGAGTGTGAACAGAGTATGTTTCAAGAGAGCATGCAGAGGAATGGTTGGAACCTGTAATTACACTTGACAGCTCCGAGGTCTCCACCATCTCCACTTGACTTTGATGTAACTTTCCTTCGTGGGATTCTTCAAGAGGAAGGGATGCATGGTAAGATGAGAACATTGGCTTTGTTTTAACTTCATCATTGTCAGAAAACATTTCAGCACTCTGCAAGGATTGGGAACTTAAATGTTTTGATGAAGATGATAGAGCTGATGATGTGCTGGTGCCAACACACTTCTTAACAGAAGAAACACTGTGTGCTCTGACATGTTGAATTTTAGGTTTGGCTTTTTCTTTTCCATTTGAAAAACTGTTGCCAGCATTTGATCTTGAGGATAAAGGAGACTTCTGATTACCTGAGGCTGATTCTGATTCAATGAACATGAAAAAAGTGCCTTTTTTATGATCACTTGTTAGAGTTGGTAATTTTGATTGAAGTGTGGAAGTTTTGTCAGATTTCTGGCTGCTACCCTTCCCCTCACTGTCACTGTTAATTGATTTTCCATTAATTCCCTCCTGCTGTGATGTGTTAGAGCTCATTGGATTTTTCTTCTTTGTAGAAAATGGCGAGAGAGGAGCTCTTATCCTTGATGTTAAATCTGGTTTAGCTCTGGGACGAACTTTGTCTCCAATGTCAATAAACATAGAAAATAACTTTTTTTCAGAAGACGCTGTGGCTTCTGAAGATTTTGACAGATCGTCAGTTGGATGATTGAGATCCACAAAGAATTCACAAGCATTTTGTTTTTCCACTTTCCCAGAGTCTGAAGATTGCCTAGAAATTTTACTGCCTTCACTCGATTGTATGCTATCACATTTGTCTTTCATGCCCTGTCTGGGATCATTAAGATCAATAAAATATCCTAAACTAGATGTTAAGCTTTTGGGCTCCATAGATGCTTGTTCACCCTGAACTTCACAGAAAGATAAATCCTCCACTTTTCTACGTGATTCTGGAGAGTTTCTGATGTCGCTAATGTCAACAACCCATGCCGCTGAAAGAGAAGATGTAAGGGGTGCCCTAATGCTTTTCTTTTCAGGTTTCTGTTCTGACAACAGCAGCGCTGGAGCAGCCCCCGAGAGAATGGCAACACCTTCAGTTTCTCTCCTTGTAAACAGAGGACTAGAGACTTCATTATCAGAAGATGTCGAGTTCCAAGGCAGGCTTTCCGGTCCATCCCGCTTCTCAGTATCAATCAAGTCTCTAACTTCTGGAAGTATGTGTTGAAAATCTTTTGTATTACTTGTACATTTTTCTTGACATCCTGTCTCAAGCATATCACTATTGAGCGAATCAGGCGTTTGAATTTCTTCATCAACAATATGAGCTGGAAACATTAATGAGTTAACCTGTGATTGATCAAGGTCTGGAAGAATTAAGGAGGTACAATGCTGGTTTAGGTCCTGTCCACCATCTGATAGTGGCCCAGAGCTCTGTGAGCCACATCTTTGGAAAATCAGGCTTCCTTGTCTTTTCTCATACTCTTGTCTTAGTAGAGCGAGACGGTCGTCTTCAGTTTCCAACTCAAATGTATTGCTGCGAATAAGTGATGGGGGTTTATCATTTCCTGTGTTCCCTCTTGAGGTATTAGAGACATGGATCTCTGAAATTGCTTTGCCGTCCACGTCATCTAAGTCTTCATAACAATGAATGTTTGCAACATCTGATCTTACCATATTTTGAGTTACACTTGATGCAACTCCATCTTCTTCAGTAAAACATTGCACTTCTTGTGTCTTGGTATGGTCAGACTCATGGGCAGCCTCTAGCGACAAAGCTTGCATTTCTGTTTCATCTAGCAAGCTTGAAGCATCAATGAAAAAGTGGTGTTTTGGCATGTTAATTGAAGCCAAATCACTAGAAACATGATCATGATTTTGTGCCTTGCTTTTGCCTACAAGCTCTTCAAGGACACGGTCCACAAAATCAGGTTGGACACTAGAATTATCTTGGTGAGGAGCATTATCAACCCACAAATTCAAGTCATGATGTTGTTGTTGTTGTGCTGAAGAAGAGTCCCATCCACAACAATCCGATGAAACAGACGACCAAATTGATTTGGAGACCTCCAGACCACTTTCTTGGTCAAGAGGAATATCTTCTGCACTTGTTGCAAGTCCTGAATCAGGACCTGTATCAATGTTTGAGCTCATTTTGCTTTTTTCTGAAATTCCTCTCGGCATGTCATTTAAACTACTGTTAAACGGGCCAGAAGAATCTTCTGCGTCAAAAAATCCACATTCATTACAAGACTCTAAAGAACTTTCATCAATGTGATGGATAATGCGACATTTCACTTTCTTCAAATCAGACTGCAGTGAAGGTTTAATATAAGATCTTGAACCAGAAACATATGGAGAGCATAAAAAACCCTCTTCTTGTAACAATATGGAATCTTCTTCAACAGCTTTTTTCAAGTCCAATAAACTTCTAGTATCTCTTCTACAGCTTGAAAATGATTTACGGGGTCTCAGTCTTGTTTTCAGCTGTTCCTTTCGAATAATAGAGCGAAATGATTCTATCAAAAAATCTTGCTCAGCTAGCTCCTTGTCCCAGTCTAGAGGGACAATAGAATAATATGATGGATCAGGTTTCAAATCCAATCCAGTCCCTGTTACAGATAAAGGTGACGTCAGAGGAGTAGCGTATAGTTCAAAGTCAGGGCTAGCAGCTATATCCTTCAGATATTTTACTACTAGCGTCTCTGCTGATTTAATATTGTCTTGCTCATAAATGTCTCTGAAAAATAAAAAAGAAGGATTAGGTACATACAAGCACTTATGTTTTGAAAAAAGCAGAAAAAAAAAACAATGAAGTCAGTACCTTATAAGTGTTTGTATCTTGTCAACAACTTCAATATCAAGTTCACAACCACTGGAGAAACTTTTTTGCAGAAAACATAATTGGTTATAAAAACTTTTAGTTCTGACTTGTAGCACACAACAGTTCACATGCAATGAGATATTGCCAAGAACTAATTCCAAGTCGCTAAACAGTGAATCAGTAAATATCCTGAGACCCACGAAATCATTAAAGGAGGTGTATACAGTAATAAATCAACAAATAAGAAAGGTCAAGGAGATAATGATGAAACAATTAATATTATCTTACCTGGCAATGTCGTTTTTCAGATTCCTATGTAGCCTCTGAGTTAGTTTGTCGAACTCAATATCACATAGTCGTTCGGCATCATCAGCTGCCATTAGTCATGTCAACCATGTCCACTCTAAAAAAAAAAAAAAAAGTTCACAATGATTAACTCTAAAGGTAAAACAGATGACTAGGATATAACAGATTTAGGAGTGGGCGTGCACATGACACCAGCTTCGTCTCGGATAGCAAATGATGCCAGAACATTGACTGATCAGTGAAAGATTAAGTACAAAGAACATCTGATTTACACAAAAAAAAATGTCTGTGATCAAATAACTGTACACAAAAGTCGCTTGACGCCAAGGTTAGGTAGAAAAGTAGGGTTGTGATACCAACAACAAGCAAACAGCGAAGCAGAAGACGAAGAGAAAAACTATCGCACACAGTGCATTTTCTGAGTCAGAACGCCCCTAGACACCTTTCACTCACTATAACGGCGCAGGTACATGTTCGAGTTTTGTCTAACAGCATATAATCGGCATTTTTCTGGACCTTTGACACAGACGACATGAACTTGACACCATCCTCTCAGGCACCTGTCACAACTGTCAGGGGCTGCGCTGCGAGTCTGCAGAGGGATTTCGATTTCCTATGGGATAGGGTCATGCTTTTGCCATTGCTATTGTCTCATGGTCTTTAGGAGAGGCTAGAGCAGTGGGTGATGAAAATTTCATAACCACGCAAAAGAGAGTGAGGACTGCATGCGGTATATGAAAAATTGCGCAGCAGAAAACACACGCTACTCGAGGGGTTATAATAAACGGTTCTTGAACGGGCGTGATTTCTTTGTTATTTTTACTGGCCATGTGTCACCTGCTCGGAAAGTAACACTTTTCTGAAACTACTCCTAGTTTCACGCGATATTCTTGGACGACCCTACCTGACTTTTCAAACTAATGCCAACATGGCTTCAACAAGCACCTCTAGTAAAGCAGATGAACTACCTCAAACAATTAGAGATGCGGTCTTGGTAAAAACTGTCAAATCCTCGGATCTTACTACTACTGTCCAAGGTATACTATATGTTCTTACACCTCAGTTTTCTCTATGATACCCACGCTGTCGTTATGTCTTTCATTCTCAGGATATGACTTCAATCGGGGAGTTGATTATGAAGCCCTTCTCCAAACATATTTATATTCAGGATTTCAAGCTACAAATTTTGGCTTAGCAGTCGAAGAAATAAAGAAAATGGTATGGGCTTCTATTATTTAATGAAGATGAAGCTTGACAGCCTACTATAATATATGGATTATTGTATGTGCAGATAGAGCTCAGAGAAGTCCCTTTAACGACAGATAAAGAAGATATATATGAAGATGATATATTTATCAAAAGAAGAAGTAACTGTACAGTTTTCCTGGGCTACACGTCAAATATGGTTTCATGTGGAGTCAGAGATACCATTCGTTATCTTGTACAAAACAAAATGGTATACCAGGTTTTTTATTATTCTATTTTAGAATCTCAGAGGTTTAAGTCATATTAAGTGATGTTTTGTTCGGTTTGGCTAGGTTGATGCCATTGTTACCACTGCCGGTGGTGTGGAAGAAGATCTCATAAAATGTCTTGCTCCCACCTATATTGGTGATTTCAACTTAGATGGGCGCACTTTAAGAGAGCAGGGAATAAATCGGATTGGCAATTTACTTGTTCCTAATGATAATTATTGTAAGTTTGAAACTTGGGTTATGCCAATACTGGATTCCATGCTGAAAGAACAGAAGGAAAAGGTACACCTTCATACTTTTATGCTCTTGTATCTTTCTTTCTATGTGCTTCTGATAATTAATATTTGAGAACTGTTTTGCTGCCTCACATAGGGTATACTATGGACGCCTTCAAAGGTCATTGCCCGTCTTGGAGAGGAAATAAATAATACAGATTCCATTTACTACTGGGCTTCAAAAAATCACATTCCCGTTTTTAGCCCAGCTTTAACTGATGGCAGCCTTGGGGATATGATGTTTGTTCACTCCTACAGAAACCCTGGGCTCATTGTGGACATTATTAGTGGTGAGTGCTCCTTAATATTCATGTTCAGTTCTTCTTTTATTCTGTGACCAATCCAATTCTCGTGAATTTTTTTCTTTATATAAACAGATTTGCGGCGTTTGAATTCTATGGCTGTCAAGGCAGTTCATACAGGAATGATAATCATTGGAGGAGGAGTTGTGAAGCATCATATTTGCAATGCCAACCTAATGGTGATGTATAGTTAACATAAAATGATTTATCTTATTAGGACTATAAAAACTAAGTCCCTTTCAAACTTTTGTGTTTCAGAGGAATGGTGCTGATTTCTCAGTGTTTATCAACACAGCATCTGAGTATGATGGAAGTGACAGTGGAGCAAGGCCAGATGAAGCAATTTCTTGGGGCAAAATTCGCAAGGATGCAAAACCTGTGAAGGTGAGAGAAAATATTTTCCCTACATTCCCCTGCATCTTTCTAAAATGCTATGATTTTGTTTGATTTTTCAGGTGTACGCAGAAGCGTCACTAGTGTTTCCTTTACTAATTGCTCAAACCTTTGCTAAGGCTCATTCAAAGAGTGCAGCAGCCAAGACATTGTAGACATGCCCTCAAGAGGACCATGGCAGAAATCAAGTAATAAAGCAAGTATCAAGTGATAGAGGTGTATGAATTTCTTGGTTTATTTTCAATTTATTATGTAAGACCTTCACATCCACAAGTTTGTTGTGGCTGCTGTCAATTGCACACATTGATCATTTTGCTTACAAGCATATAATTGAAAAGGTTAGAAAAAAGACATTACAGTCAAACTCTTCGCTAGGAATAACTATGAATATTATCACAGCTTCATTTTTTATACTCTCAAATCCTAAAAAATCTGTTGCAACCAGAGTGCAAGCATCAGTTTAAAAACAAAAATTGAATATCCACCAGTCGTAGATCTAGGCAAATTTTCTACTCAAGCAAAGCTTGGAACACAGTTTGCTTGAGGAATCAACCAAAAGCTTGGTAGGAAAGGTAGCTATCATAAGAGCTCACACACCATGTTGGTTATTGGAAGTTATCAAAGATGTCCAGTGCTTCAAATCCTCACCATTCTGTAGCACTCAACTATTTGTGGAACAATCATTCCTCAGTCTAATTTATTGTATTGTCTTTAAACAAGACTAAATGCTACAAAATAGTATGAACCAGTCATGTCAATGAAGATTTCAATAATGCCCACATTGTGGTCTTTCAAAAATTTAACAGCATCAATTTAGTCAGATTTGTCTTCATCAAGCAGTTTTAAATTTCACCCAAAATAAAATTTTACTGAACAAAAAGAAATTGTATGATGTTCTAGTTAAGTGATAGTATCACACTACTAAAGTCTTAGGAAATTAGTGATCAATCTCTTAGTTTTGAGTCAATTTAGCAACCTGATATTTAATACCAGAAAGAAAAAGTTACCCTATCATGTAAGTTAGCACGACAGCAGACCTAAAAGACTTTTCTAAATTAACTACAATGAATGAAAATGTTTTGCACAACACACAGAACAGTGACTTTGTCAAGTATGCTCTCATTTTGGAATCCAAGACATAAATGACATATGATTATTTTTCTAAGACATGAGAATGTTGATAATGTTTTTCAAATTCAAAATGAATATCTAGCAACAGACCTTAATGTTTCAAAGAAACCACAAAGCTAATGTTAACAAACTTGAGGTTCATGCAAGTGATGCATCAAGTAGAGCCGACTGAAGAATTTCTTACAGGTTCAGGGTAATAAAATAGAAAGACGTATACAACATCAAAGAAAGTATAAAATTATCATATCTGACAAGAATAAAGCTACATGTAACAACATGAATTCAACAAAATACAAAATGCTGCTGTTAATTAAAGCAGGACCGAGTTAAATTTAACAGAATGCAGGTACTGGTTCACTTATGCAGGACAGAGTGAAGTACGATGCATTACACAATGAATGAAAAAGTGAACATCATAAAGTAATCCAATGTTGTTTCCCAAATATACACTAATTATATGCAATGGCACATATGCCACAGGCAATACGACTCAAAATCTGAATAGCTCAGTGCCTTTCAGTTGAGTTTGGTCTTGTATGTACATCAACTAAAAGATGTAGTTGAGAGAAATGAGCTTGTGGCTTAATACAAGACAATTCAGTTGAAATATCACAGATTGATAAAAGCTCTCATCTCCAGCCATCTGGATGATGTTCTTTTCTTATTTTCACACGATGTTGAAGGCACAAAAGACAAGTTTGATCTGAAGGCTAGACCTAAACCTTTAAAAACAAAAACAACACAAAAGAAAACAAGAAAAAGGAAGAGTCCAGGGAGAGACAACTCACATGATACTTGGAAATAAAACCCCCTTAAAATCCTTACAGGTTTAGTGACAAGACAAAATTAAGAATTGAGCTGCCAGCCATTATGCAAGACAGAAGACAAAATGCTGGTAGTACGGTATGCACTCCTTGACAATAGAAGTTCGGACAATGAGACACCACCCGGCCAGCCGGCTTAAGTCTCATTGTCCATTCCAAGTGACTAATGAAATGTTTAAATTTCAATGGTGGTTAACATTTGAAGATATGATTTTTCTTCCCCGAAGCTAACACCTGATTCCCCGTCTGGAACATCCCCATGATTCCACCATGAAATCTAAAAAAAAAAGCCCTCCTACTCGGCAGTTAGCAACAAAACAGGCAAGAAGGTGTCGAGTAAACAGAGCTTTTTTCATGAAACAGTAGCACAACTTAACAAACCACCAACACCCAGAACATGACCCACAAGTTGATCTGCACATTGCCTGACAGTGAATCAATGCAGATTTAGGCAAGTTCAATGACAGTCTTATGAAATGCTCTCCATATCCTTCTGGAACTGGCATCTTCCTGATCACTTGAATAACAACACTAATGCACAACAGACATTAATGCAAATTGAGATTAATCTAATGTCCTCCATTGTGAGAAAACTAAATCTTGTGTGCAAATTGGATTGAAACAAAGAAGGCACATGAAAAATATAAACAGAACCGCTACTGCTTGGGACGACTAAATCCTCAGCAGCTTTCTCAATACTGGCAATTGTTTGGAAAAGAAAGTTCTATGTTCTTCAAATGGAATTTTTGAAATGACCAATATCAGAAGAATAGCACAGGTCTTTGCCTATCACTCAAATTAATTCCTTGCACTTACACTGAAAACCAAATCAGACGTGCTCCCACCCCAACAAAAATATCTCTCTTCCCAGAAATTAAAGGAAAACCACATGAAAGAGAATTGAAAACTTGACCTTCACTCCATTCTAATAGATGAAATACTCATAAAATTTAATCAATAACTACATAAGGCAGTATATGTAACATTTCACCCTGATATGAAGCTCTCGAAACAGTTTCATGCCACTCTCTGAAGTCATTACCTTCATCTTTTACAGTTTGACTACCATGGTTTACTACCCCATTCACACCCTCAATATGTTCACTATGCAATCTACACACATCATCTTCTGAAACAGTCTTAGGTTCAGGGGAATCCAGAGGACTCTCTGAATTTTCCCACTCTATTGATTCTGCATCAATAGGGGGCAACCTCAACAGGATTTCTTCCACAGTTTTATCACTACCAATCGTGTGAGGCGCAGATGTAAGGGCATGGGCAGGGGACTTCTTGATCTCTGTCCGCAATTCCTGAACTGAAATTGGTCTCTCCACTGACAGGGCTTCAATTGAATTACTACCAGCGGGTGATTTAACATCTTTGGAAAGTCTAGAAATTTCATCACTTGGATCTGGTTCTTCCTTAATTAATGGTGATTCTTTGATGTCTTCTGGAGTATCTCTAGAAGATGGAAATTCCTGGTTAGAGAGCTCAAGATCAGACTGTGAGCGAAGGAACTTGGCTATGTGCTCCGTCTTGTTGCGAGATATTTCTAGGGCATCTCTGTCACCACCTCTTGTTCCAGGGAGAAGACAATTAGTGAGACTAGCTTTACTTTCAGCCACAGGAGGTATCACATTATCAGAGGGTACACCTGTGTTCCGAGCCTGTAAATCTGCTAAAAGCTCTTGTGTTGTTTTCACTCTATGAGTCCTTCCTACAGAGGATATGCTTGTTTTAGACACATTATCCTTTGATAAGTCTGGATCTTTACATTTGTTTTTAGAACCTTTTTTCCTCCCCCTCTTCGTAGGTTTAGAAGAATCTTGTTGTATTGGTTCAGAAGGCACAACTGTTCTTATCACTTCACACGAATTTGAACCCTGTTCACTATGAGGACTGAAACTATCTCTGCTTCCATCTCTACTAGACACTATGTCTGGCCTTCCCAAAGAGTTGGTCATGCCATGAGAGCTTGGATCTGTAGATAAACCATTGAGTTTTAATTTCTTGGGTGGCTTTTCATCAACTGGAGAGTCTTCTTTCCGGAGTCGTTTATTTGTAGCGTGAGTCTTGGGAACAGGATCTACAGCGGATGCACTGACAAATGGTTTGGCAGGAACTGGAGCTTGGTCTCCAGGCCTGGGAGTTGATGAGCGTGAGGCTGGTCTTGGACTGGTATTGCTACGATCACTGGAAGGCAGTGACATAGCAGGTGACACTGTAGCACTTCGATTGAGGTGTCTTCCATGGGGAGGCAGACCGGGACTGATGTTACCCCTCCCAGGAAGGCCAGGGCTAAGGTGACCACTAGATGAAATGACTCGACTGGCCGTCACAGAGTGGCCACCAGCCCCGTTGTACTGCTGGCCAGGTGGAGCAGCAGCAGCAGGGACTGGCTCAGGAGTCGGCAGGATCATGTCACGCCAACGTCGAACAAGGTCTTTTGCTCTTTTGGCCAGGTTTTCATTCTTAGTTTTCCGGCGAAGTTCATTGATGAACTTGCCCAGTCTTGTTGTCTGGAATAAAAGGAGAGCATGTGGAGGAAATTGAGGGTTTGCTGTGAGCTAGAGAGCACCAGATGTCTGCACGCATTAACGGAAATCATTAACTACCCACCTCCAATGCATCTTTTGTGATTGGAGTCCTTTCAAGGATGGAGATAACCTCGACAACTGCTGCCATGTCCACAACCTGAAACACAGCCATCCCAGATTTTATAACACAGTTCAAAGGGTGGAAGAAATCAGGCACTTATAAAGCTAGAAGGAGTATCCCTACAGCGACATTATAATGATCAGGCACTTATAAAGCTAGAAGGAGTATCCCTACAGCGACATTATAATGATGACAGGTCAGCACCAATCCTTAAATCATAGCCGAGACAGCAAATAAAACAGAATCAAGTGCATGTTTTCAACAACCGTCAAGGAATCTCAAAGATGTCAAATATCACCAGTTGGGTAAGACATGATATGGGAAGCATAATATCCCCTTTTTCGTGACGGCCAACGTAATGAAAACGATTAACAATCTATTCAGGGAAGAGAAAGTGATCTTGACAGGGATATCCTAACCTGAACAGCTTGAAATACGAAAATCGTCGGCAGAATGAATGAATGAATGGGGGGATGGGGTAGCTTTATTGTAAAGGAAAAAATGTAAACGTGCTTAATATGGCCATATTCGTTCATTATCATGGATATGAAGCTAAATATGCCGAACGCCCGAAAACATCATAGGTTATGTTCCCCTGCCGGAAACTTTGTGACGCAAGGCTGTATTCGAACCGGATACAAACCCAAAGGCCAGTGCGCAGGCGCAGTGCCGCGTATCAGAGCCGAGAGGTGGGACAGGGGGCAAGCTGAGTCCCAAGAGCTCCGTTACCCAGGTTTCACACACAAATTTCAAAGTACCAACACGGAATTCCTCAAAGTCTCGGTTCACACGGGCTCGGTACACTCTCCTGAACGTGGTAAGAGGGTTCAACCGTATTCAGAGTATTTACTCAGACGGTAAATACATCGAAAACTTGTGCCCAATATGAGGTGGGCATGCCACTTTCGCTGTGTATTTCAACGCTTCCGATTTGGACGAATTTCAAAGTCGGCAGGACTTAATAATGTTATTCAACCCTTACATTGTATTGGTTGTCGAGTGCCTTCAATAACTTTTCCTTAATCTCCGTAGGGGAGTGCTGCATGAGGCCGTACTGGGTCTCGGAATGACGAGCTCCTCAACCGACGTACAGCCACCAGCACCTATGGCGGACATGTACTGTCGAGTGTCGAGGAGGAATTCTGGGAGCATAATAAAAGTTCGCGACGGGGCCGCCTCGGCTCGGAGCAGCTCGGAGCCGAGAGTGACGTCACGTGCGCCGGGTCCGTTCTCATTCATGTTGGTCTGCTAGAGTTCGGTGTCTAGCCAGAGTTTCGGGACAGTTGTTTCCCTTTTAAAAGATGAAAAAATTACGGAGATATGCCAGTCTGGTGTAAATTAGGTGGTTCCGCACATTGTTTGTGACTTTGAGAGTCTTTGAAAGTCGTCCAAGTTGAATCGCCGAATCAGTTTGACCATTCAAGACCGAAATACGTTACGAAATGTTATGAAATCAGATAAAAACAAATCCTGTGGCATTATTACAGAAGAAGATTAGTTAATAAAATTATTCTCCCTTCCAGGCATTGAGTTTTTGAACTTTTAGTCTACGTTTACTTAGCGTTTCGCCAATTATTGTAAGAAGTCAATTGACCGTTGTTCGTCTGCTAGCAGAAGAAAACAACAGGGGTTGGAGGAGAGAACATCTTCTGCAATAATGTGCGCGCTTTTCACATTTTCCGGACACCAAAATTGATTGTCACCGATTCCCTTTGCTTTCCTAACTTGCTACTTATTGTAGGGATATCCTCAGTAAACTTTTGGGTGTACTTGCTTTTTAAAAATGGCTAGTCGAATAGCTGCTGCAGCTACAGTGAGAGCTGTCAAGGGAAGGAAACTTTTACCGACAAGAGCTGCATTAGTTTTGGTGAGTACAATTAGACAAAACAATTACACAACTCTCATAATTGCTCAACAGCTGTGAAGACATACATCCCTGTCGCTGGGACTTATTTGTCTATGTGATACCTAACCTAACCACTTCATCTCTATATTCATTGAACAAGAATTCTGTTGATATATTTATTCTCTGCGAGGCTGGTGTTGTATGCTTGTGACTATCCATACTGAATTTCCAACTTCTTGGTCTGGGTGCCAATGTGCGATGCCACTTGACTGGTCAAAAGGGTTTCAAAAATTGTTGGTCTAACAACATCATTTTTCGTTTATGTTTCAGACATCCAGTGCTGTTACTAAAG
Source organism: Megalurothrips usitatus (assembly GCA_026979955.1). NCBI lineage: Eukaryota > Metazoa > Arthropoda > Insecta > Thysanoptera > Thripidae > Megalurothrips > Megalurothrips usitatus. The sequence goes on from CM049601.1 coordinate 12,762,565, forward strand.
TGAAATCAATCCTAGAGGGAAAGCCAGAATTTGTAAGCACCATCCAATGTACAATCAAATGAAATGTTTTATAATATGAAATCGCTCACATTTTCCTTTATTCTTGTGCCTCCTTTATTTTAGATTGGACTAAAAGTAGGAGTTAGACAGAGAGGCTGTAACGGTCTCAGTTATACATTAGATTATGCCTCAGGAAAAGATAAGCTTGATGAAGAAGTAGTTCAAGATGGTAAGAAAGAGGTTTAATCTGACATGAAGGTGTTCTGCTCTTGCGCTGTATTAAACCTATTGCTTGAACTTTCTATTTTACAGGAGTACGGATATTTATAGATAAGAAAGCTCAACTTACCCTTCTTGGTACTGAGATGGATTTTGTAGAATCCAAGTTATCAAGTGAATTTGTGTTTAACAATCCTAATATTAAAGGGACATGTGGCTGTGGAGAGAGCTTCTCAATATAAATAGAATCTTGTGCCACCAAAATATAGTTATCCTTTGGAAGAGGATCTGTTAGCACCAATAGATGCCAAACTGTTATTATGATTGTCCTAAAATTCTTAAATTTTCATAAATGCTGAAAATGTGCTAAGTTGGGTGTACATTGTTTTTATTGTTGCATGTTCACTTTGAATTCTCATCAAAAGACGTAAGTTTTCAGGTGTTTGAAGGGTTTCAGTTTCTATTTATATGCTCAGCTCTAGTCATAGAAATAAAGTATTTTTTAGAAAGGCTGGGCCTTTCTGACCTTACTCAGTGTTGTTTCTTTATCAAGTACATCTCCAGGGACAGGAACATAATATAGAGAACAGTTAAGAAAATAAAATATAAATTTAGTTTAATATTACAGGTTTCATAAATCAGTACATTTCATAAAAATTCCATCAACACTGTAAAAAGGATGGTTAAAAATCAAATATAAACAAAGATCTATTTCTTTTTTAAAAGTGTATAATATATGCAAGATTTACTTAAATTGACTTATCACAATAACTTCGGTTGCTGCCGCAGAGTGGTGATATCCAAAATTTTGCTAGTGGGAGTGTTCAGCTGAGGTTGCTTTCGAGGTGAGGGGCGATGTACAGGATTGGGATTGCGTACTTCATGGCACGGATCTAGTTGAGGAAAGTTAGGGCTTGGTTTACTCTTCCCAGATGGAGTACGAGATGGCTTCCTGGCGCTTCTGCCTCCATTAAAATTTGGGCCCGCATGGGGCTCCTGGTATGTACCGTGCTTGTTTGATGCTGCTTCTGTGACATTGTAAGCACAAAATTAAACTGTGGTCTTAAACAAATTATCAATTCAATTAGTTTTGTGCATCACCTAAATATTGTTGGGGGTTAAAGTTCTCTGGAAGAAGATTGTAGCGTTCTAGGTAACGGAATGTGGCAAATGACATATTAGGAGCAGGCATATTATAAACTGTCATTTCTTGCAGTTTTTCACCTCGAGGTTTCTTTGATTCTAAAACAAAAAATACGACCAGTTCAAAATGTAAAATTTCCTCGGAAGACCAAAAAAAAAAAAAAAAAAAACTAGACTTACTTTTTAATTCTACATTTGCAGCAAGTTCTTCTGGGTGGTTCTCTTTTAAGTACCTGATCGCCATTTCCTTCAGATCTGGATGCCCATTCGCTCCTTGGGCTTCAAATGCAACCCTATAAAGAACATTATTCTTCACCAGAATTCTAATGTGTAAAATGCAGACATATAAATTTGACTACCTACCTTTTAGACACACTGACATCAGTTGGCTTATGACTTGGAAGAGCCTTTTGACCATTGGGAGTTGAGTTTCCAATTTCTCTTTCTTCAAGAATTTTATTAACCTGACCCTAAGAATGGTATTGTGGGAGGGAAAAAAGACGAACATTGAGTGTTCACACAAAATAAAAAGACACAAAAATTTATAGCCCCAGAAATTAAATGCTCCACAGACCAACACATTATTATAGAAGGTCCATCCATTGTGTTTTGTACCGGTCCCTTGATCTTTTCCTTCATCTTCTGAACTTGCGTTATCTTCACTTTGTGATCCACTTGGACTACAAGCAAATACAAAAAATTAGCACTCCAGCTTGATTATCTTAATAATCAAGGAGAATGAGGGATTACTTACTCATTATCAGATGATGAACTGCGGTAGTCATGTAAGTCAACATGGATAGAAGACATAGGAGAGACTGGTTGTTCCGTCACAGCGGGCAGGTCAGCTCCATTAAAAGTCGAGAAATCATGGGCCGTTGCACCAGTCTTACTAGCAAGCATGGCCTGACAACCCCTAACAGCAGTTATTGCGGCGGACACTCCTGGGTCATTACAATTGCAACCTTCTGAACATCCCGTACTGCTGAAAATTGAAGGAATACTATCAGCACATACAAATGAGAGAGGTATTGTCACTTCACATCAATGAACATTTCAAAGTTTCATTTGAAAGCGAGTCCACCTACTTGTTTGATATTTTTGGATGATTAGCAGTATTTTCTATGTGCTTTGACTTTCTATTTTGGGATTTATGTTTTTTTTGTCTGTCACTTTGTTTGCCAGCTGAACAACCTTTACAGCAATTTGTGCAACTTTTCTGAGATTTGGGTGACTTCGAACAAGGACTGGTAGATGATGAACTGCACTCGTCACTTGATGGGGACTTGCTCTGTTTTGGAGTATTTCCATTGGAGGAAAAACTTTCATGTCCAGAAAAGTTATGAACTGTGTCCATCCGGCCAACCCTCCCTCTGTATGCCACTGCATGGATAAAACTTGTCATTACCCCTATAGACATCTTATCCCCATCTTCTCTTCCTTCACAGTCAGATGTCTGAGTACCTTCCTCAGAGACGACTTTTTTGCATCCCTTCTTAGCTACAGCGACACACAGATTTTCTTCCTCTTTTGCCGGACAGACTGCAGCAGGTCTATCATCATGGGCAAGAAGTCGTTCAACTTGAGCTTGGAGCGCTTTTAATTGGTCATTCTGAGCAAGAACAAGTTTGTACAACTCATCGTATGACACTTGTGAACTCGGAGTGACATGCTGTATCGCAGATGGTGGCATTGGATGCAGATAATGAGGAACCATGGCAGAAGGTGGAGGATAGTACATTGGCTCACCATATGGATATGGAGCAATATTTTTCATAGTGGGATGGTACATGTGGTGCAATGTTTCACTATCCACAGAGGGATGGCCACCATAGTGATGGGGAGGTGGCACATGATCTCTTGTAAATTGGACATGACTTCTCATTTGTTCCTTAGAAGGCAAAGGGGGTTCAGGAACAGATTGAACCGAGGTGCTTCTTGGGCTGGTCCTAGGGTTCTGTCTCTGAAAGTCCTCAGTTCGAGGACTTGACACCAAAGGCAGCGGGTTTGATCCTTGAACATGTAGCATGTTCTGCCTGTTAGAGTTGGCCTGAGAAACAGGGGAGATGACCTGCTGAGGGTGATGGCCATAGCTGGGAGGAGCCATTCTGGGGGCTCTGTGGTTTGATCCACTTGAAACTTCAGGAGGACCATTACAGTCCTGTTGAGTTGAAGTTCGCACTGGAGGAGCGCTCTTGGAGAGAGGATGCTCCCTTCCGACGTAGCTCTCTTTGTGTTGGGGCCTCACAACAGGTGCACTGGTGGGACGATGATTGAAGTCCGTGTAGGAAACAACCCGCCCAGCAGGCTGTGTTGTTATACTCTCCGTCCGATTTTCTATTCTTCCCTTATAAGAGTCCTGAGCAACAACACCACTCACTGCTCCAACAGACTGGTATGGCTGTTGAGACGAGTGAGTTGAGGTGCTCGCTTGAGGAGACTTCACACTACTAGACACTCCATTGTATGCTGCCCCACCGGTTTTCAAGCGCCAGTCATTGTATGACAGATGACTCAATGAGGATGGGGGCTGGGCTGCGGGGGCCGCAGAGTGTTGGGAGTGCACCCCAACATCAGTTGGTGGAGTTTCAATGATGGACAAGTCCGGGACAGAAGGACGAGGCACCGAGTCCTGCAAAAAAGGGACACGGTATTTCTATCTCCTTCTGCATGAAACAAAAACATGCCCGGCATGGGAGGTTAAAGGAGAAGGCTGCAGGCTCACCCCAAACGAAGTTGGCACCGGAGTCCGCCTGGGTTTTAGCTCGTCGGAGTGCATCGACGGGTCACTTCTGAAGTCCATTGTGGAACGTCATAACCTTACGAAAATACGTACACGCCACACCCACAAATATCTCCTGCCACTGCCAAAGTGTCCTGAAAGTGTCAACGAATTTCTGCTTTGTCCGCTACGTCACTGCGCTGGCGCGAAATTTTGTACCGAGACTGTTATTCGGTACTGGGAACTGTATAGCACCAAACATGCTCCAAAAAGAATCAATGTTGGTAGAAAAACCTGTAGAAAAATAAGAGGTTTATCGAAAAAAGGATTATAATGAAAGACTTGTAGACACTCTCACTTGATTTTAAAAAATGGACTGTTTTGATTTATCAGTGTTAAAATAATGTGGCAGCAGGGAAGGTGTTGCAGGGTCGGACAGCTTGTCTAACCTAAACAGAAGACGGACCATATCGGAAGTGAGTGGTCGACGCTCTGTTGTTGGTCCGGCAGCATCAGCCAGCACGGGCACGGCGTGCCCGCAGTTTAGAATCAACTAGGAAATTTATTTTAAACTATTGATAGTTTTAAAATACCAAGATGTTGGTATTATTCGAAACTCCGGCGGGCTACGCCATTTTCAAGGTAAGTGGAGCGTCGTCGCATCCCGGGGTCTTGTTATTAACCGTCTGCCTTGTTTACGCTGGCGAGGTATGTGTGTGTTTACACCAACCTCGTGTGCAAGTCGCGTCCCCGTTCTCGGTGCTCGTGACTCGATTTGTGTTCCCAAACCTTCCACCCATGTCGTAAATTTTCTCGCCGGGGCTCTTTTTCTTTCCCTGGCCGGAATTTGTGAAATTTTGATCCTGTGAACGGCTGAGGTGTAGCTTGCGCCGGTCGCGTAGCGTCATGGCCACACGTGTGGTCGGAGCCAGCAAAGCCTTCCTTGCATTACGTTATTTCTCGACCTGGGCCATTAATTTGTTAGTATGGACTTGAGGCTGAGGCACGGGGGGTGTCATTTACCCTCGGACGCTGTTGTGACTCCGTTTACTGTGCATTTCGTGTGCAGGACTGCCCGTACAGAGATGCACTTTTCTAACCTCACCTCGCCATGCATGTCGCATGGAGATATGTGTTATCGGTTACACTAAAAAAAAAAAAAGTAGTGGTCTTGTTTCGGAGTTTGTTCGGGTCCTCGCAAGTTGTCTTTCCTAAGAAGGGCTGCTCTGAATTTGTTCCTCAACTTTTTCCCTCTAAAATTAAAATTTTTTAAAACAAATATAGTTTGTAAAAATGTTGGCACTTAAAACTGATTACTTGATATTGGTTGGGAGCAATCGTTTGAGAGTTGTGTGCAATAATTTTTAATCCTCTGAATTGTTTTTTTTTTCCAGCTCCTTGATGAAAAGAAGCTGAGTCAGACCGAAAACCTTTACAATGACTTCAAAAGCCCAGAGGCGGCCAGTAAAGTGTGAGTTGCTTGCATGTTTGTTTCATTTGTTTGTAAGATATTCCACAAAATTTGAAGGTGCTAATTTTGCATTCTCTTGACAGGGTCAAGCTCAAGCATTTTGAGAAGTTCCAGGATACTACAGAAGCATTGTCTGCAACAACAGCGGCAACAGAGGGCAAGGTTTCAAAAATGCTTAAGAAGATGTTGAAGAAGGTAATTTTATTTCCTCTGCTCTTCTATCTTTTATTTTTCTGTGAAACTTGTCTAATATCAATTTTCTCTTAATGAATGCAGCAAGTTGCCTCAGAAGGACTTCAGGATCAGTTACTTGTTGCTGATGCTAAACTTGGCAGTGCCATCAAGGACAAGCTTTCATTGTCCTGTGTCTCCAACACTGCTGTCCAGGAGCTTATGCGTTGCATCAGATCACAGCTGGATGGGCTTCTTTCTGGCTTGCCTAAGAAAGAAATGACTGCAATGGCTCTTGGTCTTGCTCACAGGTAATTTTTTAAACAATGTTTTTCTTGTGGCAGAATGTTAATTTATTATATGATCCTATGGTTTGGTTTTCAACGTTTTATGCCTTAGCTATGTGTTTACTTGTGATTTCCAGTCTTTCTCGGTACAAGCTGAAGTTTTCACCAGATAAGATTGATACCATGATTGTCCAGGCTGTGTGCCTTCTTGATGATCTGGATAAGGAGCTTAATAATTACCTTATGCGCTGCAGAGAGTGGTACGGATGGCATTTCCCTGAATTGGGAAAGATTGTCACCGACAGTATGGCATTTATCAAAACTGTCAAGCTTATTGGTAGGTGGTAGATTGGGCAGCCTTCCAGTGGATACGAATTGTCAGATGTGAAATTAATGTCATGTCATTTCATCTGTTCAGGAACCAGGGATAATGCAGCTAATACTGATTTATCTGACATTTTACCCGAGGAACTTGAAGAAAGAGTTAAGGAAGCTGCTGAAATTTCAATGGGTACTGAAATTTCTGATGATGACATTCAGAATATCCTCCATCTCTGTGAGCAGGTATGAGATGCTGATTTTTTGCCTGTCCATTAGTATGTGGCTTATGAATTTCAATCTTATTGAGTGGTTGTATCTGTGTAGGTCCTTGAGATCTCATCATACCGCACCCAGCTTTATGACTACTTAAGGACAAGAATGATGGCCGTAGCCCCCAATCTCACGGTCCTTCTTGGGGAGCTTGTTGGCGCCCGTCTTATTTCTCACTCGGGCTCCCTTATTAACTTGGCCAAAGCACCAGCCTCCACATTGCAAATTTTGGGAGCTGAGAAAGCTTTGTTCAGAGCTCTCAAAACAAAGAAGGACACCCCCAAGTATGGTCTCATTTATCACTCAAATCTTATAGGATCAGCAAGCACTGCCAACAAGGGCAAGGTAAGGCATCCTGACGTTTAAAAATTCACCAACTACTTTCTCTCCTTTGCTGTTTTTCCCGGTAGTAATATCATGCCTTCTCTCACAGCTGTCAAGAATGCTTGCTGCTAAGGCATCGTTGTGCACCAGGCTTGATGCCCTGGGAGAGGATAGCACTCTTGAACTAGGAGCTGAGCACAAAGTTAAATTGGAGAGCCGTCTCAGGCTACTGGAAGAGGGCAATTTGCGGCGATTGTCAGGGACTGGCAAAGCCAAGTCTAAATTTGAAAAATACCATGGAAAGAGTGAATTTAAGCAATACCCATCAGCTGCCGATTCCACTCTGCCTTCCAAGAGGACCCATTCAGAATCTGAAGATAAGAAACCTCTTGTTGAAGAACTAGGTCAGTGATATATTGAACGTGCGATGAGTTTTACATACGAGTTCTATATCATTACCTTATTCCAACACTGAATATTTTTTTGTCGATAGGCCTTCCTTCCAAGAAGATTAAACTGGAACCTGGTGTTACTCCAGTCAAAGTTAAGTCAGAGCCTGAAGATGATGGTAAGTTTAGTCTGAAGTTCTTTGTTTCTCAATTAAAATTGGTGTTCTAATTTTAATAGTTCAACATAACAAATGTGAAATGGTGATTAATGGGAATTTTTAATTATTGTTGCAGATGGTTCTTCCTCATCCAAGAAGAAGAAAAAGAAGAAGTCTAAGGATGCTGAGGCTGCAGAAGAGCCTCAGGAAGTTCCAGATGTTTCAGGTAATTGTCTCAACCATGCCTCTTTATGATTAATGCATCACTTCATTTGTACATGGTTACTCACATTTAAAATACACTTTGTCTTTACAGAATCGGGCAAGAAAAAGAAGAAGAAGAAGCATAGCGAATCTGAAGAAATGGAGGTGGAGGCTGCAGTGAGTGAGCCTACGAGTGAGAAGAAAAAGAAGAAGAAAAAGAAGAAGTCAGAGTCGGATTAACAGTTTTAACAGAAATAATTATTTTGTTGAAGGGTACTGAGCTATTTAAAATTTGGTATCCTATACTTTTTGGTTTCATACCATGAACTTCTGCCTTGTTATTAGCTGATTACCAGTTCGGTGTACAAAGTCTGTTAAGTTTTCTTTAAAAGAAAGTTTTTGTAACTGGCATCTTTATTTTGGATTTACTTAGTGTCTTGATGACATGATATTTTTTTTTTTGTGCATGCATGTGTTGAATGTATTATCATGCAAGAATTATTTTTCATTGAAATGTGACAATCTATGGGTTTGGATATTGTGATGTTTCAAGGATATTCCTGAAACAATTCCATCATGTTCTCAAATTGAACTCAATATAGACTCCGTGCTGTGTCTTGCTCTTGAATCATCTGTCTTGTACCTTACCTCTTGATTATACCATTATATTTTATGAATAGCAACCAATTCATTTTTTTATACAACATTGTTTTATTTCGAGTAGAAAATAGATCAATCCTCATCGCAGGTAATCTGCATAAGGCCCTTAACTTACAATCAGAATACACATACACCTCACAGCGATTAGTTCACTTGGACTCAAATATTTGAATATAGAAATGACACATTTCCGGCTTGCAGTCTGGTTGGCAGAAGACTTGACGGATAGTAAATCATCTACATCACAATCGTGACTATCACATACAGGCCAGAGCCATTGTCGTGCGTGCTCCGTCCGCACTTTATTTGAACGGGAAACGGCGCTGGTCCATTCCGCGCAGTGGAGGGGGGGGGGGGGGGGCGGACACCAGGTGTGCCTCTGCGTGTCCACGACCACGGCTCAGACGTGCGTCTTCTGGAACGGGCCCTCCGGCACGGGCACCCGGAGCTCGATCACGGTGTGCGCGAGCGTGATGACGGTGCCGGTCCCGGCCGTGGCCGCGGCCGCCGCCGCCGCCGCCCTGCTTGCCAGGGTCCGGGAGGGCGGCGCGGGGCCGGCCGGGACGAGGAGGGTGGGGTGCGAGGGCGTCCGCGCGGTCCTGGCCGCCGGCACGGCCTCGGACGGAGCGCCGGCGCCGGCCTCCTCCGCGTCCACGTCGCACACAGACATGGACCGGGACCTCATGGGGGAGCCCGGGCTGGGGCTCGGGGGCACGAGCGTGGCGTGGGTGTGGCTGGTGGGCTGCGCCGCCGACACGGTGCACAGGCGCACGTTGGACGCGAAGCTGTTGAGCTCGGCGTCGGCCCCCGTCGTCATGAGGTGCGGGCAGCCGAGGTGCGGCGACGACAGGCCCAGCTTGGTCAGCATCTCCTGATGGAGAGGTGCGGTTAAATACGTAAAATGGGAGCGTCGGAGGGAAGCCCGCGCGGTGCGGCCCGGCGGCGCGTTGGTACTCACGTGCAGGAGCCGCTGCACGGCGGCGCGGACCTCCCCGTTGCGGTAGCCGTACACCCAGGGGTTGAGGGCGGACGAGGCGAACAGGGGCAGCGCCAGGCACAGCGAGGACGGCGCCGACGGGGAGAGCAGCGCGCGGTGGGCGCCGGGGCCCCGCACCAGGTCCACCACCATGGCCACCTGCGGGGCAAGGGGGCGGTGAGGAGGGGCGGCGCGAGGACAGCGGCGACGGTAACGCCCTCTGGGAGAAAACGGGCTGGAGCCCAGCCCAGACGCCGGACGGAGCAACCCGCGAGAGCTAACTCATGGTCGATTCGACCTAACCGTAGGCGGAAGGTAGGCAACCCCCTAGCATGTATGCCGAGGGGTGGCCTACCTTCCGTCCCAGGTTACGAAGCACCGACCAGGAGTTAGCTCGCGCGGGGTGCTCCGTCCGGCGTTTGGATTGGGGTCCGGCGAGAGAACGGGCCCAGCAGCGCCCTCTGGTGGTGGACAGACTGCAGCCTGACCCAACCGCCGGACGGAGCACCCCGCGAGAGCTAATTCGTGGTCGATTCCACCTAACCGTAGGCGGAAGGTAGGCAACCCATCGGCATACACGCTAGGGGGTTGCCTACCTTCCGTCCCAGGTTACGGAGCGCCGACCAGGAACTAGCTCGCGCGGGGTGCTCCGTCCGGCGTTTGGATTGGGGTCCGGAGAGAGAACGGGCACAGCGTCTCGCCCGGAGTATTGCTGACTACTGTCGCGCGGGTGCGTATGGCGATCAGTAGAGTTCGCGAATCCTCCGCAGTGAGAAACTGGGCTCTCTGAGGACGTGTAATCGTTGAGGGCGGGGGGGGGTAGCGTGTACGCACCAGGAATGGCAGCCAGAGGCAGACGAAGAGCCCCACGGTGATGGCGAGCGTGGCCGTGTACCTGGACGCGTACGGCACCTGCGCGTCGTGGCGGGGGGCGTGGCCGGAGCCGTTTGCGGCGCCGTTGGCGTGCCGGCCGTGGCGCAGGGAGATCTCGACGCTGTAGATGGCGCGGTGGTGGTTGCGCGCCACCAGGTACACGTACGAGTAGCAGCCGACGACGAGCACGGCGCAGGGGGCGTACACGGCCAGGAGAAGGAAGACGGCGACGGCGGGCGGCCGCAGCAGGCCCGCCCCCGAGCACGGCGACGACGAGGCTCCGCCGCCGCCGGCCCACAGCCTGACGGCTAGCGGCGCGGACCCCACCAGGACGGCGTACAGCCAGAGGACGGCGATGTAGCGCTCGACGGAGCGGTGCGTGATGAGGTTGTTGTAGCGCAGCGGCTGGGCCAGCGAGGTGAAGCGATCCACGGCGATGGCGGCCATCACCAGCAGCGACGCGCAGCACAGCGCCGTCAGCAAGCACTGCGGCAGCGCGCACAGCGAGGCCAGGCCGGGGGCCGCGGGGGCGGCGGGGGCCGCGGGGGCGGCGCTCAGCTCGAGGTACGCGCACAGCGGTAGCAGCACACCCACGCCCAGGTCCGAGGAGGCGAGGCTGGCCAGGAGGTAGTTGCTGGGGGTGCGGAGCCGCTTGAAGCGGTACAGCGCGTTTAGCAGGAGCGCGTTGCCGACCAGGATGACGGGGGACAGCAGCAGCACGCCGACGCACAGCACCGCACCCGCGCCCACCCCGACCGCCCCCTCGGTCGCCGCCCAGGACAGCGCCGTGGTGGCCGGGTCCCCGGCCTCGCTGCTGTTGCCCCGAGTCGTCAGGTCCGCCGTCCGCGTCGCCGTGGTGACCGCCGCCGCCGTCGGGGAGCCGGCGGACGTCATTGCGCGCCTCCGCAACGCCAGGACGGCCTCCACGACGTGGAGGGGAGGACGACGCCGGGCGCCCAGCGGGGCTCCATCGCCGCGGCAGAAGTCACCCCTCGGCCCTCAGCGCCGCGGCCCCGGCCGCACCTCCCGGGGGACGTCCTCCGGGTCCGGGGCCTTCCCGGTCCAGCAGCTCGTTGGTCTTGGCCTCGGCCGGGACCCGGACATGACGTGCGAGGCGACGGACGGCTCCCTGGACTCGGGCGGCCTTCTGGGGCCGGCCGCCTCGCATGCAGACAGCCAGAACGGCGCCCTGCCAACAGAGGGAGAGGTTGAGGGTGAAGATGAGGACAAGAGATTGGCGAGGGGGTGGGGGCCGGGGGCTGGCGTGGAGGCGGGGGCGGGGGCGCCCTGAGCCGCTTGTTGCTGACAACGGTTGGCGCCGCCACCGCCGCCACAACCCTCCCCCCGGACCGGAGGACCAGAGTCCGCAGACTCCCTCCCTCCAGGCAGTTTGCTGCAGCCAAGGGACTGTAGCCGCCGGCGCCGCACCGCACCGCACCGGACCAAGGCAAAGCAAAGGGAAGGGAAGGGGGCGAGGACGGCGAGGCAAGGCGAGGAGCTTCTGGGAACTTTCACAATAGATCAGAGTGCGACGAAGAAGGCGAATGCCAACTGGATTCGTGTGGACGCCGACGCGGCCGCGCGGGGGAAGGACAAGGAGAGAGAGAGAGACAGACAGACAGACAGACAGAGAGAGACAGAGAGAGAGAGGGGGGGGGGGGCAAGTTGTTTTGCGACCGCGCCGGAGATCTCTCGGAGGTGCCCCTTTCTTTTCCGATCGAGTGGGTCTCTGTCAAAACACGACCAACAGGGAGCCAAGAGAGCTGTCGAGCCGCAGCGAGCCGTAGTGAGCCGGGCCGGGCCGGGGGAGCGGCCTGCACCGAGAGTCCTTCCAGTGACACTGCTAAAGCCATACTGCCGGGCCGCTCTCTCTCTCTCTCTCCTCTCTCGTAGTGTCTCTCTCCAGCGGTTCCGACTGAGTCACAGTTTTGTCCTTGAGCTTGCCACATAACGCCCATAACTTTGCCGCACGCATCGCTTTGGTACATTTACTTATATTCTTTCATCCGTTCCATCTTTCTAAAAGAGAGAGAGAGAGAGAGAGAGGAAAAGGAGCCCGCTTCTGCATCAAGATTTTATTTTGGGGTAAGCGGTCTTCCCCCGCCTGAGCCAGGAGTTGACGGGAGCCCTTGGCTACGCGCCCTGCCCTCGGGGATGGGACCCGGACGCGGACGCGATGCGACGGGACGGGACGGAACCGGAGGAGCAAACTTACGAAAAGCCTTCAGAGCCCACCCCGTGCCATTCACGCGACCAGCGGCAGTGGGGCACACACCCAAACTCTCTCTCTCTCTCTCTCTCTCTCTCTCTCTCTCTCTCTCTCTCTCTCTCTCTCTCTCTCTCTCTCTCTCTCTTTCGCACACACACACATACACACACTCCTAAGGTCCTGCCTCCCCCCGCCCCCTTTAGGCGACAGAAGCAAGCAGTTTTCACAGCGGCAGCGCTCTGCTGGTCCGATTTCGTGGCCGTGGCCCCCCACGATGGAATATGGATTAAAATGAGCGAAGGCCGAGACCGAGTAAGTTCGGCGTTGACTCTAGGGGGGGGGGGGCGGATCCAGGACCCCGCCCCCCTCCCTCCCCTCCCTCCCCTCCCTCCCCTCCCTCCCCTCCCTCCCCTCCCTCCCCTCCCTCCGACTGATCCCGATCGTCTGTTACTGCCGCCCCGAGACGGGATCGGGATTACCGGTAACACCGTCGGCGAGAGGCGAGGCCGCGCCGCCGAGGGGCCGCCGGGCTAGAGAGCCTAGAGAGACTTGAGAGCCGGGGCTGTCCGCACCACTTGAGGATTACCGCGCCGTGCCGCCGCTGCGGGGGCTGCGGGGGCTGCGGGGGCCGCGGGGGCCGCGAGTGCGAGACCGTTCCCGGCGGCGCTGTGGCCGTCGTGACTACAGTGCGCCCGCGGGGATTTGCGACATTACTTGCAGCGGGAGCAGAAAAAAGCATGCGGTGTGTGAGCCGCGGAGCTGGTATTCGAACCCGCGCACAGCGCACTGCGCTGCGATACAGTACTATTCTAGTTAAAGGGGGTTTGCGGGCGGGGCTAGTAAGTATGGGTCTCGCTGGGTCCCCCCCGGTAACACCAAGGAAACCCCCACAGTGCACACAGCCTTTCTCTCTCTCACTCTCCCTCCCCCCCCTCTCTCTCTCTCTCTCTCTCTCTCTCACACACACACACACGCTTCGTGGCTTCTGTTTCGATACCCCGGACGGGATGCCGGGTGAACGACGACGTGGATGTACTTCATGATGTACTCGACGACGATGCGGCCGGTAGTGTGTGTGTGGGGGGGGGGGGGGGTCGTCGTGTAGGTGTAAGCAGCCGTGCGCATGCTGGCCGCGTCCTGCGGAGGAGTAGGGAGGGAGAGGGAGGGAGGGAGGGGGGGGGGAGGAAATAAGGGAAACAAAAGGGGTCGCGCGCGGGGAAGGAAAGAGGGGACAGAAGGAAAAGCGGAGAGAGCCGCGAGCCCGAGTTATAAGATAATGGAAAATGTGCTGTTGGAGGCGTGACTGAATCACAGATTGGAGATGGCAGCGGCAGCGCAGCGGCAGCGCTCGCAGCGGGCCCACATTACCTCATCGCTCCGTCCTCGTCACGCCTTACGGGGTGTGCCGCGGGAGGGAGAGAGAGAGAGAGAGAGAGAGAGAGAGAGAGAGAGAGAGAGAGAGAGAGAGAGAGAGAGAGAGAGAGGTGCGGCACGGCACGGCCCCCAGCAGGCTGCACATACTCTGGCTAATCGCACGCAGATATGCTATGTAAGCCAGTCGGTTTGGTTTGGAGGGGGGAGGGTTTGTGGACACCGCCCGCCCCGCCCGGCCGAAACGGTGTGCCGAGGCCCCCGCAGCCCCCACCCCCCGCGGGGCCTCCGGCGACCACCGCCCACGTCGCCACCACCGGGGAGGCCCCGCAGCGGCTACACCAAGGTTCCGGTGTGTATGGAGGGCGACATTGACGCTGTGCCGTTAAGGGTGGGGGGGGGGGGGGGGGTGGCAGAGTCCACCGGGGAGCAGCGGCCGCGGGGCCCGTCCACGAAGCACGTAACGGCGACCCGGAGCTCCTCGTTGACCCTTGCGAGGCGGACGGACCCGCTGTACGACACGCAGCTTCCGGACGGCCCCCTCGGTGACCTGAGCAAACGACGCGGCCAGTGGAGTGTCCTGCCGTGTCCTGCCGTGTCCTGCCGGTGGGTAACAACGGCGTACCTCGCAGCTCGCAGTCGGGGCGCGGCCCGGCGTGGCTGTCCGGGCCACCCGGTGATGCTGTTGTTTGCTCACGAGTTGGAGGGGCGGGTGGGGGGGGGGGGGGAAGAGGAGGCGCAAATGGCCCGTATCTTCCGCGGAAGTGACCGGAAGCGCCTGCCGGGCCCAGCATGTGCCGCGCCGTGTCGGTTTTTTCGTGTTCCTACCCCCCTATTGCTGCCTTTCTTCCGGCTCGAATTCGGTATTTTTGTTTTTCTCCATCCGCTGAACAATAATTTTTTTTTTTAGAGCATTGGGTTTGGAGTGGCCCTAGACATGTTTCCGTCGCGAATTTCTCGCCTCCTAACACCAAGAGCCCTAAAACAATAAGGCGGCGATCTCCTACGTTCTTAAAAAAAAAAGAATACCCCTAACTTTTTATGAAAAATAACATTTTTTTTTCTTTATAAGAAAGGAAGTCGGCGCCGCTGCAGCGCGCGAGTGCAGCGGAAGCACTGCAGCAGCGCCCTCTGGGCGGCAGCACCGGTAGCGCTGGCGTTCCGGTCGGCTCCGCTCCGGAATACCCTATCAGCGAATGCGGGGCGGGCAGCGGCCGCGGGACTTTTAACCGTGTTAGCCCCGGCCGCGGCAGCGGTGCCGAGTGCCACCGGGCCCCGCCGGGGAGGGTCGGCTCGGTGCGTGAGCCAACAAACTTAATTGACTGATTTTCGTTTGGTGAGGTCCAGTGGCAGCGGACGCGGTGGAGGCCGGGAGCGAGCGGCAGCTTGTATCAGGCCGGGGCCTGGCGGGGCCCTGGCGGCGACTCTGTGGCAGGGTAGCCACAGGCCGTGCCACACGGCGTCCCGGAGGCTGCGGAGGGAGGAGGGAGTAGGGGGAGGGGGAGGGGGCGGGGGTTACATGGGGACATCAGTCAGCACACAGCGGCCCGCACCGTGAGTGGGAGCGGCGAGAACACGAAACTTCAGCCACAGACGCCACCGGAATGCTGTTACCGTCAGCAGTACCCCCTCATCCCCACGCACACTGCTTCCCCCCGGCGCCACGACTGGGCCGTGGGGGGGTCCCTGCGGGGGGTCCCTGCGGGGGGTCCAGGCGGCGCCCAGCCAGGCCCAATGTAACGTGGCCCGCCATGGGACGACCACATACCGCGGGGCGGCGGAGGTTTTGGAGGGTTACGGGGCCCAAGCAGGGAGATAAAGAGGCTGACGAAACCGGGCGAAACCGCAGGGGGGAATCCGCCGGCGCCGCGGACTGTCGTTTTAACTCATTTTTCTTCGTTTTTTCTTCTCTCTCAAAAACGCTATGTCGACTTTTTGCGACCAGTAAGAAACCGACGCAAATTGATTCACCAGGAAAAAAAAGTTTATTTTGGTGGTGCAATTAGAGGAAATCAAACCAATTTTCGGGGGGGGGGGGGGTATCTCTCGTGTGTCATATTCGTGGTGCACAATAAAGTATAATGAACACGACGCAAGCGTCAGGGTTCTTCCTACACCCGTGTAAGTGACGTCACCGGCCTTACCCACTCCCTTTTGGCGCTCCGAAAATGGCGCGCTTTCACAGTCGTCCGGTCTGGAGCCCCCCCCCCCCCCTTTCTCTCTCTTTTTCTTTATCTCTCTCTCTCTCTTTCTTTATCTCTCTCTCTCTGGCTGGAATATATCGGTCGTTTCCTCTCCGCGTATTGTGCTGGCTGTACACGGAAACGGCGGCTTTGGGAGTGAAATAAGCATCTCCCGGAGGAAGAAGAGGGGATGGGGCGAAGGGGGGGGGGGGGGGGGGAGAAGTAGAGAATGTGATAGTGAATCTCATAGAAAAGGCATGACAATTGGGGGGAGGGGGGTATGGGGCGCCACACAGCAGGCGAGGGAGGATTGGCTGGCACCGTCGTGGGCGGGGGACGCCCCAGGGGCGGGAAGGGGGGGGGGGCGGGATGTCTAGCGGGCGGCGGGGGCAGCCTAGGCGGCGCCAGCGGCGCGGCTGTGACCGTGGTCGCAGTAAACCACTTCTTGCAGTTCCCCTCGGGGGGAGGGCCCCGCGGGGGGTCGGGCGGTGCGTGGGCGGCGCCGTCTTGGGGACCCGTGAGGGGGGGGGGGGGGGGGGGGGTCGCTGGCCGTCGTGGGCTGAGGTCGCGCGGCGGCGGCGGCTTGTCCTCGGGGCGGAGCGCGGCGCGGACCTCGTACAGGACCCCGGCCGCTCCTAACGACGTGTGAGTCGTCTTCGCGAAACGCCCGGACAATTTTCGCTTCTTCTGCGTCTCCTCCTCCTCCTCCTCCTTCTTGCAGTGTGTGTGTGTGTGTGTGTTTGAGAGAGAGAGAGAGAGAGAGAGAGAGAGAGAGAGAGAGAGAGAGAGAGTGAGAGTCCAGCGGCCTGGGGGTCTTACCGCGGCCTTAGCCGCCCCCCGCACCCTCTCCTCTTCTTTCTCCGCCTCGTCGTCCGTTAATGGGAAATCGTACCTGGCCGCGCGGCAGCGGCCGGTCATCCGCCGGCCAGCTGCCGGCCACCATCGCCATCATCATCATCATCATCATCAACAGCGCTGCTGCTCTGCCAAGCCGACCAAAGCAACAACAACAACAACAACAACAAAAATCAAGGCAGTAAGCGCGCTTGCCAAAGCCTATACAACGTAAACGGTCTGTGTACGAAATAAACATCTTCATGTTTGGCTTTCGGGTCGGGTCGGGCCGCCGCCGCCTCGCCACTTTGTCGGCCCCTCAAGATTTATCGAGGAGTAACGATGCTTCTCGTCCGGCGCTCCGCGCCGCCAACGCACCACCACACCCTCCATGTTTGCACTAATGAGTCTCCTGCACACACGCACGCACACGCGCGCGTGCATGTACACACACATGTGCACGCGCTTACTGGACCATCGAACACACACACACACACGCGCGCGCGCAGCCTCTGTAATGCCCCGTCTGATTGGCGGGCCGTCATGTATCGTAAATCCAGTGCTAGGCTGAGCGATGGCCGTGCACCCCCTTACATCCCCTCCCCGCACACAGCTTACAGTGCCGGATCACAGAGGGCGCTTCTGACGCCGGCGGACTGCGGGCCGGACTCGCTGATGATTGATTACCAGCGAGGCTGGTTCCGATAACAGGCGACGACGCTCTGTCTCTGTCGCACTCACGGGGCGGGTGCATGCCTAGCGGTGCGAGAGAGAGAGAGAGAGAGACCGAGCGCTGTCTGACCATCACGGTTAGTATCTCTGCTGATCTCTGCCGGGAGGGATGACGTCACGGTCGGCACTGCGGGGAACGGGCGTCGAAGAGGCACCTGATCAGAGAGAGAGAGAGAGAGAGAGAGAAGGCGAGAGCGGAAGGAAAGTGTGTGGCTTGCACACGCCCGCGGGTTGTTTAGCATGCTGCGGCCATACCCCGCGCAGACTACTTGATGTGATAGAGCCCTGCTCCTGTCCTTGTCGTGTCGATACCCCACGCAGCAGCGCCAGCAGCAGCAGCAGCAGGGCTCTGGCTATGACCACCTGCCAGGAGTGCTGGCGGAGCTGCACGCCTACCTCCCCCCCCCCCCCCAAAAAAAAAAAACAACGCCGACGTGAAGACAAAACGAATGGGTCTCTGGTGTGAGACGCAGTGCAGGCAGGCGGAGCAGACGGGGCAGGCCGCCACGAGAAACATCCACCATAAGCGCGTTCCTTTCCCTCCCTGTACTCCACTTCTGCACGTTTAAGAGCGGAAGGAAGAGGACCTAGTTGTAAAATAAAGTTGTAAAAGAAGTACTGTACCGGCCGATATCGCCTTACGAGGGCGAGAGGCGCAGGGCGCGCCGCCCGCCTCAGCGTCCCCCGGGTCAGCCGGGGCCGTTAACGGCGTTAACGCCCCAAAGGGCGTTTGTTCAAAATTATAATTTCAAATTGCCGCGCGCTGCCGCTGCCGCCGCCGGTCTGGAAACCTCTGCTGCTTTTCGTTCGTTCGCGACCGCGTCGTGACGGTAAGGGCAAGCGCGAAAGAAGGTCAACGCAACAGAAAGAGAGAGAGAGAGAGAGAGAGAGAGAGAGAGAGAGAGAGAGAGAGAGAGAAAGAGAGAGAGAGAGAGGCGGTGTCATGGAGGGATTTTCAATCCACACGTACTCCCGCTAGGAACTGTGCAGAGAAGCTATATGGCGCCTCCTGATGGAATATAAGGGCGCAGTGTCGCTGTCAGCCCGCATATTGAGCAATGTGTGTGTGTGTGTGTGTGTGTGTGTGTGTGTGTGTGTGTGTGTGTGTGTGTGTGTGTTAGCAGGGGGTTGACAAACGCGTGGGCGACGCGCGGGAGTGCCTTCTTGCTGCGCCTCGCCGTGCAGGAGGAGGCGAGGCCGCCTGACGGGTCGGCCCGCCCGCCTCGCCCGCCTGCCGCGCGGGCTGGCCTACCCTGGCGTTGGCGGGCGCTCCGTGACTGCCGCCGCCGCCGCTGGAGCCGCTGGAGCCGCTGGAGCCGCTGGAGGCAGCGCAGCGGGACCCGGCGGGCGGTGTTCGGGACCGAACCGCGTCCGAAACCGTTCATGTCGCACGTGTCGCACACCCGTGGGCAGGTGTTGGGAGGGACAGTGATGGGCGAAGACACATTCCGAGCGCGGCTCGTGTCGCGTCGCCGTTGTGTTCACTCGGAGCGGAAGAAGTAGAAGAAAGAAAGAGAGCGGCGGAACTGACTAATCTGTGGGGGATCGAGAGAGAGAGAGAGAGAGAGAGAGAGAGAGAGGGGGGGGGGGGGGGCGCTTCTGCCGAGTGGTTGGTGTTTGAGACGAGCAGCTTGGGCCGAACATCCGGCCAACTTGTCTGCGGGGCGCCGCTGCAAGGAAGTCTTTTACGGCACATAAAGGCAAAAGGCGTAGGGAGCCAGTCGGCGGGGTGAGTGGGGGGGTCTCTGTGCTGTCGCGGGGCCTTTGCTGTGGCGGCGGGGCGGCAGATTAAGGCGGCCCCGCAAATTACGGGCCAAGACACATTCCGCCCCCGCGGTCCCCCCGCCCTCTCTGACGTCCACAAAACCGACGAAACGCGGCCAACCCCTTGCAGCACTCGGCCGTTACAGAATTTGTGAACGGCGGAGCTGGCGGAACAAACAGACATCACAGAGGGACAGACAGAGAGAGACAGAGAGAGAGAGAGAGAGAGAGAGAGAGAGAGAGAGAGAGAGAGAGAGAGAGAGAGACGATTGCTTCGTCCGTGTCTTAAAGTCCGTGAGCGTGACATTTCGAAATGCAAAAGATGCGGTGGCGCCGCAGAAACCGGAGCAAACACCCCGCGATGCGCAGCCGTCCGCCTTGTCAGTAACGGCAGACCAAAAACCCATTCAAACACACCGAAGCAAAGGCATTGGCAAGGAGCACGTCCAGAAAGTCGCGGGAACAACCTTTAAAACCGTTTCCGTGAAAGGCCGTTTTTTCACCCTTTTAAAACTTTATTTTAAAGAAAGTCTGACCGACGAGCATGGGACGGAAAGGTGGTTCGGAAAAGGGAGGGAGGAAACACTGAAGGGTGGGGTGCAAATCGAGTTCCCAGTTCAGCACCGAGGGATGGAACACCATCACATATTCCATCACGGGTCCTCGCGGAAGATGCTGCTGCGCCACAAAAACTGATTTGTTCTGAGTGAAAGAGAGAGAGAGACAGAGAGAAAGAGAGAGAGAGAGAGAAAGAGAGAGACAGAGAAAGAGATACAGAGAGAAAGAGAGACAGAGAGACGGGGGTGACTGGTGTGGCAGCTGCGAGGCCTTCGATTCGATATCCGCTGCGGTCTTTTGGCGGGGTCCGAACGCACCGAACCGTCGGACCGCTATCCGGCCGCAGCGGAGAGGATTAAGCTCTGAAACTTGGCCTCTTTTTTTCCTGCGCGCCCGCCGCGCCGCCCGCCGCTCCTGCTCCTCTTCGCCCTCATCTTCGTCCTGTTTAAGTGAGTGGCCGCGACGACGGGGCCCGCCGGGCCGCCGGGCCGCCAGGGGGGGGGGGGGGGGGCGAATGGGTTTGAATTACGATTGCAGCCGGGTTAGGCCGGCGCTGCCCCCTCTGTCTCTCTCTCTCTCTCTCCCTCGTTTCCTCTCTCTCTCTCTCTCTCTCTCTCTCTCTCTCTCTCTCTCTCCGGGCCCCGGATCCGGGGAGAAGCCCCCGAGTTATGGAGGCACTTATCACGTGAAGCCCGCACCTTATTTTCCGTGGAAAAGTAAAAGTAAAAACCGGGCGGAAAAACTTACGGCCGCGGCTGGTTGGGAAGGGGCGGGACGAGGGGGGGGGGAGTGGGGGAGAGGGGGGGATGCGAAGGCCAGGCCGCGCAAGAAGGGACGTGGGCTGCTCCTAGGTAAGCGCGGCGGAAGCACCGTCAGCGAATGTTACTGGGTATTTTATTTTTATTTATTTTTATTTATTTTTATTTTTCCAAAAGTCTGTGCGACACTGTGTGAGGTCGCGGCGGGTCGGGACAAGAGCAAGAGGGCGGTGCGCCCATCGCGGCCACGCTGCTGCGCCGCTACTCCCCGCCTGCGGAGAGT
This sequence comes from Megalurothrips usitatus, assembly GCA_026979955.1. Lineage (NCBI taxonomy): Eukaryota > Metazoa > Arthropoda > Insecta > Thysanoptera > Thripidae > Megalurothrips > Megalurothrips usitatus. Next base: position 12,783,445 of record CM049601.1, read on the forward strand.
TTCCGCGCAGTCGTGCTGGAACACGCGGGTCGGCGGGTTCGACGCCCCCCGGATGTGCCGGTCATTTTATCAGCCGGCCCCCGCATAGCCGCTGCCCCCTCCTCCTCCCGCCCCTCCCAGATCCGGGGGGTGGGGGTGGGGGGAAGGGGGCACATCCAACGACTTGGAGTACTTGAGCTCTCCGCTTGCTCGCCCCTCGTCGTGGCGCGGCGTCCAACACGCATACCCACCCACCCCATCTGGAGCGATCTCGAGAGGCCAGTGACAGCTAGCCCTCCAGACCTGTCCAGCTGCTGCTACAGCTTCTCCAGGAAAGCAAAAAATCTCCCTCCGTGAGACTCGGAAGTGCCGTGTGCAGCCTTCTCTCTGCCGTGCTGCACCCCTCCAGTGCCTCCAGCGCTGTTCCAGACGCCGCCCCTCCCCCTGCACCCGCTCTTCCAGTACCCGCCGTGACTCCAGCCGCCCTCCAGAGACTACCCAGTCCGACTCCAGCCCGACTCCAGCCAGGCCGCCCCCCGACCTCTCCACTGTTTATCTTTTCCTCCGTGGCTCATTAACATTACAAATCCTCGCGACGTCAGAAAAAGAAACCCTATCACCGACACTCCTCATCTCTCTCTCTCTCTCGCATCCCTCTCCCCCATCTCTCTCTCTCTTCCTCCGCCCGTTCGCTATGCTCTTTTCAATTTTCCATCTCAGTCGGCCAGGCGTGTCTCTCAACGGGGGGGGGGGGGGGGACCTTGAAATTGCGGCAATAGACGAGCCTCAGCGGGGAGAGATCGGCTCCAAAGTATTTTTCAAAGCGCGACCGCCAAACGGCAGAGCAAGAGGCACGCTCTCTCTCCCTCCCTCTCCTTCTCTCTCTCCGTCTCTCTCCCTCCTCGCCCCTTCTCCCGCCCTCTCCTTCCCACTTCTCCCCGGGCCATGCCGCACGATGTCGATTTCCCAAGCGTCATGTGCGCGTCAAACGTCAACGCACTCTCGGCGATATACGAGAGAGAAGCAATTTTTAAGGGTGGAATTGGTGGATTGGCTGAGCGCTGCGCCGAGTCCCGCGGGGGGTCCGCCCCCCCCCCCCCCCACTCCGATTCGGTCCGCGGACCAAAAGATATATTCTAATGCGATCCACTGTTGTTGTTGCTGCCGTCGCCACCACGACCGAAGGACATTCTGCTCTGCTAATTGAGTCGTTCAGTATTCCGCGTGTGCGTGCGTGCGTGCGTGCGTGTGCTTATGTGCGTGTCCGCGCGCGCGCGCGCGTGTGTGTGTGTGTGTCGGTAAAGTGGAACACGAGTAAAAGTAGAGCGCAGCGGCAGCACAGGGCTCGGGGCAATAATGAGCCAAAGTATGCGCCCGCGGTGTGGTGCGGCTCCCCCCATAACTGCGGGCACAAGTTTTAGCTATTAATGCAAAGACTCTCTCTCCCTCTCTCTCTCTCTCTCTCTCTCTCTCTCTCTCTCTCTCTCTCTCTCGCGAACGTCTTTCGCGCCGCGCATCCATATTCAATTTTTGTTCCAATCTTGTGGAAACGAAATCTCGGCGCCCCCTGCCGCCCCCTGCCGCCGCGCGCCTGCGAGAAATGATTTTCGCGGGAATACGGGTCGGAATCAAATGCAATTCATGTTGTAACTGACGTTCGAAATACCGGTCTGCCCCGGCAATGATGCGACGCCGCGTCCTGCTTGAGTGCGACGGAGAGAGAGAGAGAGAGAGAGAGAGAGAGAGAGAGAGAGACGCAGTGCAGCAGCCAGCCCCGGAAGAGGGAGGGAGAGCGACGACGACGAAGGGGGCGGTCCGTCGATCGTCCACAAACTCGATCAGGCAAGTGGAGCGCGATAGCTATACAACATGGCGACTGACTGGTGCGGCCTCTCTCTCTCTCTCTCTCTCTCTCTCTCTCTCTCTCTCTCTCTCTCTCTCTCTCTCTCTCTCTCTCTCTCTCTCTCTCTCTAGCTCTCTCGCTCTCGCTCTCTCCGCCCCTCCCGGAACGTCACAACCATCATTTTCCGTCGAAACCCCTTCGGGCGCCGGACGTTTGAACGTGAGCATCGCTCTGCCGTTGGGGTTGGCCCCGCCTGGCCCCGCACATAGGCAGGCCGCTGCCCTCTGGAGGGGAGGGGCGGACGCCGGATGCCCCGCCGCCGCCGCGCTGCAGCCGGGGCAGCCGGTGGTAGTTTCCCTCTTTTATCGTCCCGAGCGTCGGGGGCGGGCGGACGGGACGGGATGGACGGCCTCCCCTACGCAGCTTTCAAGGACCTCCCCCAAGGCCCCGCGATCCTTGCCGCTGGCAGCCACTGACAGTCGCGCCGGCGGCCGGCCGAGGCCCCGACGCGAAGCAACAGTGCCGCCTGCACCAGCGGCCCGGTATCGCTGGGAACACCGGCTCCCGCGTACACCGAAGTTAAGCGGCAGGCCCTCTGGGTAAAGCCAGGGGTGGTAAGGTTTTCCCATTTTCTTCGTCACTTTCTTCGGTGTATCGGTCCCTCTGATGCGGCCGAGTCCTGCCGTGTCCTGCCGGCGAGTCAGAGCATAACTCGATTCCTATGGCGGTCCGCCACCGCGGCGTGGTTCGACAGCTCCGCCCCTATCTCTCTCTCTCTCTCTCTCTCTCTCTCTCTCTCTCTCTCTCTCTCTCTCTCTCTCTCTCGCACTCTTTCCTTACATCTCTCTCTCTCTCTCTCTCTCTCTCTCTCTCTCTCTCTCTCTCCTCTCTCTCGCACTTTTTCCTTACATCTCTCTCTCTCTCTCTCTCTCTCTCTCTCTCCCCCCCCCCCCCCCTCTCTCTCTCTCTCTCTCTCTCTCTCTCTCTCCCTCTCTCTCTCTCTCTCTCTCTCTCTCTCTCTCCCCCCCCTCTCTCTCTCTCTCTCTCTCTCTCTCTCTCTCTCTCTCTCTCTCTCTCCCCCCCCCTCTCTCTCTAACCCACGCGCGCGCGGCTATTTGGAGCTCGAAGGGCACCACCAAGATACCGCATAACAAGGAAATCCCTGGCGAATTTCTCCGGCGGCCGGGTCCCCGATGAGCAGGGTCCTCCCCCGCGCCTTGCCATTGCCTTGGCAGCGGCGGTAGCAGCGGCGGCGGCGGCGGTAGCAGAGGCGGTAGCAGAGGCGGTAGCAGAGGCGGTAGCAGAGGCGGTAGCAGAGGCGGTAGCAGAGGCGGTAGCAGAGGCGGTAGCAGAGGCGGTAGCAGAGGCGGCGGCGGCGGCGGCGGCACGGGGTGAAAATATCCGGCGGCGCGTCGTCGCTGCCGCCCTCATTAAGATGCAAATGTGCCGGGTTTACACGCATCCCGGCCCGGTCTGCTCCCGTGGGCTGCCGTGCTCCGCTGCCGGGCTCCCACGCCACTTCAGGTGAGCCAACACCACCGCGGCTTATCTTGTCCTCCTCGCGCGCGCAGCCCGGCGCCTCTCTCCCTCTCTCTCTCTCTCTCTCCTACCCCCGGGGGGGGGGGGGGGGCGGAGGTGGTGGCGGTCAAGGTGGCACGCGTGGCGCGCACGTGCGCCGTCGGGGGTGGGCTGGGAGGAGAAGCCAGGCGTCGTCAAGGTTTATAAGGGAGACACGAGACAGACTTTCACACACACACACACACACACACACACACACTGATGCGCTGAGGAAAGTGTCCAGCTGGATGTACAGTACGGCAGGAGGCGCGGCGGGGGCGGCGGCGGGCACCGTGCGGGAAGTACTTCCTGGTCCTGGCAGCCTCTCTTGCACTCTCTCTCTCTCTCTCTCTCTCTCTCTCTCTCTCTCTCTCTCTCTCTCTCTCTCACAAGGCAGTGCCCCGGGGCACGGCTCTGCCCGGCTCCCCGCGCGTTCTCCAGGCTAATTGTTCGTTCGCACACTAGTCTTGCGGGCGTTTCTATTGGTTTTGCGGGCTCGGCGTGTGGCTGTGTGTGTGTGTCTGTGTGTGTAAGGGGAGGGTCGATTCGATCCCTTCCGTGCCATTTCACTTCGGAACCCAAATTACCGGCCGCGGATACGGTTTCTTCCTCGTCAAAGAGTGGAAGAAGAAGGATGAGGCGGAGGACATCGGGGCCAAAAAAAAGGGGGGGGGGGGGAAGGGAGACAAGTTTTACAAAAATATCCGCAGCTTCAGCTACATCATCATTTCCAATCGCTGATTTTTTTTCCTTTCTCTCTCTTGTCAATAAGTTACATGGTGTTTGCTTTGTTTTGAGGAAAAAAAGTGTTGACACGATTCGCTGGCCTCCACGTCTCTCTCTCTCTCTCTCTCTCTTTTTTCTCTCTCTCTGTCTTTTCTCTCTCTCTCTCTCTCTCTCTCTCTCTCCACCCACTTCACTCTCTTTTGGGAACGCATGTCGTGACCCAACACGGGCGTGTCATTAAAAAGGGATGGCGCGAGAGCGGAGAATGAACGGAATACAATAACAAACCGCCTGACGGGCCTTCACAGAGGTGAGGGTGGCGGCGGCCTAGCAGGCTGACCCAGCTGGCCGGGGGGCGGCCGGGGGGCGGCCGGGGGCGGCGGTGCGCGTCCCAGAGCCCACAGGGGGGCCGCCGCCGGCCGCCGCCGCCCCCGCTAGAGGCCCCTGCAGGCAGGCCGCTGCCGCCGCCGCCGCCGCCGCCGCCACGCCCGCACACCGCCGAACACCGCCGAGCCACGGTTGATTTTCGCATCCATTCACCAGAACAACAGTCGTACTTCCAACAAAGGAGTTGAGCGAGGCGGCGGTAGGCGGCGGCAGGCGGCAGCAAGCACCCCCTCGGAGCCTCGGGCAGCGCCGCGCCACGCCGCGCCACGCCACGCGGCCCCCACCCGGACGGCCGCCACGCACAAGCTCTGCTTCGGCTCCCCCGGGACTCTCTCACCTCGTCAGCAGCCTGCCACGGGGGCCACTGCCGGCAGCACGGGACGTTCATGAATGACGTCACGCTCTTATACAGGTGGGAGGGGAGGGGGCGCCTTGTTATGCTTGGCCGTGGTTTGGGTCCCCCCATCGGCGCCGACGACGAGCCGACCTTCACGACGTCCACGCAGTCCGTCTGACGCAGTCGCCGCTGCCGCCCTCTGCGGAGTCATCCCCCGAGTCTCCACCCCACCACCACCTGCCCCACCGGCTGCCTCTTTTGTTGTTCTTCTTCCTGGATACTTCTTGTTTTTTTTTACCCCGCACGTCGAAGCAGCAGGCTCGATCATTAGCTTAGGACGGGGCGCACGTGGCGATGGAGGAGGAAGGGAGGGGGAGAGAGAGAGAGAGAGAGAGAGAGAGAGAGAGAGAGAGAGAGAGGGGGGGGGGGGTAGCGGGGAAGAAGAGCGAGAGGGGGGAGGGGCTTTGGCTAGGGGCGAGCAGTCACTTCCGTCAGTGTGTCGCCTCCTCCTCACAAACACACACACACACGCGCACACACGCACGCACACACACAGGCACACGGCTAACGCCGGTGAACCGTGTACCGAGCCCCGCGTACGTACCGCACTTATTAAGCCTGACCACCACCCCCGACACACTCATGTTTGCTCCGAATGCATCGCCCTTTGGGGACTGGTTATCCGGTTAGGTTATCCGGTTAGGTTATCCGGTTAGGTTATCCGGTTAGGTTATCCGGTTAGGTTATCCGGTTAGGTTATCCGGTTAGGTTATCCGGTTCGGATCCTGTTCCTCCAATAAAAAAATCGAATGGGTTGAACTGTTATCGCTGCTCCCCCCCCCCCCCCCCCCCCCATCGCGGCAGCGAGCTGTCAGCCGCACCGTTTTCTCTCGGCGGGTCGCAGATTTACCGGCTCGGTTTATTTCACCGACACTTTGTTTTAATTCCGCTTCGAGGCCAAAGGTGGGTTGAGGAGTAGGGGGGGGGGGGGAGACAGCCGACCCCCCTCGGGGCCCGAGCCGGCCCCGCCCAGGTTATAAAGACCAGCAGCAAGGGCCTGCCGGCCCGCCGCTCCGCTGCCGCTGCTTTATAAGTTGTTGCCGCCTCGTGCTGGCGGGGCACAACACGCCGAGTGCAGCCCCGCGCTCGTCTCCAGTCTCAACAAAAATAATTGTAAGGCTGCCAAAACTTACACAGTTTAATTTTATTTTTTTCAAAAACTCGGATTTAGAAAAAAAGAATTTCAGAGAAAAAAATTGCTTTTCAAATATCGAAAACACAATGGTTTTCATACAAGAAGCCCTGCAGTGCCTGCAGCCCGCTGAGGGCGGGAGGGTGGGAGCGTGGGAGGGTGGGAGCGTGGGAGCGTGGGAGGGCGGGAGGGAGGGTGGGAGGGCGGGAGGGCGGGAGGGAGGGTGGGAGGGTGGGCACGCCCGGCCTGTTCGCGTACGATGCCAACAACAGGTGGAAGTCAGGGGGAAGGTGCGCACGGCGGAGACAGCGGAGCGAGAGACAGAGAGAGAGACACGGGGAGAGACACAGAGAGACAGAGAGAGAGACACGGGGAGAGACACAGAGAGACAGAGAGAGAGACACGGGGAGAGACACAGAGAGACAGAGAGAGAGACACGGGGAGAGACACAGAGAGACAGAGAGAGGGCGTGTTGGCGGTGGACGGGGACGGCAGTCATCGGGGAGGGCATGGCACGGGCCGGCGGTGGCTTTACTGCAGGCCAAGTGGATTTTCGTCTCGGCCTCCAAGTGATATTGGCGGTTCCGCCCCCTCCCTCTCCTCCCTCCCCTCCTTCCCCTCCCTTCCCTCCCTCCCCTCCCTCCTCTCCCACGCATGTCTGCGGGCATTCCATTCCCCCAAACCAGATCTGGGGGGCCTCGCCACATTCATCCATGCCATGGCCACCCTCCCCTCCCCCTCGCCTCGTGTGTACAGCACATCCGGTTTATGGTCTGCCATGGAGTACACTCCTCGCCCGCGCCCTCTCTCCGTCTCTCTTGCTCGCACGCAAACGCACCGCTCTCATGGACCGCCGCTCTCTATCTGTCTCTATCTATCTCTCACCCTGACCCCATCGTTACCCGAAACCCCGACCCCAATTTAGAAGCAATAAAGTGGATGAGGTGCCGCGCGCGGCCCGCGGGGTTCCATGACGCGGCTCCGCGGGGGGAGTTCGCGCCCTCCCCCCCCCCCTCTCCTCCCTCCCCTCCTCCCCCTCTCTGGAAGGTCTGACGGTACTCATCAACGGTACATTCGCGCATTCGATTCGCCGTTCCAGCTCCTAGCCCCTTTTGTTCTCACTCTCTGAACACACACACGCAAACACACACGCAAACACACACGCACACACACACATACACACACACACGTGGGAGACATACGCACGCGCGCGTGATGCGGAGTGCCCGCGATAGGGGTAGTATAAATGCATGCATATGAATTTATTTCGCACTGAATGACGTGCGCGCGCGCGTGTGCGTGTGTGTGTGTGTGCGTGTGTGTGTGTATGCGTGTGTGTGTGTGTGCGTGCGCTTTCGCAGATTTACATACCGATTCGCGCCCTTCCCAAATCCGGCGCTGGCCGTCAGGAAATAATAATTGTTAAAATATCAGTAACTAAATAACGCACATACATACACACACATCACAATACAGCGATACAGAACACGTTTTTCATTTTTAATAGTTTTATTTTCATTTGCGGGATTTTCTATGCTGCGGGCCCCGTCTGTATAGTATACGTATTCACGCGGCTGCGCGGCTGCACCGCAGATCGCCGCCCTCTGGAAGCTCATCGCTCGAGTGTTTGTGGCACCCCGGCTGCCAGACAAAGTGGCTCTATTCCGACTCGGTGACCCTTCACCCCCCGCAATCCATTCCTCTCTCTCTCTCTTTCTCGCGCCTATGTGCCCCCACCCCATTGGCTGTGTCGGCTGCGAGGGGCGGCGGCGGCGGGAAAATTAAGAGCGTGAGCTCAACGCCACCAGCAGCAGTCATCGCGCGGGAGGTGTGTGTGTGTGTGTGTGTGTGTGTGTGTGTGAGAGAGAGAGAGAGAGGGGGGGGGGGGGAACCCTCCCTGACCTACGACCCAGAAAATTGCTGTGTTGTCTGCCTTAATCATTGCCCTCGTCACCGCCCTTATCGACAGCTAGGCGGCCAGAGTCCAGAGGGACACGGCAGCCAGAGGGAGAGGGGGAGGGAGGGAGGGAGGGAGGGAGGGAGGGAGGGAGGGAGGGAGGGAGGGAGGGAGGGAGGGAGGGAGGGAGGGAGGGAGGGAGGGAGGGAGGGAGGGAGGGTTCAACGGCCGCGTCCGTCAGCTGGCCCTGCTGCGGTGACGCCGCCGCCCTCCCCCTGTATAAATGCCGTTCCCCCCGGCCCGGCTCTGGCCCGGCTCTGGCCCGGCTCTGGCCCGGCTCTGGAAGACACAAGTACGGCTTTGGTCACCTTGATTGGCCCGCGCGTGACCCCCGACCCGACCTCAGCTGCCGCAGCTGCCGCAGAGACACGCCTGGAGGGGGGGGGGGGGGGGGGAGAGAACCGCGGCAGGAACATTACTCTCCATCTCACTGTAACATGTAATATGTAATATGTAACATGTGTAGTGTGTAGTACATGTAGTATGTATTTGCTGTTACGCCGCTCTCCGCGTCCCCGAGACCGGCGCTGCGCCTGAGAGGAGGAAGGGGATCCTTTAAGCTTTCCAACTCGCTTAAGGCGCCTTCCATATCCCTCTTCTAAACGCGCACGGCGACAAGAGACCTCTCCTTAAGTGGTCTGATCTCTTTGAGAGGGATAGACATGTTGGAGCGAGCGAGAGAGAGAGAGAGAGAGAGAGAGAAGAGAGAGAGAGAGAGAGAGAGAGAGAGAGAGAGAGAGAGAGAGAGAGAGAGGGGGGGTTCTGCAGTGAGTCCGTGCCAGGGAATAAGAAATGAGTGCGTGGGTGTTGAGGAGAGAGAGAGAGGGGGGGAGGGGGGTCAGGGGAGATAGTATCCGCAGCAAAGTAAGGAGAGCAAGGAGAGTGAGGGAGTGAGAAAACAGCGATAGAAAGAGAGTGAGGACGAGAGAGAGAGAGAGAGAGAGAGAGAGAGAGAGAGAGAGAGACAACAGAGACGCCCGGGCACGTCAGCCGCGATGGAGTAATGAATGTTTTCAGGAGGCCGAAATTTGCATAGCTCTGGCGGCGGGCGTGCGGCCTTTGAGGCGGAGGCCTGCCGCCGCTGCCACTGCCGCCCGCCACCGCACCGCCGATCCGCTCCGCTCCTCTCCCCTCCGCTCCTCTCCCCTCCGCTCCTCTCCCCTCCCCTCCGCTCCTCTCCCCCTCCCTCCGCTCCCCTCCCTCCGATATCGGAGCGGCAGGACCGGAAGGAGGGGCAGCGTGGCCGCTCGACGAAAGCCACCAAGGGCGAGAGCGTCTTTCGTGAGCGACGCTATTTTGACTAATGGCGGACGGACACACCGTTGGCCTGTGTCTGCCTATCTGTCCGCCCGCCCGCACGAAGCATTAGCTCTCTCTCTCCTCTCTCTCTGTCTCCCTGTTTCTCTCTCTCTCTTTCTCTCTTTCCCTCTTCGCCCACCCGCCCCGCCGGCATGTCCTGTGTCCCCGTGAAGAAAGTAATCGAACCTGCTGACCGAACAACATCCATCACACTTCGCATCAACAACGCCCCGAACTCCCCTGTCTCTCTCTCTCTCTCTCGCTCCCGTCTCTCCCTGTCGCTCACTCCCACGGGGACGGCGGCGGCACTGCCCAGGTGGCGTGTGTCAACAAGTGAATCAGTCCCTCGCGCCACGTAGCGCGGCTTTGGCCGTGCCCCCCCCCCCCCCCCCTTGGGGGACAGGCAACACGAGAGGCCGCTGACCCCCGCCGGGGGAGGGAGGGAGAGGGAAGAGCGCCAGAGAGAGAGAGAGAGAGAGAGAGAGAGGGAGAGAGGCGACTGGTTGGGAGGCTTAGAACGGGGTGGCACGGGGAGGCGTCGATAAAGAAGCAGGATGTCACAACGGGACACCAGGTCCGAGAGGGAGCGAGAAGGACAGAGAGAGAGAGAGAGAGAGAGAGAGAGAGAGAGAGAGCAGTGCCGGCCTCCCCGTGCTGGACGCGCAGGTTGTGTAACCCAGCCACGTCCGGTCCGGTTCGAAGTCTCTCCGCCCCGCCGCGGGAGATAGAGCATGGGGGCGTGTCGGGGACTGTTCGGACTGACTAATGATCTCTTTCCACCACTCCCTCTCTCTCTCACACACACTTTTTCGCTTTCTTTTTCCTGTTGTCTCTCGCTTGCGCTCTTTCTCTTTCTCTCTCTCTCTCTCTCTCTCTCTCTCTCTCTCTCTCTCTCTCTCTCTCTCTCTCTTCCTCCTCCCCCCCGGGCCCCGTGGAGAGCCTAATAGAGAAAAGCCCCCTGCTCGCGAGGTGGGTTGTTGCCTGACTGGCTGGCCGCCTGGCTGGCTGGCTGATGGCTGCCGTCAGGCACCCCGGCGGGATGTCTCCCCGAAGCCCTCCCCCCCCCCCCCGCAGCACGACCCCCGGAGGAGGAAACAGCTCCATGAAAATCTCTGAACGCACCGGAATACCACACACCGGAAAAAAAAGAGGATATTAAAAAAATTGCCAAAATTACATCGTTTATCAAAACTTTACACAAAACAAAGTGCAACTCGCGACGGGCAACGCTCCAACAGCCGCGGGGCACTTACAGATGCTGGCGGTGCCAGCAGAGCAGAGCGCAGGGGCGCGGCAGGGCGGTGACGCATCCGTCCCACTCCATCAAGGGGGCGGCGACGGCGGCGACGGCGGCCACCCCTGTTATAGTAGAGTCAGGGAAGGATGGCAGACCGGCTCGCATTGATGTTTGCTGTCTTTGTGTGGGTGATAATTACGGTCGTTCCGCTGCTCCCGAAGGGACAGCCTCGTCGTCCTAGAGTGTCCATGCGTCCCCGACTCGGGACTTTGTGTCAATATCGAGGGGTACCCCGGTGCTTCCAGTCAGTGTACGCCTTACAGTCCAGTCACTCTCCAGTCAAAGTCCATTCAATTTCCAGTCGGACACGTGCGGCTACAGTACCGGGAGCGCACGGGCTTTTCGCACTGAAGCCCGGTAACCGCGCGTTTAGCGAGTCCAGCCGGCGGGCGGCTGGTCAGGGTTCAACTCTTTGCCGGTCCGTGCATTTTTTCTGTCGGCTCAGCTAAGACGACGGTGTGTAAAGTATAGGGGGCGCGCGTCCACCGCCAACGCGGCTCTGTGGCTGCATCGGTAAGGTGGCTGACCGGCGACCGAGAGATTGTGGGTTCGAGCCTTCCCACTTTCCCAAATTTTTCTTGTGTCTGCGTTTGGAAGGCAGAGGGTAAAATATACTTCCGAACGTGGCGTCGGCATGGCTGTCTGAACGGCCGTGCGCGCTGCGTCACTGAGAGATGTAAGCGTTGGGTTTCAACTTGAAGATTCCCGCAGCACGGTCGGGCTTACCCCCGTTCCCGGGTCCGAGGTTCTCTCGGTCGCCCGGGGTTTCCGGCGGGGGGGCTCTGTGTCTACCAAGGAAACTTGGTTCGGAGACTCGGGTGTATGCTACGGGGGTACCTAGGGTTCGGTACCTTCGTTTTCGCTCCCTGTGAATCTGGCAGACGAGGACACGCCGTCGCGACTAGGGTTCGTCGTGAAGTACAGCAGCTTCGGCTGTGTACGATATAGGAAAGCCTACCTCCCCCCCAATCCGCTCGGGAGTGGCCGCAGTGCCACAGACCAACCAGCCAGTCGAAGGGAGTTGATTCCGGAAATCTGGCTGGCGGAGGGGGCTACATTGACCGTTGCGGAAGCGTGCCCCTGAAAAAGGCCGCTGCGTCGTGCCTGTGTCTTAGCGGCGGTCGATACCTGGTACACCGGTTCCCATTCGAACACCGAAGTTAAGCAGGAGGGTTCCAGGCGGAGGCCTGGGACGAGGTAGTGCCCACCCATTTTTGCAATTTTTTTTCATAAGCATCCACATGTTTCTAAGCGAAACAAAAATATTTTCGTTTTGAGTTTTGGTCACGGTAGGAATGAGTTTTAGCCTGCTTTTGGGGTGGGTGACAGCTCAGAACACAGGAACCGTAAATGATCGTGAATTTTTCATTCCAGTCAATGGAAAAGTCCGGTCCAGTCACCAGTCAGTATACACCCGTCCGTAAACTGAGGCCCCCCTCGGTCAATATGCATGCATGCCTGGCCCGAGATGCTGAGACATCAGAACGTTGTGTGGACACTCTAGGACCAGGGTAGGACCCGACCAACACGCCGTGAAGACCACCAATAAACGCTTCACAAAGGCGGCGGTGGTATTGTCTCCGAAACCTTTGATGCCGGTCTGCCATCCTTCCCTGACTCGACTATATTCATATGCGTTTCGTCTGTCTCTCTCTCTCTCTCTCGCCCTCTGCGCTGCCAGGAGCGTGATGTGATACCAAACAGCCGTATTGTGCGGGCCGTTGGTGCAGCGCCGGACTGGCAATGGGGGGATTGATGCCCACGGCCGGCTGTATAACCCCCCCCCCCCCCTCTCTCTCTCTCTCGCTCTCTCCAGCACACAGTTGGGATCCCGCCGTATCTCCATCTCTTTCTAGCCCCTCCCTGCTGCACGCGGACCGCATTTTCCCTGTTGGCGTGGCACATTTCCATAAAGCGAATAGAGCCGCTGGCGCGCGGCCCGACCAACGCCTAGACACGGCCTAGACGCGGCGTAGACACGACCTAGACGCAGCCTGGACGCAGCCTAGACGCAGCCTAGACGCAGCCTAGACGCACACTAGGCGCAGACTAGGCACGGCCTAAGCGGGCCTTGCTCACATCGGGGCCTCGTCCCGGCCCTTACTCTGGAAGCAGAACAGGGGGGCGTCTTGGTCAAAATGAAATAACAGCGACGGCGAAGGGGTGGGGGCCGCTATCCTCCCCCCCCCCCCCCCCCCACCCGCTACCCCACTTCTATCACAGCACAGCGGCAGGGAATAGAAGTCGATACGCAGCAGGGCTACACTACGCGGATAGATAGCACCGATTGATAGAGAGAGAGAGAGATGGAAGTTGTGACAGGTGCGCGGTGGTGGTCGAAGCGAAAGAGAGGGAGAGAGAGAGGGAGAGGGGGGGGGAGGGGAAATATCGGATTGGTTTATTACAAACAGGGTGCGCTTCTCGCTTCAAATCAGTTTCACCACCGGATAGGTGCGAGCAGGACGGGAGATGGGAGTAGTCGGGGGTGTGGAGTGAGAGAGAATTTGTGCGCTGCACGCTGCACGCGCCCTCCAGAGGGCGTGCGCTGGCGGGCGGCTAACTTTAGCCCCGCCACAAGGAGGTCAGGGCCCCGCCCCCGCTGGCCCCCCGCACAGTGTCCTGTGCTACTTTTCCTATTGAGTCACCGAGAGCAAAGTAGTGCGACTGGTCATGGCCGAGCCCATCCTCTCTCTCCATCTCTCACCCTCTCCCTCTCCCTCCCTCCTCCCCTGAGACTGAGCACTTTCCCGAATGACACTGCCGCCTGGCTGCGGGTCAGACCGCCGCCCGCGCAGCCACTGTAGTACGAAAAGATCATCCAGCCATCAATCGACCGCGGTAAACATGTCAGTGCGAGAGAGAGGGAGGGAGTGAGGAACACAGAGAGAGAGAGAGAGAAAGAGAAAGAGAGAGAGAGAGAGAGAGAGAGAGAGAGAGAGAGAGAGAGAGAGAGAGAGAGAGGGGGGGGGGCGGTGACAGCTGGTGCGGCGGCAAACGTGTCAGTCACTCTGGTGGTGAGCGGCGCGCTCCTGTGGTACACATTGCTGCATTCCTCCCCCCACCCCGTCCCCGCCCCCGCCACCCTCCCTTCCTTCCATCCCTCTCTCCCTCCCTCACTCCCCATCCTCTCAGGCAGCACGACAGTGGACAGTGCAAGGCTCTTATTTTTCTCAGGCCAAAGTGGGTTAGGTCCATGGGAGAGTGACAGAGAGAGAGGGGGAGAGAGAGAGCGAGAGAGAGAGAGAGAGAGAGAGAGAGAGAGAGATGAATGTCTTGGTCGGTAATGGAGACGAGGAAGGAGCGCGTGGGCGGGCGGGCGACGAACCTGAAGTCGACAGAGTCTGTTGTTGCTGCTGCTGCTGTTGTTGTTGTCGAGAAGAGCAATAAGGCTTTTGTACGGAGTACGAGAGAGAGAGACAGAGAGAATGAGAGAGAGAAGGGGAGGAGGAATTCCCTCATTAACACGGGAGGGCCCGGCGCCCGTCCGGCTGCTGGCGGTGCGTTTGTAAGCGGACCCTCCCCTCCGGATTCTGGTTCTAAAACTGTTCGGTTCTGGATATCCGGGAGGAGGTGGGGGGGGGGGGGGGTGCTGAAGCCGGTAGCCCCTCGGAGGGCAACAGGCCGCCGGCTCTCGTATGACCTTTCCGTGTTTGCTCACTGTGAAGTGGGTCAGCGCTGGTCAGTGCTTGACCCCGCCGTGTCGCCCTCCAGTAGCAGCAGGGTGGCAGCTGCGGGACGAAGGGGGGGGGGGGGGTGCACACAGCAGCCGCATGGTAGGCCGATGCAAACAGTGACACAATGTGTGTGTGCGTGCACATACATGGACCAGGTAAACGACATACTCAGGCAGGCAAACCCGCAGAGCACTACCTGCTCCGTCTCTTTCTGTCTCACGTGCCCGGCCGAGAGAGAGAGAGAGAGAGAGAGACAGACGGAGATAGTGCGTTGCGGGATTGCCTGTACGCACATACCCAAAAGAGACTGAACCACATGGCACAGCAGAAAGGAATATTTCCAGCGCACCCCCCCCCCCTGCTACACGGCCCCCCTGCCCCCCTAGGTGCAGGGCCATGATGGGGGCCATAGGCAGGGGTGCGGTGATGCGGGGGTGCGGTGCGCCACGAATGAACGGCTTTGTCGCATATAGTCGGAGCCGCACAGAGCTTATCTGCCGGCAGGGGCTGCGAGCAGTGCCATGGGGGCTATGGGGTGCCATGGGGGGCGCCATGCGGGCGGCGGCCTCCCCAGCCGCCCCCGGAGTCCCGGAGCCCCGGAGCCCCGGAGCCCCGGAGCCCCGGAGCACGGGGCCCCCGCCGCTGACGACGCGCCCCGACACTGCCACTGTGCTGGATTAAATACCATTACGGTGCTATCGGGCCGGCCAGAGGGGGGCGTGTATAGGAGCGAGAGAGAGAGAGAGAGAGAGAGAGTGAGAGAGAGAGGGAGAGAGAGAGAGTGTGTGTGTGAGAGAGAGAGAGAGAGAGAGAGCGAGAGGCACGGCAGCTGGGATGAATAGGTCCCCAAGTTTTACGGCCGGTCTGCACCCTGCGGGCCTCCGGGCCTCCGGGCCGCCCCGCGCCGCCCCGCGCCGCCCGCCGCCGCCCAGCGCCCTTTCGACAGGCCGGCAATATGAGGACAGCGTCGTACAGCGGGACGGCGGGACGGCGCCGTCCTGCGGTCCCGGACCGTCCCGGACCGAGAGCGGGCGGCCCTCCGCCCTCCGGGGCAGGCCCTTCATCACCACCTGCGCCCGCCAGTACACTCCGTCCGCATTTTCTACATGACGGCCGACGTCCTTCTTGCTCCCTCCTCTCCCTCTCTCTCTCTCTCTCTCTCTCTCTCTCTCTCTCTCTCTCTCTCTCTCTCCCCGCCGCGGCTGCCTCCCGCCGCTGTTCCCCGTGCGCCGTGTTCCTCCGCAGGCTGGCCACGACAGGCTCTCTAAGCTCGCGCCGGCGTATAGAGAGACGCCCCAGCCTCTCTAGCCCCGTCCTCCCTCCCGCCGCGTCTCTCGCCAACTCGACGACGACGACGGGGACGACGCCGGCAGCGACGTCCGCCGTCGGCACGCGCGTCGGCGCTGCTGTGCCCCGTCAGAGCAAGGCCGAGGCCAAGGAGCTGCCCGCTGCCCGGGGGGGGCGATCTGGGAGGAGAACCCCCCCCCCCCCTCTTCCTTTCTCCCCTCCGCCTCTCTCGAGTAAGTTTATAGCGGCCGACACAACCCTCTCGTTTGGGGCGGCCTTTAATGAGCGCGTTACGCGCTGCGGCTCCGCCAGCGGACTGCAGCCGCGGATACTTATTACAATAACCCCCGCCGGCCGGGAGAGCCCTCACCGCCCCGATACTCAGCTTGAAGCTGAAGTTGTGGCTGCACACGGCGAGGCGAGGCGCCGCCGCCGGAGAGAGAGAAAAGAGAGATGGAGAGAGAGAGAGAGAGAGAGAGAGAGAGAGAGAGAGAGAGAGAGAGAGAGAGAGAAGAAAACCTCCGCGCTCTCAAAGGAGCTCGGCCAGGGAATGGAAACTGGCGGAGAGCCGCGGCTGACTCGCCCGCGGGGCCGCCGGCCCACCTTTTTGGAGCGGATAAAACTGCAAGTAACCTGAGGGGGTTCCGCCGCCGACGCAGCGGCCGGGGATCGAACCCGCGGTGGTTTGAAACGCGCCAGTCGCAATGATTAGGGCGACTCAGCAGCACGGGGCGTTCCGAGCGTCACCCGCGGCTCCGCCGGCCCGTGCCGTGCCGCCCGTGAGAGGCGGGGTAGGCCGGCCCGCAGCGCACGCGTGCGCGCACCTTGTGGGCGGCTGCCTACCCGGCGGGCGGCGTCGCGCTGCCGTGCCGGGCTGCCAGCCGCGGGATGGCCGCGGACCTAAAATGAGGTGTGCCCTCTCATGGTGAGCGCAAATACGGCGCCGCCGTGCCGCCGCGCCGCCGCGGGTACATTGCTTCCCGTGCCGCGGGTCCTTTCCTAGGTCCTTGTGACGGGATATATGTGACTCGGTGCGAGGTGCGTCGGCGTCGGGCCGCGTGGCGGCGCGTGGAGGTGGGCTCACGGGGGCGGGGCCACCACCGCCGCACCGGCCCTCTAATGCCGCCCGCCGAGCAGACGACACAGCGGCCGCGGCCGAAGAGCTAGAGAGGCTGGAGAGACACGGTCTCTCTAGCCTCCGCCAAGGCGGAGGAGTATAGAGCTCCGGCGCCGCAGACTTTCAGCTTGCTTCAGCTGCTTCGGCCGCTACAGCCAGGACACAGCAGCGCCCCTCAGAGGCGGGGAGGGGCTTTCGTCGTCTATTTAACCACTGCTCGGATCCGAACCGCCCGCCGCCGCCCCTGCAACTGTGTGTGTGTGTGTGTGTGTGTGTGTGTGTGTGTGTGTGTGTGTGCGATGCGAAGCCCAGCCAGATTACTCGTAAAGGCCTCGTCTTAACGAAAGGAGGAGTGAGCGGATAGTGCACGCCGGCAGAGAGAGAGAGAGAGAGAGAGAGAGAGAGAGAGAGAGAGAGAGGGGGGGGGAGTGAGAGAGGGAGGGAGAGAGAGAGGGGGGGGGGGAGTGAGAGAGGGAGGGAGAGAGAGAGGCGAAAAGGACGATGGAGAAAGGGCCTTCACTGGAGCCATTGGACCGCCCTATCCCGCCGGCTCTGGAGCCGTCTATTACGATGCAGTGCGGGTGAAACTTTTTGTGGAAGATAATCACCCGGAATATCAGAGAGAGGGAGAGAGAGAGAGAGAGAGAGAGAGAGAGAGAGAGGGAGACAGAGAGGGACAGAGAGAGACCACAGTGGCAAAATGGGGTCCTGCTTCTGATCAGTAATCAGAGCTGCGTGGGTTCGATTCTCGTCGCATTCGCAGTCTGCCCTACGACGGTCTTGATTGATGTCGCTTATGACAGGCCATGGCTGCGCCGAACTGTGCCACGAGTGCCCAGGGGCGAGAGAGAGAGAGAGAGAGAGAGAGAGAGAGAGAGAGAGAGAGAGGGAGGGAGAGAGAGAGCGAGAGAGACAGGGAGAGAGAAGGCAGACACAGAGAAGCCCCCTCCCCGCCCTCCTGGGGGCTACGCCTCCAGCGTTACAAATGGACACGCCTGTTGGTTGTTCAGCGTCCATCATACGTCCATGAAAAATATGACGCAAGGAGATGGCGTTATGTATTCTCTATTTTCGGCCATGGGGCAAAAATAAAAAAATAAAAAAAAATTGTAAAAACAAAAAAAGAAGAAGGTTTGTGTAGGGAATCTACTACTGTGAGCGCTTGCTTGGCAGCAGCAGCAGCAGCAGCGGCGGCATCCAAAATCGGACGCTGATCGAGAGCGGACGTTTCATTTGCAGAGCGGGAGTCGGGTCGGCGCCGGCTTGCTGGCGTACGCATCGGCTGCTGCGAGCTGCGAGCGCCACGCCGCGGATGCGCCGGCACGGCCGCCAGCAGGGCGACCAGGAGGCGGGGGGCCGCGGGGGGTTCCGGCGGCCGTGCGTCGGGGCGTGCTTCCCGCACGATCCACCCGGTTTATAGCAGCCACGTTTTGTCATGTCAGTGTTGTTGTTGCCGCTGTTGTTGTTGTTTTCCGATGACGCTGACTTTCACTCGGATGCATAACTCGATTCCACAATGCCCCCCATCCCCCAACCCCACCTGTCTCCCCATGACCAACGCCACAAAAGAATAGAAAAAAAAAACTTGCACAGTTCATTTCTGTTTCTGAAAAAAAATTCTATGGAAGGTCATCATAGTGGCTGGTGTGGTGTAGATGTGGTGGATGCGGTTGTGGTGGTGGTGGTGGCGTGCGTGTACGTTGGTCAGCCCCCGGGGGACGGGCGCCGCTGCCTGCCGCTGCCTGCCGCTGCCCCCGTGTGTCGTGACCCACAGCGGCCCCCGGCCGCCGCTGTTGTCGTTACATGTCACCGCCGCGGCCTCGCGGCCTGTGTTGATATTATTGTACAGCGATACCTTCCTCCCTCCCTCCCTTCCTCCCTCCCTCCCTCCCTCCCTCCCTCCCTCCCTCCCTCCCTCCCTCCCTCCCTCCCTCAATTCCAATCATGAGGGAGGCCCGGTAGAGAAACTCTTCCTGCGCGCGCCCGCACAGTTTGTCTCTGGAATAAAGACCGCAACGCCGCGGGCGTGTCAGGTCTGTGTCGACGGGAGCCGAGAGCCGAGCTCACATCTGCTGGGAGCTGGGAGCTGGGAGCCGGGAGCTGGGAGCTGGAAGCTGGGAGCTGGGAGCTGGGAGCTGGGAGCTGGGAGCTGGGAGCTTGGAGCTGGGAGCTGGGAGCTCGGAGCTGGGAGCCGGGAGCTGGGAGCTGGGAGCTGGGAGCTGGGAGCTGGGAGCTGGGAGCCGGGAGCTGGGAGCTGGGAGCTTGGAGCTGGGAGCCGGGAGCTGGGAGCTGGGAGCTGGGAGCTGGGAGCTTGGAGCTTGGAGCTGGGAGCTGGGAGCTGGGAGCTGGGAGCTTGGAGCTGGGAGCTGGGAGCTGGGAGCTGGGAGCTGGAAGCCGGGAGCTTGGAGCTGGGAGCTGGGAGCTGGGAGCTGGGAGCCGGGAGCTGGGAGCTGGGAGCTGGGAGCTGGGAGCTGGGAGCTGGGAGCTTGGAGCTGGGAGCTGGGAGCTGGGAGCTGGGAGCTGGGAGCTGGGAGCTTGGAGCTTGGAGCTGGGAGCTGGGAGCTGGGAGCTGGGAGCAGAGCGCCTCCGCTACGCAGGCAGCATGACGGCGCGCGTTACGCTTACAGCCATTACCTTGATTGGGCCCCGTCGGGCTGCGCCCCCCGTCCTGCCGCCGCCGTGTGTGTTCTGCGGTGCACCCCGACCCCGCCAAGCGGACGCGGCCCGCACCCGCACCCGGTGCCAGTGTCTACTTTTTTTAATTTTTTTAAATTGAGAGTGTGCGTTTTTTAATATTTAATTATTTTTTTATTGTCGAACCGCTTGTTTGTTTCTCACGCCGCTTATATCATGCTTTCGGTATCGTTTCGGACGAGATGCGAACTCACGCTGCTGCTGCTGTCTGTGGCGATCGTGGCCGTCAGAGATTGCCGTCGACGCCGTCACCGGGGCGGTGGCCGCCGAGGCCGCCGAGGCCGCTGTCGACGATGTCGTCGTAGAGGACGTCCACGTCCGAGGCCGACCGCAGCGAGCGTTGGGACGGGGGACTCATACGCGAATGCGGTTTCTGCCCGCTTGTTTTGTGTGTTATTTTTTTTTAAAACTGTGGTCCGTCGGTGGCGTGCCGCCGTGCCGCCGGGCCGCCGTGCCGCCGTGCCGCCGCAGGGGGGCGCCGTGAGGGGTGCGAGCAGACCGGACCGGCTCCGCGGGAGGGTGGCGTCCGACTGGCTGGCGGCGCGGCGCTGACGGCGGCCCGCGCGCCCTCCCCGTCCTCCCCGTCCTCCCCGTCCTTCCCACCGCAGCACCCCCACCACGGCCGCGCCGCCGCCGCCGCCGAGCCGCCGCCCGCCGTGCGCCCTTCGGAAACCCATTCACAAAATCGCAACGGTGGCGGCGACGGCGGCGGCGGCTCTGCGGCAACCTCCTCCGCTCCTCCGCTCCGCGGCCACAAATCATGGCGCGGGAGGCGGAGGCGTGCATATCTGCCGCCGTGCGCCGCCGCTGCGCGCCCCTCTCGCTCGCACTCGCACTGGCGCGTGGCGTGGCCCGTGAGAGGGACAAGGACGGGAGAGCGCTGCGCGCGGCGACGAGTGGCTGGTGTCGTCACGTGCAGCGCGGCAGCGGCGGAGGCAGAGGCTGCGGCAGCGGGAGCCGCGGAGCTGGAATGACAATTACCAGCCGGGCTTGTGAAGGGAGGGGGGGGGGCGAAAGCACGGCAGGCATTGTGTCGGCGCGGAGCAATTCCTCATAGCGCCGCTTTTATTGAGGCCCCGCCGCTCACAGCTTCATGCCGGTGACCCTGGCGACGAAGGCCCGCATCCTCTCGTTGCGCAGGTCCGTGTACAGCCCCGGGAACTCCCGGAGCGCGCACCCCTTCCCGGACGACACGATGCCCAGCAGGTGGTCCTTGCCGTCGGCCTTGAAGATGAGCGGCCCCCCGCTGTCGCCCTGCGCGGGGGGGACACGACACGCGGATGTGAGCAGCGGAGCGCCTGCGGACGCCGGGGTAGGCCGGCCCGCACGACACGCGCGCGCGGAGCGGCCGGTGGCGGCCTACCCGGCGGGGGCTCCCCCCCCGGCCCCGGCCCCGGGTTACCTGGCACGCGTCCTTGCCGTCGGCCGCCGCGCAGAACGTCGTGTCCGTCAGCAACATGGGGATCTCGGCGTACTTGGCCCTGCAGGTGTCGTAGTCCTTCATCTGCACCTTGACCTTCTGCAGGATGGTGGCCGCCGACGTGGAGAACTCCTGCGCGCGGCACGCACGCAAGCACGCCGCCGTACTTCCTCAGTCCGCCCTCACCGCTCCGAGCATCAGCGATTTCTCATACTGACCGAGAGCTTCCCCCAGCCGGTCACGAAGACGGCGTCGCCCGTCCTGGGGGCGTGGTCCGGCTCCACGATGGCGATGGCCTTGACCACGTCGTCCAGGCGCAGCGGCGGCGACAGCCGCAGGATGGCGATGTCGCTCGTGTAGGACTGCGGGTCGAAGTCCGGGTGCGCGAACACCTCCGCGATCTGCGTCGTCTGGCCGTGGCCCTTGGCCGGGATGATGGTGCTGCCCGCCACCACCTCCGAGATGTTGAGGTTCACCCTGCGGAGCAGCAGGCCGCGCTTCCGGTCAGACCCCGAGCCGGGCACCGGAAGTGCAGCAGAGGGGCGGCGGTGACGTCACGCACTCGACGCAGCAGTGGGCCGCCGTCAGCACGAACTCCGGGGAGATGATGGAGCCGCCGCACATGTGCCTCCCCGCGCGCAGCCAGCTCACCTGCACGCGCCACGCGTTAATGAGAACCGAAAAGAAATTAATGTGAGAACGACGCAGCCTTTACCGCCCCCGGAGTGAACTGCGGCGGGGGCAGGCAGGGGGCCGCCACCTGCCTCCGGCGGCGTGGGCCCCGGCCACACACGACCGCCGCCGAGGCCGCCGCCGAGGCCGCGGTACTCTACCTGGTGGCCGAACTCTTTGATGTCGGCTGAGGTTCCCCCCACGATCTGCATCTTCCTGTGGGAAGGGAGCGCGCCGTTGGCGGCGTTGAGCTGGTTGGGCGCCGCCAGGCAGCCGCCGCCGCCTGTCCAACAGCGGGCGTGCGTGTCAGCAGTGTCAGGTCACGCGGGGCACTGCAAAGCGTTCCGTGGGCCCGGGCCGTCGGCGAACACTTGCGACGCTTCTGTCCTCTCGGCGCTGGAGAAAAGCTTCGGGGACGGCGGGCCGCAGGAGCCGCAGGGGGCGTACCGAGCAGGGCGAGGAGGACCGCGGCCACCGGGGCCACCAGGACGGCGACGAGGGCGGCCATGGCGGAGGCGGGCGGACTGGGCTGTACTGGGGCCGCGGCGCCGACGCAGCCCCTTATCGGGAACACGTCGCCAGCGGGGCCTGGGGTCCCGCCGAGATGTGGGGTGGAGAGGGGGGGGGGGAGTCCGGAATTAATTTCCTTCCAGACTTTAAAGTCGATTTCGCCGACATCTCCGGTCATTCGCCGGGGTATCTCTTCACTTGAAAATAAAACATTCGCACGTTAAGTGGGGTACGAAAGGTTGGGGAGATGGATAAGACAACTCCGGTTCACTTTGGCTCTGCGGGTGTTCTGACCTCGATCCTGACAGGGACGCCTCTTGGTGTAGTTGTCACCGATGGCGTGGGGACGGATTTTGTGCCCCCTTTTCCAGACTACCCTTTTGCGTCAGATATATCTCGATCTCCCATCTCCCCCCCCCCCATCCTTTCTCTCTCTCTCTCTCTCTCTCTCTCTCTCTCTCTCTCTCTCTCTCCAACAGTCTCGCTGGCTATCTGCCCGCTGCTCACTCTTGCCGAAATAAAACGCGAGCTTCCCCGGAAAGACTGTCATTTCCGAGTCGCGCAAGGGACCTTGAAATTGAAATCCTGCTCATAACGGGCCAATGAGCATCACAGGACTTTTTTTGTATGTGAGTTTTATTTTCAATCTCTGCATTTTAGGGCCCCGAGTGACCCCCGAAGCTTTATAATATATCGCGCAGAGCCAGCAGCGCTGCGTCAGCAGGAACAGCAAAACTGTCGTGTTGTTTTTTATTTTACTTTTTTGCAGTACCCCCTAGTAGTTGCGGTCGGGGCCCCGCTGCCAGCGGCCGCCACTCCCGGGCGCGCCGCCATGCCGCGCGGTGGCAGCGGTGGGCTGCGCGGCCGGGCATTGCCACGTGAGTGCCGCGGGTTCGAATACCACTCATGACAACGTCTCTTTTTTGTTTTGTTTTTGAGGTATGAATATTTTTTGTTGCTGTCCAGCCGCCGTGGCCGCCACTCTGGTCGCACTCTGGTGTCTCAGGCGGGGCGCGGGCGGAGCGGCGGCGGTACCGGGTTCGACTCCCGGCGGCGGGAGCTCTCCTCCCCCAGCCAAGGTGAGCCAGCAGCCCCCGGAGCCCAGCGCTGCCACGCCGCAGCCGCCGCCCGGCCTGGACCAGACTGTGAGTACAGTGACCCTCACCCTATGGCGGGCGTGAATCTGAATAGTGACCCTCACCTCACCCTGGCGGGCGTGAATCTGAATAGTGACCCTCACCTCACCCTGGCTGGCGTGAATCTGAATAGTGACCCTCACCTCACCCTGGCTGGCGTGAATCTGAATAGTGACCCTCACCCTGGCGGGTGTGAATCGTAATGAACACGAAAACACGGCCGGCTGCTAGCTGGGGTGCGATGTGTCCTTGTCAGCTGCAGTAGAGGCTCTTGACGAGAGAGAGAGAGAGAGAGAGAGAGAGGGAGGGAGACTGAGAGAGTGGGTGAGACGGATGCACGTCCGGCCGGGAGCGTCGGAGGGTGAGGGAGCAGGATGCCATGAGGAGCGATCGACACCTGCCTCTGTCCGTGCTGCGCCGCACCGCTTGTTAGCGAGGATGTGCCTCTGCCTCCAGGGGTCTGGCGGCGGCGGCGGCGGCAGGCCCCACCCCTTCTACTGCCCGCCGCCGCCCGCCCCCTGCACCGCCCCCGAGTCCCAGCAGCCCCAGCAGCCGCACCAGCGGAGGCACTTCGGCCGCATCGTCGGAGGTGAGGACGGCCAGATCAAAGACTTCCCCTACCAGGTAAACCACTGTGGTGCGGCGGCACCGCGGCACGGCCTGTCCCCGCCGGCTGTGCGCGACCTGTGCTTTCACGTCTAAACACGGCCTCTCTCTCTCTCTCTCTCTCCCCCCCCCCCTCTCTCTCTCTCCCTCTCTCTCCTCTCTCTCTCTCCCTCTCCCTCCCTCTCTGTGCCCCTGCCTCCAGGTGGCGTGGCTGTTTAACAACGCCCTGCACTGCGGCGCCTCCATCATCGGCCAGGACTGGCTCGTCTCCGCGGCCCACTGCTTCCCCTTCGGGTGAGCTGAGTGGCTGAGCGGCTGAGCGGCTGAGCGGCTGAGTGGCTGAGCGGCTGAGCGGCTGAGTGGCTGAGCGCCTGCGGCCCCGTGGGTAGGCAAACCCGCCGAGCACGGCGGAGCGGCGGCACTGCCCACCGAACGGGCGCTCTCCACCTGATCGCTCGTCTCACTCGCTCTCACGCGGCGCGCCGAGTCCCGTCGTCGCCCCGTCTCGCTCTAGCCGTATCTGCCGACGAGGCCGGACGAAGACGAGGCGTCCCCCGAAAAACTTGTGCCCTGCGCTGCGCTCATGTGGGCGGCACTTTCAAACCGATGGCGCGCGCCTCAGGCGGGAAGTTGGCAGCGCTGCAGTGCGGCGCGGCGCAGCGCGGGTCCTCCGCCCGCCGATGTCCCGAAACTCAAAGCCAACTCGGTATTACGGCACGCGCGCAGTAAAACTGTTTGCGGAGACGAGTCCGAGTTCGTCGGGGAGCCTCGGGGACTCGTGTTGATCCCGGCGGCGCACCAGGAACGCGACGGACGGCAGCAGCTTCCGTGTGGGCTCGTCGGTGGCGGTGTCCGGCGGCCAGCTGCTGCTGCCGCTCGCCTTCTACCAGCACCCGGGGTGGTCGTCGCGCGGCCTCGACCTCGACATCGGCCTGGTGCGCATCGAGCCCATCCGCCTCGGCTACCTGGCGCAGCCCGTCCGCCTGGTGGACGCCCAGTACCGGCTGCAGGACACGGACCTGCTCACCATCACGGGCTGGGGGCTCACCCAGGTGAGGACGTGTCGGCGGCGATACCCCACGCGCCGCCTGCCCCCGGCCCCGCCCCGCGGAGTATCCCCAGACGCGACCCGTTCCAGGACAAGGGCGAGAACCACTTCTACGGCGGCAGCTACGTGCTGCAGAAGGTGACCATCTCTCCCGTGGACCACCAGTACTGCGTGGACGTGTACAGCCGGGTCAGCCTGGCCGTCACCGACCGCATGGTGTGCGCGCAGGGTGCGCACCGCGACACGTGCCAGGTGCCGGGCGCGGGTTCAAATACCGTCCGGTTGTTTTTTTTTTGTTATTTATTAAATACTATGTGACAGGGCGACAGCGGGGGCCCGCTGACGGTGAGCACCGGCGCCGGCCCCTGGGCCGAGCCGTCCCCGCGGCTGCTCGGGGTCGTGTCCTGGGGGGTGGGCTGCGCCCAGGAGCGGTACCCGGGCGTCTACACGGACCTGCGGCACCCCAGCATCAGGGCCTACATCGAGGCCGTGGTGGGCAGGTGGCTCTGAGGCGGCCGCCCGTCTACAGTGTGGCTCTCCACGCTTACATGAACTTCTCACGTGAACTACGTGGACTCGACCGACTATTCATTTACTTTCTGTCTTTCTTTTACTTTTGTTGTGACTTTTGTCTCTATGTGACTTCAAATAAAATTTTGTCTCAGATGTGCAATTGACTTTTCAATGCTCCCTCAGTGTGGCCAAACAGTTCGGTAGATTTGAGTTCTTTAGAAAAAAGTTACTCTATGAAAGGAGTGGAATAAGTACATGATGTAATTTTGTTCTACATATCATTTTATTGAGGATGTCGATTGTACAAACATTCAGACAGGTCAAAGATACCTAAAGGAAGGAACACATTCTTGCAATACCTGTACAAAATAACATACTACACTATAAAACAACAAAAACAATAAAATTAACAAAAAGCCTGAAATAATATTTTGTCTTAAATAAAAATATATTTATGTTCATATATGTATATATCATGTGGGTTTGTGCATAACTCATGCACACCTTACCAATTACATACAGAAGGTTAATGACTTAAAACTCACTCACACCTCTCCTAAAGTCATTCGTCACAGCATTCACACATACAAAACTACAACTCTGCTGTTTACGAAATACTGCCAATTGAGCCATGAATACAAGAATTAAACACTACTGCAAATCTTTTATGTGGCACAGGTCATATTTGGCCCGATTATCAGAAACCCAAGGAACTCATGACTTTCCCACGCTTAAATCGAACTAATAGGCTCTTAAATCACAATAAAAAGTTAAAATAAATTAAAGTAAGTGGGAAATTATAACAAAACTCTTCGGCATTAAGAGTTGACAAAATGATAATAAAATTAAAAGGCATAACAAGTACAGTATTCAGTTCAATTATTTCACATCTGCTGCATTCACTGGTAGAGTGGAAAATCACATAAGGCTCTGGTGGAAGCAGTTTGTACGACAGTTTCTTTCAGCATTCCCATCAATGTACTAAATTTCAACATCACAATCCTTTAGAAAATTTTTATATCATTGCTTAAAGGCAAAAAAGTTTAAATAAGGGAAGTACGAAAATATTAACGGTGTACTGACTATAAAGCCAGTATAGTTATTAGTTATGAAAGCTGTTCAGCACTAGTACAAACCTGCTTCCGCACATTCTAGCTTTTTAACTACAAAAGCTTTCAGCCCTCAACCACCAAACCTCACATGAAAGCAACATTACTCATCAGTCTCAGAGCAATTGTTCTAGCAGAGAGCATCACAGCAGGGTAAGGGCCCTGGATAGCAAACACATACCTACTGATAATACCTTCACAAGAACTTTCTTTGGAGTCAATGTTCCTAAATTACATATCAAATGTTGAGATTCCCCTCGGCATTCAGTAAAGTGAGTAAACAAAAGCCTAGAGCTCTCTGTACAGTATGTTAACAAAGACTAGCATACACATTATTGGTTCGACTGAGCAGGCCAGCTACATGTTACTTTTGCTGCAAGACCTGTAGCTCCCTCCAGTCATCATTTACACGTATCACCTTTCACTTCATCACAACATACACACAACGAACCCTTAAATAGACATGCCTTCAGTCCGCATAGATATCCATTGCAAGTTCATCATCACTATCACTGATAGACTTTGTAGAAAATTCATGAAGTATTATAAGGAACCAAAATGTAGTCATCATCACTACTAATTACAAAATCTATATTAAATCAAAGCAGCAGAAGTAGAGTAAATTCACACAAAGACATACTGAATTGAAATCCTAGATGCCTAAAATTTGTAGTAGCAAAATACAACTCTTTTGAAACTCCATCGGTGGGAGATCGTTAAAGGTTTAAACAAATGGTCGAAACACTAGGCATTTTTCAAGGTATTGGATTGGAAGCATGTAATATCTTATCATACAAGAGTACAAACTTGACTTATGGCACAAGCGAAAGTATACTATATTTGCACTGTCACTGAAACAGCTATAATCCTCGCTATTTAATTATGCTTGCATTAGAAATCAAAACACAGCTTTCATCAATTTCAAAATTTGTTAATAGACTACAGCACAATACTCTTGCATAATTACGCACACCAAATACATAGAAAAAGATGACCAAATTCAAGTTTTTCTACAGCCTCAAAAATCTCACGAATTTACTACAGTCACATCTTTTGAACGAAGAAGGAAATAGACAGGGGAAAGGAAGAGAAAAAAATACAAACATACAGATGGAAGAGAAAAGGGAAGATGCAGGCAATCATGTTGACAGCCCACAGCACAATTCAAACACTACACAAAAATAAAGGAAGAAAAGAAGAAAAAAAATTACTAAAAAAAAAAAATGGGACTGGAGGGAGCATAAACTCAATATGACGCCATTGTCCATCACAACATAAATATGGCGGCCTTACAAACGCTAGACCTGGATCCACGTCGCGTCGCGACCCTATCTTTGTACAGCGTTCACCACGTCCTTGACCGTGTTCTGCACCTCCGTGCACAGCTTGGAGTTCTCCGCCGAGTTCCGGGCGCCGGCGGAGCGCAGCTGGCGCGCCTGGGCCTCCAGCCGCGTCAGCAGCTCCCGCAGGTGGAAGCGCGCGTGCGGCGGCCCCACCGAGGGCCCCTCCGCGTACCCCAGGCAGGACGTGTGCAGCAGGCCCACCTTGTCCGACAGCTGCAGCCAGCTGGCCGTGCTTATAGAGTGCGCGGACCGCAGCGTGGCAAGGCTCGTCTCCAGCGCCTGCGAGATCTCCATAATACTGTCTCTCTCACTCTTGCCGGTGCCGTTCGTCGACGGGGCCGGCGCGGGCGCGGGGCCGGAGTCGCTCTGGGGCATGACGGGCGTCGCGTAGATGGCGAGCAGGGGCGGCTTGGTGCTGGGCGGCGGCACGGTGGGCTTGGCGGGCCGCACCACGGGCTTGGTGGGCACGGCGGGCTTGTCCTCGGAGGGCGGCGGCCCCGGCGGCCACACCCGCCGCTCCCCGCGGCCCTTGGACAGCTCCTCGGGGGAGCCCTGGTCCTCGCCGCCGCTGCCCCCGCTGCCACCGCTGCCCAGCTGCGGGCTCCGGGCCGGCACCTCGGGCTTGTTGCGGTTCGCCATCTTGGGGCTGATTTGGTCAGGGTTGTTGCCCTCCTTGCCGGCCTCGCTCTCCTTGGTCTCCCAGAGCTTCTTCAGGCTGCTGATGCTGCCCGTGCTGCGCCGCTTGTCCTCGCCCTCCTCGCCGCCCTGGCCGCCGCCCTGGTCGTTGTCGGCGTCCTCGTCGGCGTCCGCCTTGGAGCCGTCCACCCTCCGCAGCCGCGACTTAAAGTCGATGATGGGCCCCGGGTTCTCCTGCACCTCGTCCGCGGGGGCCTTCTTGCTCTTGGCGGGCGCCGTCTCGGGCGTCTTCTTCAGCTGGGCCTTGAAGCCCGCCGGCGTCGAGTTGGGAGTGCCGTCCGGGCGCGGGGCGTCGATGTTGCCGGCGCTCACCTTCCTCAGGTTGGCCTTGAAGTCGACGGGGGACACCTGGCCGTGGGACTTGTTGGGCGGGCTGGAGTTGCGCTCGTCCCTGGCGGCGTCCGCGGCCAGCTCGGCGATGAGCCTCGCGGCGGGGTCCTGGGGGGCGTGGCCGCCGCCGCCGCCGCCCGGGTGCTGCTCGCTGACGGGGGACTCGCGGGCGCGCCCGCTGGCCCGCTCCTTGATCTCGGCCACCAGTTTCAGCTCCAGCATCTCCTTCATCATGCCCGGGATGGCGCTCTTGAACGGCTTGCGCCGGTCCGAGTCCGACTCGGCGTCGTCGCTGGGCGTGCTGGGCTCGACGGGGGAGTGCGAGTCGTCCGGGGGGGAGAGCGGCGGCAGCGGTGACGGCGGGCTCGGCGGCCTGTCCTTGGGCCGGCGGCCGTCGCGGTCGCGCCGATCCGAGCGCGCGCTACTGCACGAGTCCGTGGAGGGCTCCCGGTGCCGTAGGCTCACGCCGAACCGGAAGCTGGCCTCCTCCACCGAGGGCTCGGGGTTGCTCACGTCGCCGCCCTTCACGTCCGCGTCGGCGAGGTCCTCGGCGGCGGGCTGCGGCGAGGCCTGCAGCGACGCCTGCGGGTGGAATGTGGACAGCAGGGGCGCGGGCTGGTCGCGGCCGGCGGCGTGGTCCGCGCTCATGCTGGCACCTATCCGGCGGCCGCCGCGCGGCGAGGCCGCCGACGGCGGCTTCCCCCCGGGGACGGGAACGGCGGCGGGCAGCGACCCCATCCGCTTGCGACACTCGGGGCTGGACGAGGCGAACGCGTTGCAGACGTCGTCGGGCGGCGGCAGGTCTTGCGGGGGCGGCGGGAACTCGAGGTCGGCCAGCGAGGGCTGAGCGGCCCGCGAGGGGCTGGGGCTGCCGCCCAGGCTGCCTCCCAGGCTGCCGCCCGCCGCCCCCGCCGTCGAGTTGCTCCTGAAGGTGCGCAGGCTCGAGCCCACGGGGTCGTTCCGCGTGCGGTTGCTGCGCTGGGCCTTGCCCGTCGGGGAGCCCGGCTGGAACCCACCAGACGAATTGCTTCGAATCATTTGCGGCTGAGTGCGGATGCCGGTGCGGGGCGACCCGGAGCCCGCGGCCGCGGCGTGCGCGGCCCCCGGCCTCCTCGAGGCGGAGCAGGGCATGTCGGTGGCTGAACTAACCGTGATGTCCTGCGGCAGGTCCGGCGGGTCGGCGCCCTCCAAGCGGCCCTCCCCATCCCCCTCCCCCTCCACGCCCAGGCCGCTCACGCGCAGCGACTCCAGGTAGGCGCCGATGCGCGCGCCCTTGGGCAGCGTGCCGTACCGGTTGATGGCTCGCTTCACGTTCTGCACCTCCAAGGCCGCCACCTGTACCTGGGCAAAAAGGGCCAGCGTTAAGTCGATATCAGTGGCGGGTCGCAGGTTCGAGTACCGGTCGCGGCCGGCCGCGTTCCGCACCTTCTGCTGCTGCTGGTGTTGCTGCTGCTGTTGCTGCTGCTGCTGCGCCGCCTCCTTAGGCGGGTACGTCCGCGACTTCTTCCCCCGCTGCTCCTGGGCGCGGTTGCCCATGACGGGCGCCGGCTGCCTCTTGAAGGAGGACAGGCTCGAGCCGCCGAGGACGGGCGTCGACGCGGCCGAGGACCCCGACGGCGGCGGCGGAGGCGGGAAGACCCCCGGGAAGCCGCCCGCAGCCGCGGCCGAGCCGTCCGTGTACGAGTGCGCCCCGGAGTCGTCCGTGTCCGGGGTCTGGTCCTGGAGCTCGCTCTCGCTGTCGCCCTTCTGGCTCGCGGTCAGGCTCTGCAGGTCCCGCGTGATGCCTGCGGGGTCAGGGGTCACGCCGAGCGTCAGCACGGGCAAGGCACATCAGTTCAGAAACAATCGACAAGTTAGTCTGGTTATCGACATGAAACAAGAGCCGCTTGTCAAACGATAAACTGAGTCACTAGTAGACGTTTGTCAAAAAATATCATACATGCTATCAGCTATTTATTTTTTGAAGGGCACATCTAGATGAAAATTACTTTCGGTTAGCATCAAAATTTGAGGAGGACATGCTTTACAAAGTGAACAGGTACAAACAATATTTTGTTTCAGTACAGTAGTGATGTATAACATCTACATTCCACAATTTTGTGGGTTGCTGTAATTTAGCTTGCTATGTAATGCTAGTCAGAAACGCCTAATTAGGTGAATTCAACTATGTCTAACATTAAAAAATGTTAATTTTGTACTGATGTCTTCAATTTAAATAATAAAAAAATACCAATAGTTAAAAAAAACTTCATAACAAAAGATGTGGTAAAAAATCCAAAAAGGTTAATGAAATCACAAAAGTTCATGCCGTGAGGGACATTATGTTTATACTTTGTGCTCCAGGCGCGATCAGGCAGATCGGTAGTTTTCAGCAGGCTAAGCAGCACACGGCATTCTTAGAATAAAAGAGAAAGATACCTTGGAAAATGTCATCAATACCATTTAACTCTGCTGCATCATCAGGATGGTCCTGGTCAGCATATGTGCTATCTCGAAACGAACTGCATGATGATAGGAGACTGAAATCCAAAACAAACCACATGGAACAGTTAAAACACGCCTGTCTTGGAAATTCGACATGTATTTCAATCATTGGCTCAGCACAAACCTTGTTCTTTTTGGCGGAGCAGGAGGTTGTTTTCCTCTTTTGTTTGTTGGTCGCCTCATTTGCACCAGGCTATTCTTGCCACCTCCAAATGTACTCAACTTTGCAATTGATGCATCTACATTGAAAAAAAAAAAAAAAGTGTTGTCAGCATCCCAAGTAAAACACAAAGGAGCAAGTAGAAATCCGACATGAGTACAAACCTGATGCTGCTTGGTCAGCCATTGCTACCAGACCATGGATGTTGCCTGTTGAACCAGCATGAGGTTTTTTGTATGACATAAGAGGAGTAGTACAACTTCCAGCGGCTCCCTGTAACTCTTTCTCGACCTCTGAAATTTAAAAGGGCAAACAATATATAAGATTGTAAATGCAAGAAACTTTAAGGAAAGTAACACTAAAATCAGTTACGAACCTTCTATAATACTTGACTCAGGAGGAAACATGTTTTCAAGTGCATGATGAATTTCTTGGAATGTAGGTCTCTCTCCTGGTACCCACTGCCAACACTCTCTCATTAATTCATAAATTTTAGGTGGGCATCCTGGAGGGCACTCCATCCTGCACCACAAAATAAAATGTTGCAACTACACACGTCAAAAATAAAAAGGTTCATAAAATGAAAGAAGAGATATTTTACCGGTATCCTTTCTCCAGCATATGGTAAACATCTGTAAGATCTACACCTGGGTACGGGGACATTCCATAGGTTGCTATTTCCCACAATAAAATTCCAAACGCCCAAACATCAGACTGAAAAATGAAACAGAATTTTAGGGACCCTTCAAGCATAAGGCAAATATGAACTAACATGAAAGCAAACACAATATACATACCTTAGTTGAAAATTTGTTATATGCCAACCCTTCAGGAGCAGTCCACTTGATTGGGAATTTAGCCCCAGCATGGGCGGTATAAGTATCATCTCGCATAAGCCTTGCTAAGCCAAAATCTGCTACTTTCACTAGATGGTTCTCTCCTACAAGGCAATTTCTTGCAGCTAGATCCCTGAATAAGTGAGAAAGTAAATATGTTAGAAGACTGTGAGCCACCTCCTTGAGATCAATACAAATTGAGACATTGTGACATTTAGACACTCTTACCGGTGAATGAAGGATCTGCTTTCCAAATAGCTCATACCACTTGCAATTTGAGTAGCCATGTACATGAGAACAACAGCATTTATTTGATCTTTGTTACCATTTCGTAAGTAGTCCAACAAATTTCCTTTACTCATGAATTCAGTAATAATGTAAAATGGAGGTTCTCTTGTGCAGACACCTATAAAATAAAACAATTTATTTCATTGTTTATTTCAAAAGTTCTAGATAAAATATAACATTACAAGTCAAAGTAACTCACCTAATAGCTGCACAAGATTAGGATGTTTCATTTCCTTCATGATTGAAGCTTCTTCTAAGAAGTCTTTTAAGGCCATGGTATCCTCTTTTAGAGTCTTCACAGCAACTGTCATGTTATGACGTTTCCAGACCGCCTCGTAGACATCACCATACTGTCCACCACCAAGCTTGTGGCGCATGACAATATCAGTCCTATTGATCTCCCATTCATCAGGTTCTGCATTAAAATCAAAAACAAACATTAGTCTTCACCTCAAAACCTTAATTCCATCTTAAAAAGCCCTAGACTGGAATTTATGTTAGTCACAATAGATTAATTCACAAAAGGGTTTTCCAATCAACACCACAAACACAATGTTAAACAATGGGGCTCACAAACCACAATATTTTTCTTTTTAAAGGAGCTTTTCAGAAAGGCTGGGTTGGGTGTATTCTAGCACTAATCTGTATTTCTATACATCCCTATTGAGAACAAGAAAATGCCACACCAACTGAGCTTCACAAATTTAATCTTTCTTACAAAGCATCTGTAAATGCTTCAAGCAAACATTACAGCAAGCTAAGCCTATTTTGGTGCTGCTTTCATATATTTCATAAGACTTCTATCAAGAGAATAATTGTAGCCAGTTACAGAGAAGCTCAATTCAATTATATTTGTTACAGGAAAAAGGTTTGTGGCAAGGTCAAGAACTTCATTAAAAGCTGGAAGCAAGTGATGGCAATGTGTGTTAATAGAAGCAAATAAATAACAATTAAAATGTTAGTGATAGTGTTATTTGAACACTTCTTTTCTTCAGTGTCAGGTGTGTTTGCTTGCGGGTAATATTCTTAGGAGGCAGGTGGAATTGGAGAATGATTATTACTGTATCATGCCGGCGATTTAAAAAAAAGGCGTCAATGGTTTTAAGGCTTTTGTTGTGATTGTGGTCCAGCTGTTCCCTTTCAAATCTGTCAGTGCTACCTACACTTCTTCCCCTAGAAGAAGTTGTGAATGCAAAGAAGCCCAAAGCTGGATCAAAAGGGAAGCACTGTACCCACAACACGGGTGAAACGCAAAATATATAAATCTTGACACGATATAAGGAAAAGGGGCTGGCAACTGCAGGCGGTGGGTAAGTATCCACAAAAAAAAAACAACAACACAGTAAACGAAAACGAAAAACCGTGGTTAAACTTGGTCGAACTGCTCCATCAGACTAACTTGTTGACGCGAATGCCAGGAGGAACGCCGTGATGGCGGAGAACGAGGGTGTTGTGTTGTGGTGGTGGTGGTGGTGGTGTTGTTGTTGGGGGCAATGGGCTGCGCGGGCGGAGCTCCCACCTGGGCTGAGGGCGAACACGGTGGGCTTGTTGTGCTTCGGGGCCGGGTAGAGCAGCTGCGTGATCAGGCCGTCCGAGTGCATCGAGTGGTGGTGCACGAGCTCGGCCAGGGTGTTGAACTTGCTCTCCGTGGTCACGTACACCTGGAGGTGGAGGGGAGGAGCGTCAACTACTCAGCACGCGTTCAAATAGTGCATAAAACATTTTTTTTAAAATTTAAGGATTTTTTTTTGTGATAACATATTTAAGAGATATTGATAAGAAAATGAAGGAAAAAATATTGCAATAAATTAACGGAAAAAAAAGAAAGAAAGAAAGAAAGAAACTTTGAAAAATGATGATTTTGCGGCTCAGCCTCGGCCGCCTCACCCACCTTGCCCTCGGTGTCCTCGTTGATGCGGTAGTGGTAGACGCGGCCCTCGTACCGCAGCGAGATGCTCCGCTGGCCCGGCGAGCTCTCCGACTCGCGCACCAGGAAGCTGCCGTTGATGCCCGAGCTGAGCAGGTACTCGGCCGCGTTCCGCGAGATGGGGCCGTGGTACCACGAGTGCTTCTCCAGCGAGTTGACGGGCGTCACGTAGTTGGACGGCACCCAGCCCACCTGACCCGCCGAGTGCGCCTCGCACCAGTCGCCGTTCTTGTTGTAGCTAAGGATGCGCACCTGCTCGCCTGCAAGCACAGTCAAAGCAAAAATTTAGTTTTCAAAAATTACCATTTTTTCATTTTTTTTTGGTAAAGAGATGAAAGTGATGTACGGCCCAACTGACCCTTCTTGAGGCTGAGCTGATTCTCGCCGCCGGCCTGGAAGTCGTACAGCGCCACGAACAGCTGCGGGTCCGAGTCCTCCTCCTGCGTCAGCAGGTTCTCCTTGGACGTCCACCGCGCGAGGCAGTCGGCGGGGGACGGCGCCGACCCGGAGGGCGACGCCGCCGCCGGACCCCCGCCGACGGCCGCGCCGCCCGCGCCGCCCGCGGCGTCCCCCGAGGCGAGGGCGGGGATGTGCGGCAGCGGCCGGCTCTGCAGAAGCGCCTCTGCAACACACAAGGGAAAAGGCGAGTTCAAGCACTGAATACTCATTTTTTTTTATTTCCGAAGAGTGGCATCCGCTGGGAGCAGCTGTTACGTGGTTTGTGCACACCCTCTCTTGCCGTGGCGGTGGCGGTGCACACACCAGGCCATCGATCGGTGCGGCGGGGCCGTGGGCGAGCGGGAGCCGCGGGAGCCGGCCGGCAGGCGTCCTGCCGCCTCCCCTCCAGCCACCCACCCACCCTCACTGCCACGCCCCGCCACGCCCCGCCACGCCCCGCCACCCTCTGCCGACGGCCGCGCGCCGCACCGGCACGGCCCCGCCGCGGTGCAGTGCGGCCACGGAACGCTCTCCTCCTCCTCCTCTTTCACACACACACACACACACACACACACACACACACACACACACACACACACACACACACACACACACACACGTTCCTGCGGCGCTGCTGGAGCTGGAGCTGCGCCATGTGCTGGGGGTGGGGCGGCAGCTGCTGCGCCAGCTGCAGGTGCTGGTGCACGATGACGGGCCGCTGCTGCTGGTGCAGCTGCGCCAGCTGCTGCTGCAGAAGCTGCTGCCGCTCCTTGAAGGCCCGGGTGGCCAGCCCCCCGACGCCGCCGATGTTGTTGTTGTTGTTATTATTGTTGTTGCTGCCGTGGGGGTCCGGCTTGGCGCCCTTCTTGACGCGGATGCGCAGCCCCGCGCACATGAGCTCCAGGTGCGTCAGCATGGCGCATGCCCCCCCGGGGGCCTCGTGGTACAGGGGGAGCCCGCGGTCAGCGCACGGCGTGGGGGATGGCGGCGGGCCGAGAGCGGCACCCCCCGCGGAGCACTGCACCGCCTGTGTGGAGGTGGACGAGTCCACTGCGGTGACCATGTCCACCATGTCAGACGGTGTGAGCGGCAGTGACGACAGTGACGACAGTAACTACCCACGGAGAGTACACCTCAGAGTACACCTGAGCGTGCAGCCACGGTACACCACGTTCCCACGGCCATAGGGAGTCGAGTACACCGCCCCGACTCGCGTCCCGACCCGGGGGCCCGCCGGTACAAGGAGATGAAGTCATACAAAACCCGCGCGGCATTCCAGCATACAGGCGTGTAAGTATATATATATATATAACACGTAAAAAAATAAGAGAGCGAGAGAGGGAGACTCGCCCGCCTCACGTACTGCCAGGAGGACACACACACACACACACACACACTACTCCAAAACTCACAGCCCGCGCGCCGCGCCATGTACAGTAGATTATGGTGACTAGATGGGCGGCCGTGCTGAGCGGCCGTGCTGAGCAGCCGAGCTCAGCAGCGGTGCTGAGCTCCCGGCTGAGCACGGCTGAGCCACACCGCCGCTCCGGTCAGCCGCCCTAGCGCAGCACGCGGGTCCACAGGATTGGACCGGTTTTCCGGACACACATATTACAGCTCTCTCTCTCTGTCTCTGTCTCTCTCTCTTTCTCTCTCTCTCTCTCTCTCTCTCTCTCTCTCTCTCTCTCTCTCTCTCTCTCTCTATGTTTCCCCGGTGCCCGTCCCGTCTTCCTGGCACATATAGGTAGGCAAGTTGTATAATAATGTCGCATGAGTTAAGGCTGCAAGATAAACATCTTTGAGGAGGCCCGCGCCGCCGCAGCAGCAGCAGCAGCAGCAAACGCGGTGACGGTGGCGGCGGCGGTGGTTTTTAACGACTGGAAGCGGGGCAGTTAAAGAAGGCACCGCCGGGGGCCCCCCCGGTCCCAGTCCCTCCCCAGTGAGCTTCGAGGAAGAGAGGAGATACTCCCATCAGAAAGCCATTCGGAGCGGCGACACGTCAGAGTCCAAAACCAGGAGCCGCCGGGGAGGGAAGGGCCGCCCAATTAGATCCCCACAAATCCTTCCCCCTCTGATTTAACATCTTCCTCCTTGCCCCCCCGTGCAGCGCAGCGCAGCGGTGAAGGGAAGGCGGGGAGTCTTTCGCCTTAAAGGTCTTAACGCAAAAAAAATAAATAAATAAATAAATAAATGGGAACGCTGTCGAAAAAGGAATCACAATTCCACCCCCCACTTCACCTTTCTGCGGAGGTTCTCACTTCCCTCCCGACACGGCGGCTCTCCTCCTCCGGCAGCAGCAGCACGCTGCTCCGCTACCAGCCGCAGGCGGAGAATCGGCACAGCGCACGAGCGTTTAACGTTTCTCTCCGCGTGCCTCCCTCTCTGTCTCTCTCTATCTGCATGGAGCCACGCCCCTCACGGCGGTGTGTACCGCTTCCCCCCGCAGGGGGCTCCTCTCGTAGCTAGCCGCGCGCCACGCGACCAAGTGCACTCGCGTCTCTCTCTCTCTCTCTCTCTCTCTCTCTCTCTCTCTCTCTCTCTCATGCAGCGAATCGCAAATGCCGTCAGCGAGTGGTCAGCTAACGGCCCCACGCGCCACGGTCCATCAGCCGCGAGAGGCAGGGACACACCACATCCTCCTCCTATTCCCCGGGTTCAAATCCCCGCGCCGGCGGCGGAAAGAGACTCCACGACGTTTTCCACCGTCCCGAAACGCCTTTCTCCTTCTATATCTGTGCGTCTGTCCTCGTCGCTCCGCAGTGCCGAATGTGACCTGCCTCGCGTGATTAGAAGTCTGTCGGCAACAAGTTTGAGGCCCCCGCGGGGGGCCTGCTGCTGGCTCCAACGTCTCTCTAGAGCCACTTTCTCTCTCTCTCTCTCTCTCTCTCTCTCTCTCTCTCTCTCTCTCTCTCTCTCTCTGTCGGCGAGGACGACACTTGTCACTGTCGGCGGGGCCGCGCGCCGAATGGAGATCGACGCGCGCGGTGGCGACATCCGAGAGAGAGAGAGAGAGAGAGAGAGAGAGAGAGAGAGAGAGAGAGAGAGAGAGCGCATGACAACGGTGGTATCGCCCGTCTCCCCCCGTCTCTGCTACGCATGCCTAAAGCGTGTATGCATCCATGCAATACTTTTTTTTTTCATTTTTTAAAACAGTGATTAATTTTTTTAAAAAATTTCAATGAGTTTATAAAAAGGATTCTTTTCAAAAAGACGATAAAGCGTGTGGAGGTCGACGGCACGGCGCGGAGTGCACACCGCTATACTCGTCTTACAGAGGAGACACTCGGAGGAGACACTCGGAGGAGACACACGGAGGAGAGACACGGAGGAGACACACCTCCCTGCACGAACCGCAGAGCCAGCAGCAGCGGCAAACTGGTTCCTTTGATCCGATAAACAGGGACAGACGACATACTACAGCTGCAGCAGCAGCCGCGCAGTGCAGACGACACACACACACACACACACATGTGCACGCCCCGTTTCGTCGTGACATTTCACTGCTATATGCCCTTCGAGGAGGAGCGCACACACACACACACACACACACACACACATCGTAACAGAAAAACGTCACGTGGTATCTGGCACATAACGTGTGTGCGTGCGTTGCAGCTGTCATGTGTATGAGTGAGAGAGATAGATATGCTACAAACTACACACACACACACAATAACGCGAGCGGCAAAAGCAAAGGCGGGCCGGGCCCGGGCTCCACTCCGACTCCGTTGGTGATTCAGCGCGGCGAGTGCGGAGGAAAACGCTCCCACGAGGATACAGTATAACATAGGATAGCGTAGCGGCAGGCCAGCAGGCCAACAGGCCGGCAGCGGCAGGGCCGGGCGGCCTCCACCCGCCTCGCCTCTCCGCATCACTTATTCACTGGAATCGGCTGGAGCACAGCGCACTGAGGCAGTATCACTATACCACTCCAGCAATTTCCTTGAACTTGCGCGCCGATCCCTCCGCACACACACACACACACACACACACACACACACACGCACACACCCACACACACACACACCCACAGCGATGACGATGTCTGTGCGCCCAAGGCGAGCCAAGGCTGCATGCCCGCTGCGCGCCGCACACGGCAGTCATGTGGGCGTGGGAGCGCAAATATGCGTGCAAAAAAGCACGTAACGGCGGGCCACGCCCCTCTCGTTCCCAGCCCGTCCACTAATTATTACTTTTTTCTAAATTAATTTTCGTTTTAGAGGGTGTGAGTTATTCGAGGGCGGACGCGGCATGTCGCCACACAACGCCTTACCGCGCTGGCCGCGGCCCCGCTTGGGGGCGCGCCGGAGCTGCCGAAGGTGCTGCTGCAGGTGCCGCTGCCGTGCCGGCGGCGGCGGCGGCGGAGCCGCGGAGGACGCCGACAAGACCCCGTGCCTGGAGGCGGCGCCGGGGGCCCGCGGCCGCCCGTAGCTCGCCATGTGAGGCACGCACGATCCTCGCACACGGCCGCGACTCTCCGCGCGTCCTCGCGCCCCACGTCGCGCGGGCAGACTGAGGTGGAGGGTCGGTGATCCGCCCCCCCTCCATCGCCCTCCCCCCCTCTACCTGCGCGACGGCCGCGCCGGGGCCGGCGGGCAGCCCATCCTGCAGCGGCCACAGCTGACCGCTGCCGCAGCGGGTGCGAGAGAGACGGAGAGAGCGCGGCCGCCGTCAGCTGATCCGGCCGCCGTGGAGGTAGGCAGGCCGGCGGCCGGCGCCGCACGGCGAGAGCAGGCGGCCGACCCACAGGCTCTACACTCTCCATCCCGCAGCAGCTCCGGCCTGTAGATGCTCCGACCCATAGCCACTCCGACCCACAGCCACTCCGACCCATAGCCACTCCGACCCATAACCACTCCGACCCATAGTCACTCCGACCCATAGCCACTCCGACCCATAGCCACTCCGACCCACAGCCACTCAGACCCATAGCCACTCCGACCCAGAGTTATGCTCGGACCCACTGGACACTCCGGCGTGCGCTCCGTGGGGTCCCTCCTCCTGCACTGCCCTGAGCACAACCCGCCCACGGGCGGCGGAAGAATGCCGACGACTCGGCTGCACACACACACACACACACACACACATGCACCGCCGCCGCCGCGCCGAATCCGACCCAGTTCGCGACCTCCACATTCCACACCCACCCGCAGGCAGGCAGGGGGCGTGGGAACCGACACGGACACCGGCCCTGAAGTGGCCACTCCGTGTGGAGCAGTCTCCGTCCCTCTTCCTCCCCTTTCCTATTCATTCTCATCTCTCTCTCTCTCTCCCGCTTGTGCAAATGACGCCCACCTGCTTACTTTCCGCATGCGCCCTGTCCCATGCCTCCTGCCCGTACACGTGTGTACGCCCGTCTCGCTCCCACCCGCACCTCCCCGGCGCCTGTCGGGTAGGCACCCCCCGGCGGCCGCACGCACGCGCGCGGTGCGGGCCGGCCTACCCCGCCGGCTGCAGGCGCTCCCGGCGGCCGAGACACCCTCCGCGCTCCGCGCTGCCCGCTGTGCCCTCCGAACGGCGCACCCCATCCACTCCATTTACATTTTCATCCACACGTTTATATTTTTACAAGAATGAAATGAAACGCGCGTCCTGTGCGCATTTCCTTCGCACCGCCAGCGTCGCACGGCATACGTGTTCCCGGCATACACGACGGCGGCGGCGCACGGCGAGCACCTGCTGCCGCCGCTGCCGCCGCTGCCGCTGCCACCGCGGACCTCCACGTGCACAAGAGCACACCGCGGCCGCACCTCCAACCTCCACTACAAGTACCCCGGACACACAATGGGGTGTGGGGCCCCGGGGCGGCCGGCACACACACACACACACACACACACACGGCGCCGAGACAATAGTCGCTCCAAAGTGAGTGTACGTGCATCATTATATTCCATTTCGCTACAATAAAGTAACGCCGCGGCCCGGCGGCCGGCGGCAGGGGGCCTCGCTACCTTACCGTACAGCGGAGCATAGTAGCGGGGCATAGCGGGGCGGCGCCGCGCCGCGTGTACCGCCGCCCAGGAATGTTACAACGGCGGCGAGGGAAGAAAAAAACTCTCAAAAACACACACAAAAAAAAAAAAAATTGACCGACAATTTAAAAAAAAAATGAAACTACCATAAAGGGACAAAACTAAGGGTGCTGATTTTTAAAAAATTACCATTTAAAAATTGATAGATTAAACGCAGTGGTGGCCATTAGACATTGCACACCGCTGTGGCTGGCCTGCTCAATCTTGTCGTCGTTTTTTTTTATTTCTGGCAGTGTACTACGCTGCCGCTGCCGCTGCTGCGGCGGCGGCGGTTGCCGATGCGCCCGCAGAGGAGCGCAGCGAGCTGGCCGTCCCGCCCGCCCGAGCGGCAGGCCGGCCGGCCGGCCGATGCTTTATTATGCTGGACCATTAAGCCTTTTTCGCCCCGGCCGCCCGTCCGTCCGGCCCTCCTGCCGGCAGGGCCACCGTCTCGCCGTCGCAGACTCGCCACATCCGCTCACAGTCACTCCCTCCCTCCCTCTTCCTCCCCCCTCTCCCTCTCTCCCTCCCTCCTCCAGACCCTGTCCAGCAGCAGCGGACGGGTGAGCATTCCAGGCAGGACGCGGGGCGAAGCGGGCACCACCAAGAGAGCCAGCCAACCCGCACGGGGCACACACACACACACACACACACACACACACACTCACACACACACACTCACACACACAGGACACCAGCCTCTCCGAGGAGGAAGCAGCGGTCAGGATTGTGGCCATCATCGCCAGATTCTGGCTATCCCCCCAAAACACGGCACGATTTGAATAAGCCCGCCAATATCACATTTTGTTCATCGAGATCTCAGATAAACAAAACAACGCAATCTGCTCGTGAGCGAGAGAGACAGACAGAGACACACAAGGCAAAGAAACAAGCGGTCTCGTTTCCTCCTCGTGTCCGTCCTTGCGGACGCCCTTGGACACGGTGGGCAGCGAGAGGTGGAGGGGGGAGATGCCCCTCCCTCCCGGTAGAGAGGAGCTCCCACGCTGCACCTTACCCAGAGTACCGGTGCAGCGCCCGCCGCCGCCGCATTCCAGCCGCACAACAGCGGAGCAAACGCCCCCCCCCCCCCCACCACCAAAAAAAAAAAAATTGGGAGATTTAAAAAAAAATCGGTCTAAACATTGCTCTTGTTTGGTGGTTTAATGATGGCGTATATTTTATAAATAAATAAAAAGCCGCACCACTACAGTAGGAGTACGTAGTTAGCGTGGCTACTGACATGTACACATGCGATTGCAAAGAGCGTAACGAGAGCGAGTGCGCTAAGTACAGTGAGTACCGCACACACTCAAACACACACACACACACACACACACACACACCGGCAGGAATGACACCGCCGCGACGTGTATCGGTATCAGGCACACCCGGCTGCAGCGATGCCACAGCGGAAACCGTGACGCGGGCGCGAATAGAGCAAGCGGGCGAGAGAGAGAGAGAGAGAGAGAGAGAGAGAGAGAGAGAGAGAGAGAGAGAGAGAGAGAGAGACGTGTGGACCAGAGTGATAGTGGAGATAGCAGCGGGGGCAGACCACGCCCACCACCAACGCCACAACAAGGCCCGCAGAGCGCGGCCGCAGAATCGATACACCAGTAGAGTCGCACGTCTCTGCGTACTGTGCGAGTGTGTGTGTGTGTGTGTGTGAGCATATGTGTGAGCACACGTGGGAGCACACACAGGCACACACAGGCACACACACACACACACACACACACACACACCGCGGCAACAGGCGACAAGTGCAGCGTCCCTCCGCCCCTGTCCGTCCGGTGTGTGTAGCCAGTTTCCTTTCTCTCCCCCCCGCGGCGTGTCCCGGAACCCTGCGCGTGTCCCGCCGCGCCGTCCATCGCCAAAAGTCATCCATCGTCCGAGAGGCCGCCTCCGTCCGGCAGCAACACGCGGTGAAAGGTGAGCGGCGACGACGCCAGGCGGAGCCGCCGAGCCGCGGCACGCAGGACGCATCCCACTGCAAAAGGACCCGCATCACTCGAGCACTTCCGCCGCGGAAAAAAAAAAATATACCCGCGAGCCGAAATGCATCATGCATGAGGACAGCGCCTTATAGCGGTCCTGCACCGGCGGCCGGCCGCACCTGCACGCCATTAGTGCAACAAGGACGGGTACACACACAGACAAGGACACACGACACCCTACGCATTTTGCTAGTACTCGGAGCCCTATTCCTCGATCGGCCACCTCGACGCCGCTGCGGACAATGGGGGCCCCCAAGACCTGCCGCTGCTGCTGCCTCCTCGTATATCCCCCACAATGCACCGCGCACCCCGGGACGGGTCGCTGACCGCGAGATGGAAAAAGTGGTACCTATGGGAACGTAATCTCCGAGCGGCCGCTGCAGCCGCTGCAGCCGCTGCACCAACACAGCGCCTCCGGCCCGTCTCCCCGAGGCAATAAAAAGGCCAAAAGCAGCTCCTCCTCCTCCTCCTCTACAAAGCCGGTTGTGCTGCACGAGGAGCGAGCACGCAGCATAGCCAAGCACAGCCAGGGCACCTGTTGCACGCATTCCCCCCCCCCCCCTCTCTCTCTCTCTCTCTCTCTCTCTCTCTCTCTCTCTCTGCAAAGCCGCGCAGGTCGTCATTTCAGTAGTAAGCACTTTCTGCTTGCTTTACTTGGCTTGCTTTGGATTACCACTGGGGGAGAGAGAGGGAGAGAGTGGGAGAGGAGTGGGATCTTCAAACACTTTGCAAAGTGTTCGGGAGCCCGCTAGGAAGCGGTGCCGCCGTGGGCACATTCTGTACAACTGGAAGAGCAATGGCCCCTCTCCTGCCCGTCGTCTCCGCCTCAATTCCTCCAAGCACCCTTCCCAAAAAAAAACAACAACATCAACTCTCAACTTTCATGCCCACAACGAGCAAAAGCAAGCAGAGAGTCGGCGGCCAATTGACTTGGCCACTGTCAGCGTTATTTGGTCCGGTCTGGAGCGAGAGAGAGGGAGCGTTCCGAGAATACGCAGGGAGCACCGAGTGTTAGTGACCGGGGCGAGAGAGCCAGAGAGAGAGAGAGAGAGAGAGAGAGAGAGAGAGAGAGAGAGAGAGAGAGAGAGGGGGGGGTGGAAGGGAGATTGCAGCTGGATGGTTGCAGCAACGCTTCGCAAGCCCTTCCCACTCCCTTCGTCTGCCTTTTGGAGAGCCGCTACCGCTGCAGCACTGCAGCTTCTGGTCCCGACGGCCGGGTCTCCGATTCTCAGACTTGTCATAACCACAAACCCCTCCACCTTCCTCTGCCTCTCCTTCCTCTTGCTCCTCCTCCTCCCCCTCCCTCTCACGACGTCTTCAACTCTCAGAGGAAGACACAACACGATACATATGATCCATACCCCGCGTGGTATCGGCAAGGCCACCGGAAGTAAAATTAAGACAAGATATCGATACGTACTCTAAAAAAAAAACTCTTAGAGTGATCCAATTTCCTACGCGTTATCTCCTAAAGAGACTTCCTTTCCCGTCCTGC
Organism: Megalurothrips usitatus; assembly: GCA_026979955.1. NCBI lineage: Eukaryota > Metazoa > Arthropoda > Insecta > Thysanoptera > Thripidae > Megalurothrips > Megalurothrips usitatus. The sequence continues at coordinate 12,827,807 of CM049601.1, forward strand.
CGCGAGTCACAGCCGCGCCCATGGGCCGCGCACCGCCGTCACTGTCACAACCACCATCACCACCGCCTCGGTGCAGCACTCTCGCGGGTGCCGCTCTCCACTGCACCATCCCGCATCATCGGCAGGTCATCATCATCATCATCATCATGTACTGACGGTAATCCTCACACAGCAACACCAACCAGAAACTTCACACACTGACACACACACACGCGCGCGCGAGCACCACGGAGATTCACCGCTCCGAGTCGCTCCTCCGTCTCCATCCACGGGGTAGGAGGAGGAGGAGGAGGAGAGGGCCTTCGGGGAGGAGCGGACACGACACACAGAGACGTCCGCACCCCGCGGGCCTCCGCACTCTACTGGCCCGCCTGCCGCCGTGGAGTGGGAGGCCGGGGGGAGAGACCGAGGCGGCGGCAGCGGCAGCGGCAGCGGCGGCGGCGGCCGTGTTTACAGCGGCCAGCTGAGCAGCTCGAGGAGGGGGGGGGGGCGGAAGGGCACGGGGGGGGGGGGGGGGGGGGGGGCGACGACAATTAACTTTCTCCTCCCTCCGGGCTCCTGCGGGCCGCCGCTGCCGCCGCTGCCGCCGCTGCTGCAGCCCCGTGCATCCGCTCTGAGCGCCCCCGCCTCCCCGCCGCCCACATGTCCGCGACCATCACCGTCCCGCTGCTGCTCCAGAATTGATATTTGCTCCCAATAAACTCCCCTCCCTTCACTCCGGGGGGGAGCGGGGTAGGAGGGAGAAAGAGGGGAGGAGGGTGGGGGCTAAGGGACCCCCACCCCCATGCAGCTGCAGCTCCTGCTGCAGACACACACGCACACACAAACACACACACGTATGCCGTTCCTGTCCCGGCGGCGTGCATAGGTATGTGTGCACACAACGATCGCACTAGGCCGCGCGCACTTTCCCTCGTTCGCTTCCTTCTTTTTCTTTATCTCCCCCCAGCAGCAACAGCAGCGGCGGCGGGCCGACGCACACGAGACAAAACTGAAAATGACTCGCGTCCAGCCAACTGCTCCTCTCCCGTCCCCGCATCCGCGCTACGCGGCGCTGCCGGCCGTCACGCCCGAGTCAAGTGTGGCCGCGAGTGCGTGCATGGACCGCGGCGAGAGGGCCGCTGTGATGACAGGCCACTGGCCGGCTAGCGGCGGCTAGCGGCGGCCATCGCCCAGCCACCTGGGGGGCCCCGCGGGGGGTCCATTGCCTCCCCGAGGGGTGTGTCCCTCGACCGCCACCCCCCAAAAAAAAAACTCGATGAAAGCCATGTGTACAAAAAAAAACAACTCAAAACCAGTTAAAAAGACTGTTCTGGAAAACTACGATAACACAAAACTGCAGAAAAAAATGGAAAAAAATAGTGTGGCAACGTCAGAAATCAGAAAAAATAAATTCTACCAAAGTTGACGGTCTATTTCGAACCGCGGTGGGGCGCGCACTGGCACACCGCGACCGAGTGCTGCGGGTGTTGTCTGCGCCTTTTGGTCGCCTTATGCGTCACGGCACGGCAGCGAGCCGCGTGGGCTTACAGGCCGTGTGCAGCGCAGCTGCCACAGCTGCCGCAGCTGCCGCGCCTCCTGCACCACGGCACCGAACCCCGCGACACGCATCACAGTTCGGACCGCGTACGGTAACGGAACACCGCGTAGAGGCGGCGGCGGCGGCGGCGGCCCTCGAAACGGAAGAAGAAAAGGAAATGATGACCGATACCGAAACACGGCGCGCTGTGCGAGGCCGCTGTGCGAGCGGTGAGCGAACACCCGAACAGATCATCTGGCCCGCGGCTCACGTACCGCGCCCGCCAGAATCGGCAGCCGACCCGCAGCCATCCCGCCGCCACTCCTCGGGCCTCTCTGTCGCTCTCCCGTGCGCGGCCGGAGCGACACGAGTGCGACAGAGACGGCGGAATCATCCGTCAGCCGCGCGGGCGGCCACAGGGCGGCGAAAATAACACCGCCGTCGCCGAGAAAAACGCCAAGCGGGATCGCATTTCGACGCCAAAGGTGACCACGCACGCACGCACGCACGCACGCACGCACGCACGCACGCACGCACGCACGCACACCACCGCAAGCCGCCGTGCAGTGCAGCGCGGACGAAGGAGAGAAGCGGAGACGCGACACCTCCCCGTCGACGGCCCGCCCGGCGAGTAGGCCGCCCCGCCGGACCGCAGTGTCGGGCGGGACAGCCTACCCGGTCCGGGGTTCGAGTCCCGCCGCCGGAACAACAAAAACCAAAACAAAAAAAAAAAAGGGAGAATAGAAAAGCCGTTTCCAGCACTAAGAGCAACGAGGGCATATCGCACCTCCGTCGTTGTCGTCATCATCATCGCCTCTCTTGTTTTATCTCCAGACAATAATGCGGAAAAAAAGAAACTAAAAAAAAGGAAACGGAGGGAAATAATAAGATGGCGGTCAGAGACGAACCGGAACTACTGCTGCTACAACTATGGGGGCGGCGGCGCGCGGCCCTCGGCGTCGGCCAACTATGCATTTGCAAAAAGGCATTGTTCGACGCGGAAACACACACACACACACACACACACACACACATCGTACAAGCGCCGATGTCTAAGTTTACGGCAGTTTACGTACAACTCCGTGGGAAGGGCGGCGCTACAAGACTAGCGTACGCGAACCGGAGAGAGAGAGAGAGAGAGAGAGAGAGAGAGAGAGAGAGAGAGAGAGAGAGAGAGAGAGAGAGAAACGGGGAGCGGAGTGAAGGAAGAGGCGGGAGAGCGCTCACCAACCCACACCACAGGCGATAGTACAAGGCGGGTCGCCCACAGTATACTTGACTTCAAAGTACACATTCGGCTAAGACCTCTGTGTGATTTTCTAACACACAATCTCCTTATTGCCAAGGAGGACGTTCGGCCGCCGTACAAAAACAAAATAAAATAGAAGGGCATAGCTCACTGCGAACCGTTTCCCACGCCAATTTCTGCGCCCACCACGCTGGGCCCTGCTTCTATCTCTCTCCCTCTCTCTCTCTCTCTCTCTCTCTCTCTCTCTCTCTCTCTCTCTCTCTCTCTAACTGCGTCTGACAGCTCTTAGCTCCAATTATCACGGACAGACGGACAGCGACACAGACAGACAGACAGACAGATAGACGGGCGGTGCAGCGGGGCGGAGAGCCGCCCGACCGAGCCAACATAAGCTGATCGGGCGAGAACAAACACCTCCTCCGGGGCGGGCGCGGCGCACACCGCGTTGCGTAAAGCGGCGGCGTCGTGGCCGCAGATCTGGGGACGAGAAGGGCGTCGAGCCCGGAGAGCAGCGGCGGCGGCGCCGGATTCGGTGCCTTGACGCGCCCCTAACGGCCTCACCGGCTGAGGTATGCCGGCCGGCCGGCCAGCCCTGCGCACGGCACCTGCCGCCCGCTGCCGCCGCGGCAGGCAGGCAGGATGGTGATGAGCCCTCCTCCTCCTCCTCCTCCTTGTCGAGGGAGAGGAGGGAGAGGAGGGAGAGGAGGAGGAGGAGGAGGAGGAGGAGGAGGAGGAGGAGGAGCGGAGGCCGGGCCAACATTCCGTTCCGCCAGCAAAACTCCCCGCCCGCGCCGCTGCCCTTCCCTCATTTGTCCAACCCCACCTGTAGCTATGCCGTCCGAAAAAGCACCACGCGCGCGCCCGCGTGTGCGTGTGTGTGTGTGTGTGTGTGTGTGTGTGTGTGCTCGCCTTGTGACGGGAAAGATATGGGCGAGTAGCCGTCGTCGTCGACGTCAACCTCGTCGTCACCACCGCCGCCGCCTCGCCACCGCACACTGTAATGAGTGTTGATGGACCCCCCGCAGGGCGGCGCTGCGGTCGGCCCGCGGTCTCCGCCGCCGCCGCCGCAGTACGACGGGCTGTAAGGGCTCCGGAAATGGCAACAGGAGCTGCAGCTGCAGCCGGCCGGCCGGCCACGCCCCCGCAGCACTGCCTGACGTACAAGCGGCCGCCGACGCCGCAACCCCGGCCCGCGCGGGTAGGCAAAGAGGCGATGAAGGCAGCGAGCCTGTGAACACGCTCACACACACACACACACACACACACACACACACACACACACACACACACACACACACACACACACACACCGGTCCGCTCGCTGGCCGGCAGCCTCGCCGGCCGGTGGAGCGCCAAGAGCAGGAAATGCAGCTGATCAAGCGCGGCGCCGCTCACCGGGCGAGACCCGGGCGGCGGCAGCGTGGCGGCGGCAGCGTGGCAGCAGCAGCGTGGCGGCGGCACGCCGGCCCGGCCCCTTCTTCCGGTTTCCCGGACGTACTTGCAGCCGCGCGCGAGCCGCCGCCGTCGTCACCGCCTCCGCCCTGCATGAGAAAGCAGTCACTGCGAGCGGCGGAGAGAATTCGAATCGTACATTCAGCGAGCAGCCGTATATTACCACCACCACCACCACCACCACCACCACCACCACCACCACCACCACCACCACCGAGCATCCGCAGCAACAACCGCCACTGCCGGCGGGAGACGGAGTGAGAGAGGTGCGGCGAGGCGAGGCGTCCGCGCGAGAGCGACGGAGACGGCAGCAGCGCGCGGCAGATGGGGGAGCGCGCGCCCCGGGGCGGCACGTGGGCACGCTTATTGAATGAAAGCAAAGGGAGGGATGACAGGAGATAGTAGGAATAAACACGAAACCGCAACGCGAGAGAGAGAGAGAGAGAGAGAGAGAGAGAGAGAGAGAGAGAGAGAGAGAGAGCGCACGATGAGCTCGGCATGTCCATCCGTGCCCGACCGTGCCGTAGGTGGACCAAGCGGCCCGCCTCCCCGTATCCCTGGCCTAGGTCATAAAATATGGTCCGCCCCGGGGCAGAGCGGTCAGAGCGCTGCCGGGCCGCGGAGCGCCGCGGACCTGGACTCTGCGGCGAGTGGGCCGAGTGAGGCCGGGCCCGGCTGCCGCGGCGTGCCGGGGCGGCAGAGGCTGACTAGAGATCGACCATGTCTCAACTCTGACCTGGTCTTAACTCCGAAGCTGGTCTTAACTATGACCTGGTCTTAACTCTGACCTGGTCTCAACTCCGAAGCTGGTCTTAACTATGACCTGGTCTTAACTCTGACCTGGTCTCAACTCCGAAGCTGGTCTTAACTATGACCTGGTCTTAACTCCGATCTGGTCTCAGCTCCGATCTGGTCTCAACTCCAATCTCAGCTAGTATGCCCGTAATATTTTCACTCCTTTCCTACGTGTCCCCCCCCCCCCCCGCGCGTGACACCGGGCAGTGTGTCGAACGTGCCGAAGGTGTCGAACGAGCGAAAACCGCCAATTACCCGGGCGAGACGACGGGCGCGTCGCCCCTCCGATCCTCCCCTCACACCTCGCTGTGCACAGCATCTTGGCCCGCTCAAGTCCTGCACCAGGCCGACCCACACTTGAAGAGATTTCACTGCTGCTGATGATGATGATGACAGTGACGATGACGATGACGTTTCTCGAATAATGACTCGCCGGCAACCGCGGCCGCGCATGACGACAGTGTGAGACAAGACGATACGGGGACGACAGTGTTCTATGTTGCGGCTGTGCGCCGACCGGCCGGCCGAAGCTCTTCCTCATTGCAAACCGACCGCATGCATTTCTCATACATTTTGGTGCGGCCACAAGCGCTGCGGTAACGCGCCTTCGGGCCGCCGCTGCTGGCATGGCATAAGTATGACGTCTTCTCAGTGTATAATCTCTCTGCGGCCAAAAATAAAAAAGTCCCGCCCCCCGACCTACTACTAAGCGCAGGCACTGCAACGAAAGGGTAACGCCAAAAATAAAATATTCCAACCCGTCCGTCGTCAAACACTGCCGCTGTAAATGAATAGTATCGCACTTCTTTAATTCACTTACACATAGTGAATTTACAGCAGACGACAGCGGTAAACAGAGCAGGGGCCCCGCCCCCCTCTCCTCCCCCCGCCCCCTTCCTTTCCCAAACCGCTCTCCTCCAATCGATCAGAGGGACGCAGCGCCCCTCCCACCTCCCTCTCCAGCGGTCAGTGGCACCGGCCGCACGACACACACACACACACGGGGGCGTTACCTAAGGCGCCGCATAACAATCGTACCGTAATCATCTCGTCATCAAGAGCCGCACGACGTGTCACGTTAGAACAAAACGCTTGGAAGACGCAGGTCCCAAGTGTGCACGCACGTTTCCTCACAACCGCCGCGGCAATAATATACTAGTACAATAATTATCACGGCAAAAGAAAACCCTTTTCTCTCTGTGGGCGGACCACCGCTGCGTGGGGTCTCGACACTAGAGGACCGCGTCCGCGACGACCGTCGTTAGAGACACAAGGCAGCGCCCGGAAGCCACGACACGCGTGAGCCGGATATACCCCCGCGCACGAGGGACTCTATTAATCAGGATCACATTATGGCGACGGCGGCGGCCCTGCCGGCAGAGGAGCACCGCGTCGTCATCTCAGCGCCGAATTATAAAGCGTCAAACCAGCGGCACCAGCCACAACGCTGCCCTCCTGGTGTGTCTCTCTGCAGCTCTCTACAGATCTGCTCAGCCACGCGCCAGCCACGCGCAGCTCCCGCGCTCACGTAACCACCGAATCTGTTCCGGCCCGGCCCAGAGAGCGCGAGAATAGGACAATCCCACGGAATATAGCCGGCATTATCCAACACCCGACAGCCTGCCCCAATTATTGAAAAGCAGGTCCGGACGAGGCGGCTGCGGCGGCAGGGCCCCCTCAAGGGAAAGGACACGCGGCGGCAAGGCGGTGTACGAGCCGTACGTAATCACACTTGTCGGCCCATAGGGCCTCTTACCTGTCTCTCCCTCTCCCTCCCTCCCTCTCTCTCTCTCTCTCTCTCTCTCTCTCTCTCTCTCTCTCTCTCTCTCTCTCTCTCTCCCTCTCTCACAGGCCTATGGCTCATACAACACGAACACAAGATTACCATACCACACGCATGCCAAGTTGACAAAAGAAAATTCACGAAAAAAAAAACACATCTCACAGACGCTCCATATCAAACACTTAATTATTATTTTTTTCGAGTTTTTTTTTTTAATTTTATTTTTTGTTCTGCACCAACAACAACGGTACGGGCGCGCACGCACGCAGCCGCGGCAGCCGCTCTCGAAGCCCCCCAGCTTTTGTTCGGGCCGCCCCGCTCCCCGCTGCCCCAGGACTCAGGTGGTGTTGTCTGCCGACGCCGCGGGCCGCGGGTCCCCAGAGAGGGCGCCTTACTCCTCTCCTCTCCTCTCCTCCCCTGCCTCCTCCCATTTTAATTCTCAGCATGGATCCCCTCCTCCTCCTCTCCCTCTCCCTCTCCTCTTATTGTTTCCGCTCCACATTTCGCCGTGTGCCACGCCCACTGTCACTCCAGGAACAACACACACACACACACACACACACACACACACACACACACACACACACACTGTTCTCTCTCTCAAGGCACCTCTCGCTGTGTGCGGGAGGGGGAAATGTGTGAGCGCACACCTTCGGCACAAAATACTGAGCCTGTCGAGCGCAAATAAACCATCCACAAATATGCTCAATCAAACTGGAGCAATGTCTATCGAATAAAAGCAATTAAGGAAAGTCGCCGGTTTGAATAGAACCGTGCCGGTGGCAAGGCAGCTCTCCGCGAGACACCCGACACTCGCGGCTTTGCAAACGAAAGCAAGCAACCTCCGCTGAAGCCGAGGAGGAGGAGGAGGAGGAGGAGGAGGAGGAGGAGGAGGAGGGGAGGAGGAGGGGGAGGAGGAGGAGGGGGAGGAGGGGGAGGAGGAGGAGGAGGGGGGAGGAGGAGGATGAGAGTCAGGTGAGAGGCAACCTCCCACTCCCATCATCCCCTGGCCCCACCCCACACACACATCACCACCACCAGCTGCCCAGGAGGACCCCCCCCCCCCCCGTATGTATATAGCTGCGCGGCCGCTGCGAGGGATGGCTCCCATAGGCGCCACTCGGCCACGAAAAACACAGAGGGGGGGGGGGGGGCGACGCCGCCACGCCCCTCTGCAGGCCTCCCGATGGTGGCCAACCTAACCTAAAAAACACAGTACTAACCACCGCGTGGAGCGCGGCCGGGCGCCCCCCAGGAGGGGTCCTTCCTCCCTAGCCGACGTGGGGCTTCGCGCCGCCGTCAAACTCCTGCTGCTGTCCCGGTGCGCCGTGCGTCGTCCCCCCCCCCCCCCCCGTCTCCCGACAACGTCGCAGTAGCGGATCCAGGAGCGACTCCAAGGGGGGGGGGGGAGAGGGGGTGATGTACCACTTTTTGCCTACTTACAAGCGTAATGTTACGCATGTTGCCTAACTATCAGGCGTCCATCGGGGGGCTCAGGCGGGGGGGGGGGGGGGGGGGGAATTCCCCCTCCCTTGGATCCGCGCCTGCAACGTCGTCGCAGCGTCCTCGGCCAAAAAAAAATTAGAAATAATTTGGCGGTGACGCCGACGGTGCCCCCAACCCCCGCCGTGCCGCGGTCACAGCGCCGTCCGGGATGGTGACGGTGACGTCGTTGCCTCCCCCTCCCCCGCCGCGCCAACACCCCACCGACTTGCCGTCGTCGCGGTCCCCGTCGGGGCCGGCTGCGGGGCGGGCTACGCCAGCCGAGGCCAGCCGTACCGGGTGGGCCGGTGGGGGCGGTGGGATAACTCACACGCCCCCCCCCCCCCCCCCCCGCTAGAGGCCATCCGCAGAGGCAGACGGAGGGCGCGCGGAGGGCAAGGCCGTGGGCCTCACAGCGGCGGCCGCCGGCCTGCACTCCTCCTCCGCCTCCTCTTTCCCCTCCTCATCTCGGCCCCCGCAGGCCCCCGCAGGCCGCGGCGTGGTGGAGGCAGCCGAGCCGGCGGCGCGCCCGCCTCGACTCCCCATTCAAACGCGACGCAAACGTGACTGGACAACGGCTCCTCCAGGGCGGCGGCGGCCGCTGGAGAGACTTCCTGGCAGACGACGACTCCAGCGGCAGGGGGCAGAGACCTGCGGGCGCGGGTATGAAGAGGCCCGGCGCCGGCGCCGCCTCCAGGACGATCCGCGTCGCGACGACAGCCTCGCCTCGGCGGCACCGGGACACCGCTGATCCCCCAACGGATTCAGTCAGCTCGCTTCACAAAGTTTCCGGGACTCCCAGGAGCGGCGGCGGCGGCAGTGGGCCAACCAACGGGGTGCCCCGTCATCGCAGATCACGACGCGGCACAGTTCGCAGGACGCGGGGAGCAGGAGAGGAGGTAGGCGCGGGCGACGCGCGACGCTCCGCGCTCCGTGCACTCTGCCACTGCCGACACCGCGGCCCCGCCCCGCGTCAGCTCAGCTCCGGCGGCGGCGCTGCAGTGCTGCCAATACACATCCGGGGCAGCAGCCCGGAGTAATGACTGCCGTCACAGCAGCAGACCACTATTCGCACTGGGCGCACGCAGCAGAAGCGTCAGAAAGTCGGGTGTGGGTCCGTTTCCTCGCTCCGACGCCGCCGCCGACACAGAAGCCAAGGACGCCGAGAGCGGAGCAGGAGAGAGGAGAGGGGTCCACCGCCGCCCAGGAAAGGAAAAAGAGAACCGCAGTATCTCCCTTTTATTTTATTCAATTCGGCGGCGGCGACCTGCCGTTGCTATTGTTCTTGTGCGAATAAATCCGGACCGACGATTTGAGTCCGAGGACCCGACCGTCGGGAGGGGGAGGGGACGTACCGCAGCCGCCCCCACCCCGCGGACGAAGACCCCGGCGTCATCGGGAAGGGCTTAGCTGCACCACAGCGACGACGGCCTCAGCTGGTAGAGGCTGGGCGACGGGGGGTGTCCGTCAACGGCGTCAGCTAATGAGAATACAACTGCGCCTAGGTGGGGGGAGGGGGACGGACAGAGGCAGACGGATGGAGAAGCCCTACAAGAGAGAGAGAGAGAGATGAAGAGCTGTCCGCGCTGTCCGCCACTGGCCGCTGCGGTGGTGGCGGAGGCGGTGTGGGGCCCGACCGCGGCCTACAAGCCACCTGCCCCCGCCGTGCCCCGCTGTCGACACGCCTTCAGACCTAACCTAACCTAACCGAATGCCCCGCCGCCCACCCCTGCTGTTCTTTCTCGCACTTCCCATACATTCATTCAGCGACGGCTCCCCATTCATCTGTGAGCTCCATTCAAGAGGGTGACCCTGACAGCGCGGCGGAGGGGGGGGGGGGGGGGGGGGGGGGGGGGGCTGCAGCTGACGGCAGGGCCGGGCCGGGCGGGTCAGTGGCCTACAACGAGGCCGCCCCCAACACTACGGAAAAGGGTTATCAGGTTATCGCGACCGTCGTGAAAGAGCGACAGAGAGAGAGAGAGAGAGAGAGAGAGAGAGAGAGAGAGAGAGGGGGCGTGGCCCCCATGCGAACGAGTGCATCCCCCTCTCACTCCACAGCCAGCGGCAGTCACAGCAGCGGTGCTTGTCGAACACCCTCCGTCTCTCTCGCACACACCGCCGCGTTTGGTCTGCCCTCATGGCTTTCTGGGAAGGGGTGGGTGGGGTCACCAACGCCCCGCTGATCAGCGGTGCAGCTGGGAGGTACCCATGCAGCTCGGCCGCGGGGATCATCAATAGCCCATAGGCACGGCTACGGCGGCCATAAGCCATAAGCACCCGCCACGCGCCGGAAACGGCCGGTAAACGTAGAGCCGTGTGTTTGCTCCGCCTATGGGATTCGCCCCCCCCCCCCCCCCCTCCCCTCCCCTCCGCGCGGCCCGGAACAGACTTCAGAGGAGTGCGAGTCTCCGATTTTTCAACAACAACAACAACAACAACAGAAAGGACCGTTCACGGTGGCGCGGGGCGAGCTCCTTCCTTCCTTCGGACACTCTCTCTCCCTCTCTCTCTCTCTCTCTCTGTTTTCCTCCCCCGGGGGGGGGGGGGGGGGGGGGGGGAGCCGCCCCGAGACCGCCAGCGAGAGAGAAGAAAAAACAAACAACAAAACGAGATTGTCCGGGGTAGGGGTTAATTGAAATGGCCCGCCCCCTCGGACGGCCGTTTTCTGTTCGGGTGTGCGATGAATGAGAAAGGAGAGGGAAGAAGTGCAGGAGTGCAGGAGCGGGCGTGTGGCGTGTGGCGGCCGGCGGTGGGGCTCGAACCCGCGAACACGGCCACCACGGACTGCAGCCGCGGCACCACGCCGGCGTCGCACTGCAGCTTGTTATGTCACTCTAACAACTAACATCTCCTGGCGCGGAGCAGGGAGGGGTGGGGGAGGAAGTGCTCGAGTCCCGGGTGGGGTGGGGTGGGGGAGGCAGGAGCAAGGGGATGTGGAAATTCAAGAGCTGCTGCGCCACGTCAGAAAAATGGGGGGAGGAGGAGGAGGAGGAGGAGGAGGAGGAGGAGGAGGAGAGGAGGAGAGGGAGAGAGAGAGAGGGAGAGAGAGAGTGGCGTGGAGTGTATGAGAGAGAGAGAGAGAGAGAGAGAGAGAGAGACAGAGTGTACAAGGATTTTTCGTCATTCATTCGTTTGTGCATCAGGCCACTCATTCATGCACAGCTCAGGTGCTGATGGCTCCTAGGGTGAAAAGGGGTGGGGGTTTACACATTCTTATGCAAAAGCAAAAGTATATGTGGTGGTCTCATGGCACTCTTTGGCACATAAAAAAAGAAAATTCTCACTCCCAACAAAACCGAAACACACACCCGGGCCGAGCGGTCAGCCACGGGTGTTTTAGACCCTGTTCCGGCTATGCCAAAGGGTCCTTGGGGCCTATGGTACAACAAGGACAAGGACTTGTTGAGGTAATAGAGTGCAATCATGCGCTTTCTGACTAAAAATACACACATCTCCAACATGACAGAGCCGAAATGATAACATATTTAAGCACAGGTCTTAAGACACGTATAGAGGAAGCCCACAATGGGTTGAAGGATGTAATAACTGATGGGTGAAGAGGTTTATTTCAATCCAAACTTAAAAGATGTTTGAGAACAGCAGCAACCAAATTCTTCAGATACAAAGAAATAAAGTCAGGAGTTACATAGGGCAGTCCAGATCTTGCTTATCTTGCTTAAGGTATCAAAATTCCCTTCTAATTACAAGAAATGCTCAGAGCTCATTTGTGGGGTATAGAGGTCCATTCATTGTGGCACCCAGTCAGCGGCATGAGCTGTCATATGTGCAGCTCAATCAAATTACATTCAGGATCAATGAAATATTAAGCAAGAGCCTTTAATAAAGTTAAGCAAATGTGAGCTATTGGAACCATCCACTCCATTCAAAACAAATCAGGACTGCAGAATACCGTCCAGCTCAGCTATTGACACTGATTTCCTCTCCGGCTCCCAGGCCCTGTCTTAAGAGGTCTTAAGCAGGACCTCCAGACCCTCCCCGGACCCGGTCCCCCTCCGGGACCGGGCCCTCCCCCCGTCTTGGAGGAGTCCCGGAGGAGTTGTCATGACAGTTCTGGGTCTGGGAGGCAGCCCCTTGCCGGAGAGCGGGCGCGAGGGTGACTTACCGCTGTGCTCCGTGAAGATGTTGTTGCCCTGGAGCCGCGGGTCCTTGGTGGGCCGCTGCTTGACCCTGACGCTGCGCGTCGACAGGCTGCCCATGCCCAGGTTGCTGTGGTTGGCGACGGGGACGCTGGCCGCCCCGGAGCCTGCCCGCTCCTTGCCGTGCTGGGCCCCCATCTCGGAGGACACGGAGAAGACCGACTCTTACACACGGCACTTCACTCGCGCACTCCGCGCATTTGCGTCTCAGCCGAGAGTCGCCATTCCGCGCCAGCCGAGGCGACGGTTCCAGCACTACAAGCCGCCAGTCACTCCCGGGCCCCGCGAGGCTATTTACACCGGAAAACGCAGGAAAACCGATGATCAATATCCATAGCTTACACTCTCGCCTCCGCCATCTTTGACATTTCAACGTCGATTTTCTAAGTCGCCGCGCAGCCGACAGATGGAGGCACGCGAAAGGCGGCCGATAGGCACTCAAGGCAGCCGTGGCCGGGGCAGCGCAACCCGAAGCTGACTCTCCGGCTCTCTTCTCTGTCTAGTTTCGGTTCGGTTGACAGAACGTGAGGGTGTTGAAAACAACGCCCACTCTTTCGGATAAGGGGAAAACAATGCGACAATATCGCCTTACATCGCAATGCTCGCGATGTGTAACTGATGGAATCGACTGTCACTATCGATCGAGTTCGATACCGAGCCCGCGCGATGTTCGCCGGAACATTCAAAATTTGTTTACAAATCGGTGGGAGCTAAGTTGTGGTGGCGGTGGTCGTAAATATTGACGACACTACTTAGAAATTTTAGAGGTAAAGTTTTGTTTCTCTAATTTTCAATCAAATTCAAACTTTGTATTCGGCTTTTTCGGTTAACATGCCGTGTCCTCGTTTCGCGTGTCCATAACCCAATTCATTTCGAATTACTGATGTGATTATTGCTATTTAAGTATTATTTGTAGTTGTTGAGACACTAGTCCGTATGCTTTTCATTACGGTCTATTTGTTCCGTTACCGGGTCCATTATTTCTTTTTCGTCCTCGGTTTTGCTCCATATGTTGTTAGTGTATACATTGAATTGAAAATAAGTATCTGGCCTTGTTATGTTTTCACTGCCAATCTGACTCACAGGGTAAATACTTCTAGCTCTTGGGAATCATGATGCATAAAGACGATGATGACGATGATGATTTTCCAACGACGCAGCCAGTGTTGTCACTTTTACTGCGAGGTAATACATATTATTTTACCTCACAGCTTTTAAAAGTGTGTTGTGAAATATGATTTTAATTGTTTTTTGTATGTGCAGATGTGGTAGCCTATGTGGAAGTGAGATCAGGTCATGACAACCGGTCGAGAGGAGTGAAGACACAGTTGAGAAATCTAGGTGCAACAGTCATGGAGAACTTAACTAAAGATGTAAGTTACATTTTTGTACCGTTTTATTACAGCAATATCATTGCAATTCATTCCATTACGATGTTGGTTCTTTCCATCAGGTGACGCATGTGATTTTTAATGAAGGAATGCCATCCACCTACAAAAAAGCAAAGAAACTTAATTGCCATTTAGTATCTGTACTGTGGATTGAAGCTTGCAAAGAAAAACTCACTATTGTTAGTGAGGCAGGTTATCCTCCAATTGGTCAACAAATCTATGAAAACCCAAATTCTTTAAAAAATTTCAAGGTAACATTGCAACTAAATAGTCTTTGATATTTTTCATAATTTGTGTATGAAACAATCACCTCTCTGAATCTAACTTTATAGAAGATGAAGTCAATGCAGCCTGATTTTGATGACGAAGTTGCTGAAATTAAAACAAACCGCATTCGAAAGCAAATTCAACGTCGCTGTCCAAAAGCCAAGGTCATTGTTGACATAGTTACTGCAGATCCAGACTCTTATTAATCTGTGCAATGAAGTGTTAAATTTTTAACTCTAAAACAAATTTCTTTTTGCAGAACAAGGAGGGAGTTGAGGAGAAAAGTTGTCTCAAACAAGTCTTGCCAAGAAAAAGTACCAGGAAAAACAAAAACTGCAAAAGTTCTGAGAAGAAGTCTGCTTTGAAGGAGGCCAATACCAAGACTGTTGATGATACTGTAGTTTTGGGTGAAGAAAAGGTCCATGAAGCTGCAACTTCTACCATTTGTGCTCAAAGTGTGAAAGTTGTAAAAGGAAATGAATCACCTCTCACTCATGAGCCTAATAGTGCCTCATCAAGTGTAATTATCTGTGAACAAGTAGCAGAAGCAGGGCCTTCATCAAAGGTTTCCAAAAAAGCTTCAAAGTTTTTGGATAACTCTCCAATTTCTAGGGCTGAGTTTACGGAAGGTTTGAGCTCTATTGTGCGGTCTCTCTCAGATCAAGAAAATATAAAGGTACATGAAATGTCACCTTGGCGAAAAAGAGTTGTGCCCTCTGCTAAAGGCATAAAAAGAATTATGACTACAGATATCATGCCTCAAAGGAGAAGTCCCAGATACAATGCAAATGCCATGCAAATCAGTAACGCTTCAAAGAAGGCCGTGGAGGCAAAGGATGTAACAAAAGAGAGTATGAGGCCTCCTGCTTCAACTTCAGCTAGTGCTGTCCTCTCTCGCAGACTAAAGGTCACACCATTACCTTCATCACCTGGGCCTGATTTTATGCTGCTGTCTCAGGAACCTGGGGATATGCCAAGTATTGATGAACTTGCTCGAATGAGGAAAGGGTCAATAAAGGCTGGAGATGACCGTGTCACTCTGTCCCAAGTCTTAAAATCGTACAATGCTGCAGCGGAAGGGCAATTGGGGTCAAACAGCTCTAGTACCTCTGCTGGACCACGTCAGCCTATAGGCATTAGCAGGTGCTCAAGCAGATGCAGCAACGCAGACAGTTCCATTTTAAATGTTGAAGATTTTTCACAGGATGCAGAAGTAATTTCAAATGCCCAAAACACCTGCCCCTCTGAAGCAGGCTCAACAACATCATCTCTGAGCACCAGAGTGCTGATAAATGGACTGCCTCAAGATAAAGCAGACAAAATGGTATGCTCTGCTGATTTCTTGCCAGGCTCTGAGGAGATTGATTTGGTTGACATAAATGCAGAGTGCAATCGTATATCTTCAGATGGAGCTGTAGAAGTATATGAGAGAGAACCATCACCTATTTTTGTAATTAAGAAGCCAAAAATGAGAAGGCCTCTAAAAAAGATGACTGGGAACCACGAACAGTCTGCGTCTACAAGTCCTGATAGTTCGTCATTCACCAGTACCACTGATGTTGACTGGAGTGGTCAGGGTGAATCCTGTTCAACTGAAAAAGCTAATAATACAGGTGTCGCTTCAGTGAAGCAGAAGCGAGAAACCTTAAATCCAATTGACTACCTCAATAAGTACTTTTTGCCCCGATTTTCCTTAATGAGCAAGACACCAAACAATGTTCAGTGTGGTAAAGTGCTGGTTGAGGACACCCCAGATATTGTTGGTGCTCCTACTACCAAATCCGATCTTGTTATTCCACCCACACCAGCTGAGCATGAACTACTCCCTGGAGAAGAAGATGTTGTTTCTCCAACTCAGTCGCTAACAAATAGTGTTGTGTCGTGGGTGAAGAAAAGTTGCAAAGTTCCACTCTTTGCATATCATCCAAAGAAAATGGTAAAACTGGTGACTCCTGAAGAACCTGCTGACATTGACGCCCAAGAAACACCAAAAACGAAAGATACAACTGTGACCTCAAATGTCAAAAGTAGTTTGGAACCTTTATCTGAAGTATTAGGCCAGACTTCTCTAACACCTGTCTCACCCAAAACTTCAGAAACAGTAGCAAAACTACGGCGAACTACTCGTAAGTCTCCTCAAAACCAGCAATCTGAGTCCATTACCAGATGCACTGAACCGCACGTCAGGACCAAGAGAGGTCAGAGTCTAACTCAAGTCATTACAGATATGAATGAGCGGGCCGAGCTTACATTAGAAAGTGCTACAAAAACCTGCAAAACCAGAAGCAAAGTGAGGGTCAGAATTGAAGATAATAATGATGCCAGTTCTGCAGGAAAGCAGGAAGCAAATATTGAAGCATGTATTCCAATTCAACCTAAACCTATCCCTGCCGTAGTGGTCCAGAAATTTGATGAAGCCCAGTTGAGTTCAGGGTATGACTCTTCTCACTCACATGTGAGCAAAGAAGGCGGTGCAGCTGGAAGAAACATTCCTTGCAAAGCTTTGGTTGCATCCACTGGAAAGCGGAAAAAAGTTTCTGATCTCTTATCTCCGGTTATTGATAAAACTAAAAAGAGAAGTGAAATATATGAAAATGATGCCATCAGCCCTGCCTCCAGTAACATTGTGGCTAATAGTGGTACAGTTCCCAATGTTGGGGGAAGAAAGAGAGTCCAGTCAGTTCCAACCATCGAAAAAAACAAACGGCAAAAGCTGACCAGCGTGAACTTCAAAGACCTCTCAAGAGTAAAGTCTAGGAGATTAAGCAGAGTGGATTCCAAAGGTTTGCTTGAAGCACGCTCTCAATCTGATTTGTCGATGGGTAGTTCAAACTCCTCGGAGAGAATGTCATCTCGGGAGGCTAAAAAACGACTCGCAAGGAGTCTGACAAGAAACTCTCAGAATGATGCTTTGAAGGTCATTGTATGTACATTCCTAACTGCCAGGTAAATATCAGCATATGTTGAGTAAATGCAAGAGTACACTGTAGCTTTTTCTTGGTACTGTAATCTTTTGAATCTTTTATCCATCTTTCAGTGAACAGAATGGAATTGAGGCTGCAGGTGAATCCCTGGAAGGCTGGAAATTAGAAGAAAAGGTTACGCCTCGCACTACCCATGTAATCAGTAGTGGGCCCAAGCGAACACTAAACATGTTAAAGGGCATGTCCAGAGGCTGTTGGATTGTGGATCAAAACTGGGTAATTATTCATGTAGCCTCATTAAATAGAAAAACATAGAAAAACATTTGCTAGAATCTCTGTAAATTGGTTTTGTTGTTTCTAGATGCTGCACTCTTCAGCAGCGGGCTGCTGGTTAGATGAGGAAAAATATGAACTGGTTCAGTTTTCACCTGCAGTCAGGGTAAGTTTATATCATGTATAAATGATGTTTATGATTTACTTTTCAATCTTTATGTTTGACTTAATGTTCCTAATTTTCTTTTCTAGCTATGCCGCATGAAACGCCAAACCATAGGGAAGAGTTTCAGGCACACACTCTTCAGCAAAGCAGGACCTATATTTGTTTCACCGAGGACTAATGGCCCACCTGCTAAGGAGATTCGGGAATTACTTACACTGTGTGGTGCAAATTTGTCATCCGTACAGGATGCCAAAATTGTCATTGGTGAAGATATGAGTAAGAGCAAGCAAACTGTACAGTGTGTTGAAGCTCGCTGGGTATTAGATTGCATCACCAAAAATAAGATATTACCTGTTTGTGATCCTGCTTTTAAATTAAAGTAAGATTATTCAGTTTTTCCCTTATACAGGATATATTTTGATAATGTCACTTTAACTTTGTTATGGATTATTATTTATTATTTTATTACATTATTATTCTGGTTTTATAAATCTGAATTGTGATGAAAATATCTTTTTGTAGTTGCAATAGTTTAATGGCTATTTACATTCAGGAGGGTATATTTATTTACTGCCATAATAGCATAATAGTTAAGAAAATTTCAATAATATTAAAAAAAAATATCTGTACTAAATAACTAAGGGACTGCTTCATTTTCTCTCACTTGTTGTTAGTGTAAGCATTGCAAATAAATGTAAAGAAAAAGTGCCAAAGTATTGTAAAATGATGTTTGTAAGAAGACCGAGACTGTTATTGTAAGGTGTTTATGACCCTAAGTCACAGTTAACACCGTCCTGTAGAAACTGTTAGAAAATGATTTTAAACTTGCATTACATAAATATTTTGTTCGGTCAACCGCATTAAATTATGTGGATCTTCAGTCCCTGTGGCATGCTTATTCTACCTCTGTGTCCCACTGCTACGGACGGGTAGGTGCAGACCGTAACGCATGTCAGCACCCCCGGCCCGGGTATCCGAGGCACGTACCTACACGGAGCGGAGCGGGGCGGAGACCCCCTGCCTGCGCGACACGAAGCACGGAGGTCCTGCCCTGTCCAGGATGGCGACGATAAGACAGCGGATAAGGCGGATAAGGTTCGGTCTCGGCTGTCCTGGACAGGACACGGCAGGACAAGACACTGAGTTATCGCCAGAGCCGTGCGCCGCGCCGTCATGTACCCCCTCTCGCTCGCCCCACCAAACACTTTTTTCATACTACGGCTCCTTTCCGGTGCCCCGCTCCCCGCTTCACTGGGCCCCCGCAGCCCCGCTCCTTGCCGGACGCGGGCCACGCCCGGCACGCACTCGGGCCAAGGCGGCGGCGCTGCGGGGGGGCTCGCGGTGTGGCCGCCGCGACCATAAGTACCGTCCACGGCCAGCGCCGGCCGCCACACACCGCGGGGCCATGATGCCCGTCGTCGCCCTCGTCTTCCTGGTGACGGCGAGCTCGCGCGGCGCGCTCGGCGTGCCCGCCCCGGCCGCCGACGCGAACCCCGCGCAGGACAAGGCCCCCGTCTCCGAGCAGGTGGCGCGGCAGCTGTACTCCGAGGCGCTGTACGGTGAGGGCCGGACCCCGCGGCCGGCGCCGCGCCCTTGTCGCTCAGCTGAAGTAAAAGCTCCCGCCCTCCCCCGCAGCCCCCGTGTGTCCCGAGGTGCGCTCCTCCCCCACGCTGTCGCTGCCCGACGGCACGGAGGTGTCCGGCGAGGGTCGCGGGGACGACCCCGTCCGCTGGATGCTCATGCCGGACGGCCGCGGCGAGGCCCAGGTCGCCGTCCTCAGCGGCGCCATGCCCAAGGAGCTGCCCACGCTGGACGACGTGGTCTTCCTCATGTACACCCGGTACGTCCGCGAGGGGAGGTGCGGGGGGGGGGGGGGGAAGGGAGTCTCGGATGCGGGAACCGACGACGC
This sequence comes from Megalurothrips usitatus, assembly GCA_026979955.1. NCBI lineage: Eukaryota > Metazoa > Arthropoda > Insecta > Thysanoptera > Thripidae > Megalurothrips > Megalurothrips usitatus. The sequence continues at coordinate 12,847,174 of CM049601.1, forward strand.
TGACGTCTTCCTCCAGGACGAACCCGGACCGGCCGGAGCGGCGGGCCATGAACAGCACCTGCTTGCCAACCTTCCACACCTTCCAGGCGGATCGGGGGACGGCCGTGCTAATCCACGGCTTCGGAGACAACCTGCAGGAGTCGTACATGGTGCCGCTGCTCAAGGACGGCAAGTGCCAAGAGAACGATGCGACCGCGCGCCGCCGCCCCCGCCGAGTACCGAGTGTCGTGTCTGCTGTCTGCGCAGCCTTCCTGGAGCGCGCCGACGTGAACGTGCTGGCGGTGGACTGGGGCCGGCACGCGGCCGCACCCTGGTACCAGACGGCGGCCCAGGCCACCGAGTCCGTGGGCGCGCACCTGGCCGCTCTCCTGGATCACATGGCCGAGCACCAGGGCCTGCGCGCCGCCAGCACCCACATCGTGGGCTTCAGCCTGGGCGCGCACGTCGCCGGCCACGCGGGCAAGAAGGTGCGCTCGGGGCGCCTGAGCCGCATCACAGGTGAGGGTGGCGGGCGTGGGGGCAGGGGCGGGGCACCGGGCGTGGGCTGGCCTCCAGCAGATCTGTCTGTCGTGCCCCAGGCCTGGACCCCGCGCGCGTGCTGTTCGAGGGCCTGGGCCCCACGCAGCGGCTCGACAAGGCCGACGCGGCCGTGGTGGAGGTGGTGCACTCGTCCGGCGGCTACCTGGGCTTTTCCGAGTCCCTCGGGCACCGTGACTTCTTCCCGAACGGCGGCGAGTGGCCGCAGCCGGGATGTGTCTTCGACTTCATCTGTGAGTGCCTCGTTGAGGTCCGCGAACCCCTCGTAGGCGGGCTGGAGTCGGAGGGGGTCGACAACCTAGAGCTCCTGAGCTGAGCTACTTATGGGCCTGGGCCTGCTCGTGCTGCCGCAGCGGTGTGCAGCCACCGGCGTGCCTACTACTACTACGCCGAGGCCCTGAGGGAGAGCAGGCGCTTCCCCGCCTACCCGTGCGCCTCCATGGCGGACTACAGGGACGGCAAGTGCACCAGGGAGGCCGGGGCGCACCTGGGCGACGACCGTGACCACTGCACCCACGAGGGGTGGTGAGTGCCGCGTGCCGCTCTGGTGCCCGGCTTCATCAATAGTCACCCAGTCGCCCTGCTATACTGTACTGCTCTTTCTCCATTTCAGCACGCAGGGAAATTTCTACTTCGAGACAAATCCGTCCTCTCCATTTGCACGGCCAGAAGTTGAGGTAGACCCAACAGGTGTGAAGCTGTATAAATAAAATGGAGCGATTCGGAAATGCAATCCCGGACTTCGTTTTATTTAATGATAATTTACAACGTAACATAGACACACACAGAAACATATTAGGAGAAGAAAGCCAGTGTATCACAGGGAATGACAGTTCAACAATTACACTGTGTAGTAATGAAATCGACAGGCACATCTGATCACATGAAAAAGAAATTAAAGTGAAAAGTAAAGGAGTAGAAAAGTATACATATAGTATGTCTGAATGAAATAAAAAATTGACTAAGTCCTTGTAAAAATTGTGAACAATTTTCTAAGATCTGTTTTCTCTAAAATGACTATTATGAAATGCTTCAAATCACAGTTCATTTTCAAACATTCAGCTAATTTTACAAAAGGAAAAGAAAGCAAGTTCTGGGCTCCAGGTATGATAAAACTTATCACAAGTAATAACTATCCAAATAGGAATTCCAGTACCTCATTTGGTCTTCTCTATGGTCATCTCAATACCAACGGGAAAATTATATCTCAAAGCACATTACGGGATGATTTCATAACTTTTGTTACTTTAAAATGAATTCTCAAAAAGTAAATTTTGTATGTATCCAAAAGAATTTAAAAAATTGATTCTGAGAGGAAAACTTCTACATTTTGGATCTCTATTAGAGGCTAATAACATGAATTTGCAATGAGGGAGAAGTGATGGCAGGCCCTCCTTTAGCTAAAACTGTTCTTATTCAGTCCAGTTCAGAAAGTCCAGTAGACACCAGTACCTAAACGTTTAATCATCTGCATCACCCAGGAGCGCAAATTTATTTCCCGCCTGGACAGGAGACACATCCTCATCTTCACTACTGCCTCCATTACTGCTATCATCAGCATCATCCCCTTCCTCTTCCTCTTCATCAGCTCTTCTACCTTGGGTCTGACTAACAGGTACATCGTCTTCATCATCAGAAGACACATCCACATGGACTGACTGACGGTCACATTCTCGAGCTTGGATCCAGCGCACTGTTTCAACTTCTGGATGAGTGGCCCATAACTCTGTGCAGAGGTAAAAAAAAAAATTTGCACATTCAAATTACCTTTATAATAGCACTCACATAGATCAAGGGATGAATTATAAGTAGCATTACCTTTGTTTTCTGAATAGCCTGATGGATATAGGCACACACATATTTTTCCATCAAGTGCCATCCTAAGCAAATGGTTTGCTGCTCTGTGCGAGTCAAGGCGAGCAGCTTTGGCTGTGTAGAATCCGCGTTTTTGAGCCCACCCTGTAGATAATCCAATGAAATGCATCAAAAAAATTTGGAATATGTAAATTTAGCAGTTACTTGCAAGACCTTACAAATACACTTACCATCACAGATGTCCATGGCAGACCACTCGTCATCTCCTTCAGGATGTTGTAACTTTAACAACTTTGCTAAATCCAACCGCTCAGCTACATACTGCACTGATGAGAATGGTTCTCTGACTTGTGCTATGGGAAAGCTACCCATAAGAATCTGATGAATATAAAAATAAAAAAATACATCCTCCATTGTTACATTCATAGTGGGAAAAAGAAAAGGAAAAGGAGGAAAATGAACAAACCTGTTGAACTTTTAATACTTTGGAAGGGAAGACCAAACCTGGACAGTCACACAGCCTCACCGTGCTAGTTAACCATATAGTTTGAAAGTATTTGGTGTGACCAGGTGTTCTTGAAACGCTTACAACCTAAAACATATATTTGCAACTGTGTAGAAAATATCAAATAATTCAAAAATAAAAACCGAAACATCACAATGACAATCTCCTGCAATGATACTAAAAAGGGGAATTTAACCTTCTTTCCCATGATAGCATTCATTAAAGAGGATTTCCCCACATTTGGCTGACCAATGCAGCCTATTGTTAGAGTTCCATCCTTATACTTGTGATGTTGAACATAAGTGGTATCTACTTTTTTGAGCTGTAACATGCCAATTTTTTACATTAGGTAAGCCCTGTTAAAAGTGTTAGTTAAAATGGTACAATAAGTTAACTTACATTTATGGTTTCAGCAATTTCTACGTCATCAGTTACAAACTCAATTTCCATCTCTTCTGAGATCTTTGTCTCCCATGAGGATAAATCCACTAGGAGAGAAATGATAAGCACAAAATACCAATGAACACCTTAAGTTTTCATCTACAAAATATTACTCACCAAACAAAACTGAACATTCTACACAAACAACAAAATAAAAAAAAATTAAAATACTAACCTTGCTCTTTAACTATTGCCTTGCAAGCTTCCATCAATTTCTGAGCTCCCTCAGCTGCCATACGCATTATTCCTTTCCGCCGTCTAACTTGCAAAGCTAAAATGTGAAAGGTTCCAGTTGATATAAATAAAGGTGGAAATAATAAATACCTAGGTTTGCTTTGCAAACATCTTGTAGATACAGAATTAAAATCAAGAAAAATATGAATGTTCTTCAGTACCGCCTTCTTTCTTGGGAGCATCAGTATTGATACGAAGATTGTAGTCTGGGTAAGATGTAAACAAGAGGACGTGAAGGTCTGGATATTTCTCTTGAAAATAGTGCTTCCATGCCAAAACCAAAGGTGCGGGGGCAAGATCAATCTTGTTCAAAACTAGGATCATGTCTTTCTTTAATGTTTGGGTGACATATTTGTAGAGAGAAGGAGGGAACATCAGAGCCTGCAAGTAGGAAAGAAATGAAGAGGACAGAAAACATCACAGATGTCTTTCCTTCAAACAAAACTTACAGGAAATCGAACATCTACAATAAAAAGAATAAGATCAGACATTTCCAGCACTCTCCACAATTGTCTCCAGGTTTCAAGATTTAATTCAAAATAGCTAAGATCTTTCCAGTCAAATTTCTTCTCCATCTGAGATATGTATTCCTAGAATAAGTGAATGAATAAAAAACAGTGATTTGTGAAATTAAAAAGAATAACACAGTAATTAAATGAAGACCAGAGATAGGTAAAAAGACTGACTGTGAAATAGCGGTGCTCTCTAGCATCCAATTCAGCTGGTGACATATCATAGTTCCATGGTGGCCTAACAGGGAAGTCAAGCTCTGGGGGAAAGAACTTGTCACTGTCAATTTCAAGATCCTCCTCCGACACTGGCACAATACTTCTCCTTGCAGCCTCTTTACGTTCCTTAATTTCAGCTTCTGTCTCACGGTGAAACTGGAGGGCATATCTAAGAAGATATTATGATTCAGAGCATTATTTAGGTCTTAGCATCATGTTAAAATAATATCTATGAATTTGTTTACAAGTTCACTAAAGACTACCTGTTAGGAACACATCGAGCTCCTCTTGCGTTTGGTTGTGCATTGATTTTCTGTACATGATCACCAGGGAGGCTGCTTTCGGATTCATCATCTGCACCATGACTCCGATACAAACCTAAGATTAAAAGGTCAACATGATAGACTTGAGTTTAACAGTGAAGGGGCGTTAGGTAAGATCGTAGGATATCAAAATCCTTATGTGACAGCAACAACATGTAGTTTCAGCCCAGGCATTTCTTAATGAAGATAGGTTATAGATTTTTCTGGCAAAATCATCGACAAAAATTAGCCTAAACATTCAAACACTCACCAGCCAAACCAGACTTTTTCTGACGTTTCGCCTGGAGCTGCTGTTTCTTTGCCTTGCCACTGAATGGCACCTTCTTACGCCCTTGTGGCATCTTTTTCACTGGACTGGTGTATTAATGTCAATGCTTTAGGCCCCCGTTGATACTGCTCAGCTGATGTCGTTTCCAAACAAAGAACAGATGACGGTCTCGTGATGTTCTGCTATGAACAAAAGACAGTCGGCTATCTGCGAGAAGATGCAAGATGCTTTTTTCTGTTTGACGAATGTGATGTCAGTCTGAAATACAAAACCAGAACGAGAAGTTTTATCCTTTGCAATCGCTGACCATAGCCCCCGCAACAGAACACATTAAAAACCGTGCGAGTGAGACCGACCGGCGACGGCTGCACTGGGCTGCACCGGGCACATTGGGCGTCAACGTCAAGCGTCAAGGTGGATTTAGATTCGCATGACGCTGACGCCGTACGCCTCTTGGATTCTTCTGATTTTTAGACAAAAGCGAAGCGGAAACGTAAGAATCCGGGGGGCGTACGGCGTCAGCGTCATGCGAATCTAAATCCACCTTCACGCGTCAGCTCTAAACCAACCGTTATTAGCGAGCGAAGCGAGCTCAGATTCTCAAAACGGGCCCCGCGACAACTTTGGTCGTGACTCTGTCTGTCTGTCTGTCAGTCACGGACTTTCCAGAAACACCACACAACCGTTTTAGCTCCGCTTTTCAGTATCGGTTCTATAATAATCGGCCCACAAAATGACGAGCCATTTTTTCGATTAATTGCGTTTGAAATATTTCGTAGTACTAGCAGATGTAGGACATTTCAATCCGTGCGGTTGGCACACTGACGGAACTCAGTGACGTCACGGCAGCCGTCCGGCGCCGTTCGGCAGGCTGGTGGTTTGGCTTTGCTGCGATATGTTAAAGTGCAAATGCTGCTGTTTGATTGTAATCTCTCAGTTAAGTAAAAATATCATTTGCCTCCTAAACGGGTTTGAAAATGGAAAATGTCAGCTCCCCCACATGAGGTCAATTATATTTTTTTAATATGTTTATTTTTAAATGCTGATGACTGCTCAAAATATTGTACATCCCTACCTGCTCTTTACAGTGATTTTATGTGAAGTACTGCAAAAAATCAATAAAAAAGGAGACTCAGTGACTCATTTAATTATTGACACTAATCTAGTATAAATCCCTTCCCCCTTTTTTTCAGCCCTCGGCCAGTTAAGCTTCCCGCAGGATCCTAGAAGAGCTTCCCGCAGGATCCTGGAGGAGCTTCCCGCGGGATCCTGCAAGAGCCTCTGAGAGCTTCTCGCAGGATCCTGCAAGAGCTTCCCGCGGGATCCTGCAAGAGCTTCCCGCAGGATCCTAAGGAAGCTTCCCGCAGGATCCTAAAAGAGCTTCCCGCAGGATCCTGAAGAAGCTTCTCGCAGGATCCTGCAAGAGCTTCCCGCAGGATCCTGA